>CAHIKZ030000733.1:267500-367500 GCA_903632075.3 Acanthosepion pharaonis | reverse complement strand
CGTCTATGAATGCACACACAACAAAATGTGTGTATCCAGTAACGTAACATAAAAAAAACTATAGAGAAATATAGTCTATTTATAATATATCTATGTTATAGGTATATTTACTGACGATGATATTGTAATGTCATCAGGTGCAATCCAAGTATTATGATGATGACATTATGATGGAAATGAACAAACACGTTAGCTAGGGCCACGTAGACCTGACCTGTTCCATAAAAATCTCGACTGACTATTTTGCAGCCTAAGACCACCGTACATCACTTTTTATTGCATACATATTTAACAAGCATATCGCGCGATAATAATACGACTAACAATTTATGCGTGTGTTAGAAAAAGAGAAAAGAGAAAAGGGAGAGAGAGAGAGATCAAAGTTAAAAGACGAGAAGAGCGTTCCGTTAACCTTGGGCCTTTTTTTAAAAAAATGCTTATTCGTGCGGGTGTGTCTGAAGAAAAGAGTTGTTTTTTCACTGCTGAGAAAGTGAAAGAAAAAAAAAAATTATTTCCAATGATTTTTTTTTTTAATTTCATTCTTAAGGATCTCTGCCAATATAAGGAATTTTGTTGTGTTAGCCTTCGTCAGGACAAGACATGGAATACATCTCTGACTATTTTATTTTCTTAGATCCGCAGTTTTTATTTTATTTTTTAAGACTGCTTTTTTTTATTGTTCCTTTTAAGGATTTTTAATAAACGTAGAAAATTATCAAAATATTTCAACTTCATGAAAACAAGAAAAACAATGAAAACTGGCATTTCGCACATTTCAAAAACATTACATTTTTTTACAAATAAAATTAATGAACACTAATCACTAGAAAAATAGAAAGAAAAATACGTAAGACAAATTTTCGCTATTTAAAATAATTAATTTTAACCGGACTCAAAACTTAAGTAACATTTTTTTTTAAATTAATTATTTAAGGACGTAAATAATTTTATTATGCAAACAAAAAATTATCATAAAATTTATTTTTATACTTCAATTTTGTTTTGTTTGATACTTACTATCAGAAACGACCAAAACAAAAACCAAAAGTTAAAACGCACAAAAAAAATACATTTTTAAAATGACACACAAAAAAAAGTTATGTTTTCACTTTTCAATCTTCCTCTTGAATTCCTCTAAAAATCCACGTGTGGAAGAAAAGAAAAAAAAATACAACGGGGGAGACGGAATTATCCATTGCAGAGGAGTAAAATCCGGGGGTTGATGGAAATTGCTATGAAGCCCGCAGAACATGTGCGTGTGTGCGCGCGCGCGCAACTACATCAGATAAAGTGCGAAAGGTTACTTATGTAAATAAGGTATATAAATATTTACTCAATAAGTTAAAAAGGTGTTCTGCTACTAGAAAAGCTATTTCTAGACATATCAGTGTGGGTAACTCTCTATATATGTTTCTATTACAAAATGTGGGCAGTGAAAAAGAGGATAGACCGTCCTTTCTATCCCACCACCCTCTTCGCTTCTGTCGTGACAAGTACGACATCTTTCTTTTTTTTTTAACCCCGCCTCCACCTTAGTAAACACAGCTTGTTGAGGGGGGGTACCTTTTTTTATTGGAATGGTTCAACAATATTAAGATAATCATTGAGAGATAAATTTCTTTTATCCGTAGACGTTTTCCATTTTAATTTTATGTTTGCATACAAAAAAAAAAATCATCAGTTATTTGGGGGCTACTTAAATTTTTAATGAATTGGTCCCCCTCATAAGAAATAGGGAAAATCTGGGGTGGGTGGCATAATTTTTGTATATTAGCTTTCTTTAGACCGACCTTAGGCCCTCGTCAGAATCGAAAAATATTGATTTGTTATCGATTTCGAAGGGGGTCCAGTTTATAATTTCGATACAGTGTCAAATTGATCCCTGACTTTTCCAGAGTTATTGGCCTTAGAGTCTAAGTCACTTAGCTGTTATTTACTACAAATGTCAAGTTTGAAAATGTGCTAACAACATTGATATCTACATATTTTGAATTTTTTGAATATTTTTTTAAACCTTTTTTATTTAAATACTTTTTGTATGGTATTTTTTTTCAGGAGTAAATAATAAATTACAAATGCTCAAACATTTGAGGTTATCTTGAATAAAGAATAAACACTATACATAATTTTATTAATTTATGTAAATTTTTTGTTCTTTATTTTTAACCGTTTGTTTGTTATTTAAGAGAAATCTTTTTTTTTTAACTGAACACCATAAAAAAGAAAAAGAAAAAGTATTTTGTACACAAACAGTTAAGCCCAAAAGTCAGGGATCAATATTATAAACAAAACCCCTCCTTAATCTCTAAATCGATAACAAATCAATATTTTTCCGATTCTGACAAGTGTCGCGACCTAAGGAAAATAACATGCTAATCTACATGAATTATACCCCCCTCCCCAACCTAAAAAGAAAAAAAATCCTTATTTTTTATGAGGAGACCCGTCTATAAATAGTCTCGTTATTTTTTATTTTGTGGGTGCTCGGGTGCGTATAATTACATTTTTTTATGCTACATCATGTGTTTGTGTGACAGGTTATTTCATGAATGTATTTTTATTTATCTACTACAGTACACGATACACACACAAAGATGTAACAAAATAAAAAAATCAACAAAAAAATAAATAAATAAAAATAATTTTAAAAGAAATAAACTTTAAGAGTACATATCTGAAGTGTGGATGTTGTACTCAGAATGTACTCTATCCGCTTAGGAGTTATAGTACAATGTGTACACACAATATAGTGACTTGTGGTAAGTGCCAAATGCGTGCGTGTGTGATGTACACGAGTCAAAGGTATATGTTCAGAGTGAGGTATGTACCAATGTACACGCTTATTTAGGATTTAAAATCATAAAATAAAAAATACATCAATGAATGTCAAGGAAAATGGCATAGTCGGTCATCAAGGAAAAAAGCAAGCATAAGTAAAATGCAAATAAAGCTTGTTCTTATTTTACAAACAGTAGAAAAAGAAAAGCTATCTTACGGAAGAAGACGGAAAAAAGACATTTAATCCGCAATCATTGATTGCCAATCAAAAAATGTACGTTGTAAGATTTTTTACAAGCAGAGTATAATTTTGTAATTAATAGCAACAAAAATTTTAATTTATTATTTTAAACTTAAGGCCATATATATATATATGCCTAGTAAATTACCACACAAATAAATTAAAGACAAAGGTAAGTAAGTAAGTAATAAAAATATAAATGTCTAAAAATATCCACCACTTCTGACATGTACGTGCTTTCAAAGGAATATATTTCAATTTCATACGTTTTTTATATGGAGATTTTCTTCAAAAAGGGAATATTTAAATAAATTTAGATAATTATTTCATATTTTAAAAGTAGGAAGTGCATAAATAAACAAATACAAAACAAAAAAAACCGCGATCAGAGGATAAAAGAACTGTAATTTAAATTCTTTAGACTCATTTAATTTCGCTTTTTCTGTTCTAAGGAATTGCATCGAACACACTCGCAAAATTTACTCCATATGAATGAATGTAAAAAGAAAAAAAGAGACAGATTTAATAATAATAATAATAATAATAATCCTGGGACATTTTGCGGCATTTTATTTTCAAAAGTAATAATATTGATAATAATAATAATCGTCATTATTCCGGATTATACGGAAGAAAATCACGTGACTATGTTTGCTTTTAGTGGAATTAGTTCATGGTATATATAGGCTTCCTTTTTTTTGCTCCCTATTTTCTGACCGATTTCTTTTAAGTCTTAAAAAAAAGTGTTCGTTTAATTTTAATAGGTAATCAAATTTTTAAACAAACAAAACAATCCCATTTAATCAATGCTGTCAAAAGTTTTGACATTTTTTTTTGCGCGAGTAAAAAAAAAAAAAAAAAGGAATTGTTTTATTAGAGATCAAATAATAATGGCTACAACATCGAAAGAAGAAACCTATTTGCTTAGGTCAGGAAGTTAGAAGGAAAGAGATCCAAGCAACTGATTACTTAAAGCGAACTTAAGAAGACTCTTTTCTTTTCTTTCAATGTTGAAAGACAAGAAGCCTGGAAAAAGTCTTTAAGAAGATCGAAATTTTTTTTTTTTTTTTTTTAGAATCATATAGTAAACAGAAAACACATGGAAGGTAGAAGGTATAAAAAGTGGCGCAAAATAGTAAAAATTTAAATTAAAAAAAAAAATCAAATCATATAAGACAACCGCAACTATAAGAAAATTAGTTCTAAAAAGACAGTCTTACTAAGTTAGACCAGAGTACGTAAAAAGGAAAGGTGGGTCCATTTTATTTATTTTTCTTTCTTTTTTTTAGACATGAAACTATTTTTTTTTCACTTGTGAGTTTTATTTTAAAACTAAATAGAGAATTTAAAAAAAATTTTCTATTTAACATTTTAATAAACCTACCTTATGTATTGTAAAATATATTTTAAAAAATCCGTGTAAAGAAAATGAAAAATTTGAATAGGATAGGTTGTAACGGGGGGGGGTGACAAAAAAGAAAAAAAAACTCAAAGAATCAATAGTTGTGAAGACGTGTGACGGTGTGAGTGACATTTTTTAAACATCATCACCAAACATCTGCAGAAAAAAAAAGGGGGGGGGATACATTTACAAGACGAAAGAGAGAAAAAAATATACAAATTAAAAAATGATATAGAAAACAAAACAGTATGCAATAACACACACACACACACTATACCCCCCTGCATAATGTGTGTGTAATTAATTTGGAAAGTAAGGTTGACTTTAAAAAAAAAAAAAAAGGTTAGATACACGTGTGTGTGCGAAGGTGTGTAAACTGTAAATTTAGTGATCAGATATTTAATATTATTTATTTATGATTTAATAGTGTACATAAAAATAACTTTAAAAAAAGTAATTAGAATTGGTAGTCAGACCGGTCTGTTACCAATAGGTGAGAGAAAGGGCGGAAAAAAAAAGAAAGTTTGGCACAAGGCCACGTGTTATGGAATTGATAGACCAATTCGTTAACCAATGAGACATGAATATATTTATAGATAAATCGAACTGTGAGATAATGATGGGATGTGTTTAGAATTATGTTTATTGTTTACGATTTTAGAAGCTTAAAAAATGCCAAGTATGAACAAAAAATAGAATATTTATTTTTAATTCGTTCTTGTAGCAATGACCAATAAAATATATTAAAATTTTAATATAAATAAAACTGTTTACTGTAACTTAAGTAAGACAATGTATGGGTGAGTTAAATAAAAATATGGACATTTCATATATATATATTACTGTACAATTGTAATTACTGTAATGTCGATGACAAAAACGGTTTAGAAATTGATAAACCTATCTTTTATTTATTTTAGTCAAGTTCGTATATACGTACGCAAACTAGACTAAATAAAAGATACGTCTATCAATTTCTAAACGAAACCGTTTTTGTCATCTATAGGAAACTTAGACGTTCCAAAAATTGTAGATATATGAATGAATTATGAGCATCTGGACAGAAAAAAAGCTAGAATTTTTTTTTTTTTAGAATTATTCAGCATGTTGTGAGATAACCATGTGAAACCACTAAGTCTCTTTAGTGCAGCGGTCAGTCTTGTAAAATATTTATTTAAAAAAAAAGAAACAATTGTATTATTTTGAAATAGAAGGCAGGTGTTCCCCCACCCCCCCCAAAAAATTCGTTTTGTCCTTACTCGACTATAGACTTTCATAGGTATATATATATATATATATATATATATATACACACTCTGTAGATACAGTTAAGGTGGTGTATGCAGGAGGGGAATAGTCGTAGTAAATAATAGTAACGAAGTAGGAGACTCCACGACACACGCATGTATGTATGTGTGTGTGTATATATATATATATATATATATGTGTGTGTGTGTGTGTGTGTGATTTCATTTATACACAAACATCATAGACGAATGGACAAGTAATATTTAAAATGTAAAAATAATAGTGCAATATTCGGACATTTGCCCTTTTCAGAAAATATGAAAGAAAAGCCCTTTTTTTAAATAATAGAAAAATAAAAATTATTCTAATTTTTTTAAAATATTCAAACAGGCCATTTATTTGTAATTTTTTTTTTTTTTTAACAGATTCATTTTTTTTTTTGTTGTTTGTTTAGTGGTCGAAGACTTACCGTATTCTTTATATATATATATATGTGTGTGTATATAAAAAAAAACCGAACAAATCACGTGCGTGCAGGATAAGTATTGGTAGTCGAAGAAGAAGTAAAAAAAATCTCAACAAAGAAGCGACTCCACCTTTGCCACTGGAGACAGCCTGAAAGCCGCCATCTTGGAAACATTAGTCGAAGCGGTGACTAGTCGATCTCAGCAGGCCGAAGCCAGGCGTGACTGCTTGATAATGATAAGAACAAGAATACGTTACATTTCCTCCCCCTCTGTCTTGTTCGCTTAGTCTTTCTTTTTCGCTTTCTTTTTTTTCATGCATTTACTTTTTTCTTTTTCTTCCCTCCCCACACCCATGTTTTTATTTTATTTCTTCTCTCTATCTTTATTCATGAAAGCATCTACAGAGAAAGAAGCACGATAGCGGCGAAGAAAAAAATAAAGAAAGTCTAAAGATCTGAAAAGAAAAAGACGAGGAGAGGGAACGTATATGAGGAGGAGCAATAAGACGATTAGATTGAGAAGGAGGGAAAGAAAGAGAAGAAAAAAAGTCAGAACGAAAGTTAAGTCTAGAAAAAAAAAGTGATGTTAAAAATAAAAGAGAAAGAAATAGATAGAGATAAAGAAAGAAGAATTAGAATGAATTAAAAAAGAAAGAGTGAGGATTAAAAAATTGGAGAGAGTGAGAGGAGAATAAGACAAGCAATTAAAAGAAAGCCGTACCAACGGGAAGTAAGAAGACAACGAGAGAGAAGAAATTAGATTGAGTGTGAGATAAAAAAAAAGAAAAGAAAAGAAAGAAGCTACATAAAACGAGGGAAGACGCGGTTCAAGTACAAGAGGAGTGGGAAGAGTAGAATGAGAAGATGAGTGTGGACAGGCAAACAAGCGAGGGGGAAAGTAGTAGCAGTAGTTTTAGAAAAGGAAGGAGGAAGCAGAAAAAATTAAGAGGGGGGAAGGGGAGACAACCATGTGTATGTGTGACGACTTCCTTACACGTGCTTTTCAATAATAATAAAAAAATATCCTAAAACTTCCACGTTTTTACATTATCGTAAATTTGTTTATTTAAAGGCGTGAAAATAAGCCATAAATAAATAAATGGTGGCTCGCAAATTTCAAATATTTTGTAATGCGATGATTTTATTTAAAAAGTGCAATGTTTTCCATTCACATAAACGTTTTATTTTTGCTGTTTGTGTTGTAGCTTACAAGCTTCCTGCTGATTTTTTTTGAATAACACTACAATATTCGTGCTTTTTTAAAGAAGAAATAATTAAAGAGAGTGCTGCAGAATTGAGAAGACTTGCTTTCACTTGACTTGCTTCCTAGGAAGGAAGATAATCTTTATATATGCCTTCAAGAAAGTAGGTAATGATGGCTCCCCACAAGTTCCTCTCTTTTGATTGGCGTTTACATTTTACAATCAATTTTTTTTAAATACCGCGTCATTAGGCAATCATGACTCCCCACAGATTTTTTATATTGTTTGATTTATCAATTAATTCGAGGAAAGATAATGAAGTCGTTTCTTGCTGCCTCCTCCACTGTTCGAAATTCAGATTTTTTTTCTTTTCCTTAGACCTTTTGCCACCCAAGGCTACAGAGGTCAGTCTAACCTGCTATATAATTCACAGTTAGTAGGGAGAAGATGTATCCTTGTATATTCCAAGGGCATATGTGCAAAAGTGAATTGATTGGTGGTGTCAATATGTACATGATTTGTTTTAGTGAATTTAAATGGGCTATAGTAAATAACCCATCCCGTACCACAGATTGACTCGTTCGTTGCCGGTATCGAATTTCGAAGGTTGTGTGTTGATGTGTATTCTAGGTGGGTGCGTGTTCACATACGATGAAGAAGCATTCTTATATTTATATATATATATAAATCGTGATGAAACAAAGTTCTTAATGTCTCTTGGGTATGTCCGTTTTATTTTGGGCCCAGAAGTTAGGGTAAGTATATGTATCGTATTAATGGTCGAGCTCAAGTCAGCCTTGCGCAGAGTTGGAACAGCCAAAGAAGTGTTTGTAATTATTTTATCGTTGGAAAGTGGGTAAAGATGTCAGTCGTTAGCGGGCCGGGGAAGCTAACGTTACCTAGCGGGAACGTAATTACCACGTTGTACTATATCTTGGAACAAGAGGGTGAAGTAGGAAAATATGTCTTCTATAGACTTCAAACGCGCCACCTAACGGCGTTTGACGAACACCAAGTGGGATAATCATATTTCCCGTTCCTTTATTATTACCATCATGGGATGATGTATTTCATTTTCTTTTTTTAATCATTATTATTATTTTATTTATCGATTTTATTTAATTTTCCCACACCTTACCATAGCCGATTGGCCATGTCCCTTACGGTCTGACGCACTGTGTATCTCTGTCTATGGGCGGGAGTAATGAGGGAGCACTAAGTATGATTTAGGATTCACATATAGATACTTGAGAACAGTCCCAAATGAGAACCATCTGGGCGGACCGGAAAACCCGACCTGAAGGTGTTTCTAACTAGACACACCTGCAATGTTATGCATTGTTTTTATTAAAAATCTATCACCATATCGCGCACATTTGGCCGTTCCTAGTATATCCGTATCCAACCGGGTGTCATGATGGGTATATTGGGTTTCGTATATTTGTACCCCGTACTCCAGCATGACGTTGTTACTGTACTGCTCTCTCTCTCTCTCTCTCTCTCTCTCTCTCGCTCGCTCGCTCTCAATAATAATGATAATAATAATAATAACAATAATCCACCAACACAATACAAAAGTAGCGATATAATAAAATACGCCCAGACTAAATTTCTAAGATGAGGATGTATCATTATTGAAACTAATGTCCTCACCTTTGTTGTCGTCATGTTTCAGTCATTGTACCCTCTGGTCTTCTGATCCGGTAATCTTTGCAGAATTTCGAACTGGACCCTTTATTTAATCCACGGGAAGTAGATTGTTATTTTCCCACCGTCCACGTCTAAGGAAATCTAGTCTAGTTCTTATTTAGTACTACTCAGTTAGACAGGCGAATTAAAACGGTTGGTTCGTGAATTTGGTAACATAGTAATTGTGAGTTCAATCCCTGACCCATGTAGTATTGATTTAGACTCAATGGAAACAGGCTGAACAATAACTGATCAGAACAAGACGAGTTATCATTAGACATGGTCAGCGGAATGAGAACCATAGCCACACCAAACAATTAAAAAAAAGAAGGGTTCTAAATTCCATGAAGGTTAGCCTGATCGCGATGCCCCAGTTGAAGGCCAGAAAAAAACAACAATCAAAAAATTGTGATAATAATAACGACAAGAGGATATTAGTCCGAATATACATAATGTAAATAAAAATATACCTACGTTGTTCATTGGCCATTGCAGACAACCTTTCTCGTCAGAATCCATCTTGCACATTTATAAGTCTACCATTCGTCCCTGCATTGAATAATGCAACCATATCTGGTCTGGTCATCCAACTATATACTGTATTTTCCGGCTTGGAAGAACGCATCCTAATATTGGAAAGAAATTTTTAAGAAAAAAAAGTCATTCTCAAACAAAAAACACATTCACCATGCGTCCCTCACATATTGCTGCCACGTATTTTTTACATTAATTACTCGTCCGATTTTGTTTGTATAGCAATGACATACTAGCCAAAAGCAGAAAGGCCCCCACTGCTGCTACCAAACAGAGCATGTTTAAGCTTGTGGCTCGGCTCCAGGAAGGTTTATAGTCTTGGGAATACTTGTAACAGCTAAGTATTAAGGTTACATTATATGAAAGGCTGAATTAGATAGATAGCTAACATTATAGTGTAATGACTCAACATACAAATCTACGTCCCTCTCATTCAAGCCAATTAGGTGACCAAAATTCGCTTAAAGATGAAACAGAACTAATACTTTTAATTTAATTATATAATTAAATTTGAAGTTTTTAGCTTCGGTTTTTGAAACATGTAATTTCTGTGGAACAAAGGAACCATATTTTTAAATCAGTTAATTTATGATATATATATATATATGTATATATATATATATAGTTGTATGGGTATGAATTTGTGACCCTGGTTATTTCGATATTGCGATCATCCGACAAAAGTCTGTCTGATGATCGCAAAAGCGTGAAACTCAGGATCACAAACTAATATCCATACAACTGGATATGTTAGCTCTATCACTAATATTGAGCACTTTCCAGCAAGTAATGCGCATATAAAATTATATATATATATAATCATTGAATAATATAGACTATCAATAATAATTGAAGGGGATCGAAAGTACTTGGGTAGGAAAAAGTACGGCGCCTTCCTTGGTAAATTTTATTCGAATATCAAGAAATCTATTACAGAACAGGAAAATATCATTATAAAAATAAATAGACATAATATATGTATATCATTATATTAAACATGTTTGAATGAAGATAAGCTGCCGATATATATATATATATATATATATATATATATATATATAATGTGTAACAGCAAAATTGTCCAGGTCGTGTAAAAGCATAATTATCCACCCTGTAAAATGTTTAATATCTAAAAATCCACTCGACAAATTGAATTTCTTTTTTCCAAGTTTTTCAGGTAAGACGTTTAGCCATCTTGACAACATTTTTATAAGAATCACTGAAAAACCCTTTGAGCTATTCAGCTAAAAATAAAACAGGTTAAAATCGTTTTGTGTCAGACCCACTATATCTCCCCAACTGAGCAATGGTGAGAGGAAAAAGATCATTCCCGCCTTCAGTAATGGTAACAACAATCATACCTGGCTTCCATCTTCAAACTTAAATAAATATTTGCTCATAGCTGTGACCCCTAAGAGATGCTACCATCCCGAGTCAGGTTGGACCTGGGAACACCAGTAACTAAAAGGTGGTTCTGCGCTCCTTAAAACCTCCTGATCAGAGGTCTTGTTGCCCAGATGTAGTTTATCATCATACCCAGGACGCCGCATTGGGAGCTGGGGATCTTCCCCTATTCATAGGTAGAGTCGGCGTATTCTGGACGCTCAGCCGACAGGACAGTCTGATTTCTTGCTCTTCGGCCAATTTTCATCTTCAAACATTTAAATGCTACTGTCCTCTTGATTTCTATTCTTTTATTGTTCTTGATCTTTAATAATGTTTTTTTCTTCTTTTTCTTATTCTTTCACACTCAGTAACCCCTTATGTCTGTGTAGCTTTATTGTCTTGCTTGGGGTGAAATGATTAAAAAAAAATAGTAGTACACATAAAATGTTACTCTTTTTCTATTTGAATTTTTTTGTGAAACAGTTCTGTGGTGAATAAAAAGAAAACAGCAACCAGCGAGTAAATTCAAGCTCTCCCAACTTGTATTCCAACCTCGAGTCGTTCCTTCTTGAGTTCTGTCACAAAATCGCACTAACAGACTTTTCTAGCCGCCAACCGTGAACATCACTCAAAGAATTCCCCCACTGGGAAAAAGTAGTTGCTTTTATATTCGTCCATATACCCATAATCCCTTGCGTCTTCATGTGATCCCATAATTCATTGCGTCCCTGTCCCATAATGCATTGCATCTTTATTGTATAAAAATGCAACGCAAGTCCCCCTCTCATTCTTTTACGTTATCTGGCCGAGGACGGATTACGGCAGAGCGGTAAGTGCTTTTTTTCTCCCTCATTTCAACTGCAGTAGCTTTACGTGCTAAGCAAATACGGGCTCTTTTTTGGCGGGGACAAGGCAAGTCGCAACCAGTTGTGCTCGTTCCAGGTTCTGTCTCATCATATCTGCCACAAGTTCTTAATGATTGAATAAGCCCCTTATAAGTTTCACAAATGTAAAATAACTGGAAATTTCCCTATTGCATCGTTAAATTGCAAAAGCGATCATCAGTTTGAATGCAGGTCATTATTTAAAGAAGTAAGAGGATACAAATGAAAAGTTTAAAAATTGACATGTTTTTTAAATTTTACTGAAGCAGTTGTTAAACGCATGAGAGCATTGTCGCATCCTCTACCTTCCCTTTCCTTCTACTATTAAGTATATTTTTTGTCCTTAACGCTAAACAGTATCCCGAGATTTACTTGACCCCCACCCCCCTGAGTCAGTTTGTGACACAAGGTCGGTTTTAACGTAGGGACCCAGTGTTTCCACTCAAGCCGCTAGTCTAAGCTGGTCAAAGCTTGTCTATGCTGGTCTTAGTTGGTCCATTTCATAATATATGATAGCATATATATATATATATATATATATATATATATATATATATATATATATATATATAAAAAAGACAATAGGAAAACTGTAATAGTAGATTAATATTAATATGAGAGCAAAAGAGACCTCACAAAAACAACTTAGCTAATGCACTAGTCATACACAGAAATAAATTCAACCACAATTACACTAATAAAAAAAGATTATTTCTGTATATGACTAGTGCATTAACTAATTTGTTTTTGTGAGTTCTCCTTTGTGCTCATATTAATATTAATCTACGCCCAGGCTTTTTCCCTATTTCACCTTTCTTAACAGAATTACTACTCTCCCAAGCAAACGTAAACAACAGTATCAAGAAACCAAAAGAAAATGGTTGAATCCGTCAACACAGCAATAAAAACAATATCTCCACACGTGACAGTACTTGACGTAATTTTCAGTTAGCAGTATGAAAATAGCGTTCTCTAAATTCTTCCAGTTGCTAAGGACATTTTGTTTTGTTATTATTAGTTACTTTGTTTAAATAAATTCATTTCGTTTTTTGTCTTGAAAAAGTCCACATCGGACGAAACGCGTCGGCTACTATTACAGATTTCCTATTGTCTTTTACATTTATAAATATGGTCTTTTTCTACAGGTTAACTCTGAAAATCTTTCATACACACACACACACACACACACATATATATATATATATATATATATATATATATATATATATATATATATATATATATATATGAGACAAATTGATGATTGAATCGAAACTGAACACTGCATGGCAGACCTAGATCAATATATATTATTTGGCAAATCGATAACTCAGCTGAGTGTGGTCCAGAAAGCTTTTCAGCACCTTCTGGCGTAAGCAAAATGGCGTCTCGTGAAAAGTGACATCGAAAGTCAATACTGAATGACAAGAGACAAATCATTCCGAAGACCAGTGAGATTCCTTTGAAAGCACATAACCAGACTGTTGAGAGGGCGTAAATCGGGTAATGCATGCCTGACCTAGATAGAGATATGAGGCATATCGACGACTTACTTTAATGAAATAGACTAATTTAGTAAAGTACTGCGAAACCTTGCAACAATCCAAGAGAATTAGGCCTGGATCATGACAACATGTGGCACTATTGTGCTGAACCCAGCCCCCAACCAAAAAAAAAAAAAAAAAGCAGTGAAAAGGGCGAGGAGCCCGAAATCCACAGTAGCAGCAGGCCACCAGTACAACATGGATTTGATACTATCCGTGTTGAAACGCCGGTTTTCTTTCTATCACCGGATTTAAAGTCGAGTCTGGTCAGTATCAAGGTGGGTGTCCTTTTGGGAATACTAAGTGATATAAGCTTGGATGTGCAAGTGGTTTAACGGATAGAGTCTCAGAAGTGAGAAATCAGAAAGACGAGTTCGAATCCTAGTCGAAATCGTTATATTCATTGACGCGCAAATACTCATGGGCATGATCGCTCAAGCCCTCGCTCCACACCCTTGTCAACACCCGTTGTGCCAGCGCCGTAGAGTAATGGCCCATTCCTAACACATGAGCGGACTCTGAGGAAGGTTTACCTTCAACAAAAGACCTTAGAAAAAGAAGAAGAAGAAGAAGACGAAAATAACGTTCGTAATAATAACAGACGCACACACACACATATATATAGGGTGTATCAAAAATACTTTTACAATTTTTGTGGGCGGGTTCCTCATACCAAAACAAGGACAAAAGTCCTTATAAACATATTGAGTAAAAGAAAATGCGAAGACTTTAGAAACAACCGTAAACCCAGATCTAAACAATAAACAAGGGATAGACCTCTACTCCTGTCAAATAAATGAGAAAGAAGTGTGAGAAGGGCAATAATTTACTCCTAATAATTAACAATGGTTGCTTCAGTGTAGGTTTGGTTTGGTTTGTTTTGTTTTACGGCATGTCAACTTCAATAGGTTATTCAATGCCGACAATTTCTTTTTGCCGGTAATATTTTGTTTTGTCAAAAATCTGTTTCTGGTAATATATTTCCTTCAAAAAGTATTGCTGGTAATATTTTCAAAAAATGTATAACTGATAATAATTTTTCACAAAGTATTTCTGGCATTAATACCTATTTTTACCATTTCATAATGTTTTTAGCCAATTTTCGGGGTTAACTATTTGTCCATAGCTGAGACCCTAACAGGTGCTACCACTCCGGGTCAGGATGGACCTGGCAACACCAGCAATTAAGAGGTGGTTATAAGCCCCTCAAAACCTCCTGATCAGAGACCTTGCTGTTGGACGTAGTTTATCGTCTTACCCTGGACGCGGATGTACTTTATCGTCATACCCAGGACGTCATCAGTGTAAGTAATGGAAGAGTAATTTTAGACATAACAAGCACCTTCTTCAGTATCACATCTGCCGTCTCACGATATGAATATCCTGTCATTGATAAAGAAACACTTCTCAGTTAAGTGATTACTACACGCGTTAAACATTGAAGATAGACTAGCCACAAATGTACACGAATAAGAAATGTAACCTAATCTACCTGGCAACAGAACGCCATCGACCGTAAACTGTCTTTAAAATGAATAACTTAAAAACGAAGGATTTGTGAACATATATTTATATAAACTTTTGTCCTTGTGTTAGTGTGAGGAACCCGTCCCCAAAGTTTGTAAAAGTATTTTTGATATACGGCATATATATATATAATAGTTTTAAAACATATTTTTGGTAAAAGTGCTCAATATTAGGAATAGAGAGCATATAAGAAGAAGAAGAAGAAGAAGAAACAACGACAACAACGACAAAACACCTGGTTGTTTCTGAAATCAAAAGAAGAGAGAAAAGGTTAACTTTTTTCATCCGCTGCTGAAGCTGAAGATTGTGTGCGCCATTGAATCAAAAGTAGACCAGACATTTTGTTTATTCTTCGCTGACGAAACGAAAAATTAGACTGAAGGTTTTGAATGTTGAGCACTAAACGGTAAATATGTTACGGAAATTTATTTTGAGGAAAAATAAATGGATTTCATTTTGATAGCAGTTTTATTATTCTATCTAACCCAAAATTTGTTTTCTATCAGCAAAACAACGTACGCATAAAATAGCCGGCTACTCATTTCCGGGGCACACCCGCCTGCTAGGGTGGCTAGACTATCCCTGTTGTTTTTCTGTGGTTTCCACTGCAGCTATGCTGACGGCACCTTAGTTACAGTTTCTGGGTGAGAGAGAGAGAGAGATCGTGCGCGCGCGCGCGAGAGAGAGAGAGTGAGCGAACAATTTGGCATTATCATCAGTTTGGAAAAAGCCAGGACGCTCAAATCCTCGGTGACGATGACTTGTACTAGCGCAATCATCGACTGATTCCAGACAGTTAGGTGTGCCCAATTTCACTCTCGAACGGTGTCGCACGCAGCGCCTCCTCTCTGCTCCTTGCCCATAAAACTACCATGGTGAGATACGAACCACTTGACCACAGGCCCATATATATATATATATATATATATATATATATATATATATATATATATATATATATATATATGAAAAATAACTCTATTTTATGTATGATGGACTCTCCCGTTTAAGTATAATATTTACAAGACAGGAGAATCCATTATAAATAAAATAAGAAATTACTTTTCAATCATCCTGTATGTATATGATGGTGTACTCTCCCGTCGATTTCGACGTATGAAGATCCGACAATTTCATTCAGTTTTTATGTCTGTGTCATATGTGACATTCCAGTCCCTCTAGTAACCTGCATACAAGTCCACATATTGTGCAACAGTGAGGATCTCGGGACATAGAAAGTGGAATATTTACTGATGCTTTTCGCCAATGTCCTTCGTCCCTTAGCCGGTCAATACGACTGATTTCGAAATTTCTGATACCACCCTGGAACAACTATCTGCAGTTATTTCATTCCAGGGCAACTCGCTCGTTGTTAGTATGAGGCATATTGGCAGCTGAGAGGTTACTCTTTAGCTTGTCTTTATTCCTTAGCCACGGTCGTTCAAAACTCCTTTCTCCACTGTCAATCTAGCTATACATGAGAACCTTACGTATATATATATATATATATATATATATTAATAAAAGCGCAATCGACATCTCTCGACTGATTTCAAAGTTTTGCGGAACACCGATCAGATCGTTCGATAAATCTATTGAATGATTAAAAGAGTTAATATTAATACTCTATATAACAAATATCAAACATAAATTTCAATTAAATTTAAAATTAATTTAAGGTGGTTCTACCCAAAACAATCGGATGGTAAGCTTGGATGTTGAAACCTGTTCGTCATCGTCGCTACAAATGACGATCTATCAGTGATTCTAAACAAATTGGAATCGGACACCCTCCTTTGATGAACAGACTAGAATACCGACAGATAACCTGATGGTAATATTGCCATTGTATACAGATAGCCTTCTTCTAATTAGAGTCTGACACATACGAGCAGGAGGAAGGATTGTATATTGATTCACCATTATTACCAGTGTAATAGCTTTAGGAATGGCACCACTAAAGTATGGGTGGGATACATTGTCTATCCTGTCGGCACTCCCACATTTTTTAAAAACAACCGAAAGAAAAAGCTTAACCAGCAATCATTGTAAAACTGATTCAGGATATAAACAGGTCTCAAACACCGAAAAAAGGATCAAAGTGTAGTATCTGTTCCATCAGCAGTAGTTCCAGCTATTCAACAGAATCCCCGAATATCGAGAACAGTTGAAGGCAATCCTGGAGAAGCAAGGAACAAGCAATGCGTCAATTTCATTTTCGCCGGACTCAGTCGCTAACTCAGTGAATTTAATTACGTCCCAGAAGAAAAGATTACATTCCTATCGTACTTCAGAAGGTACGAGGCCATTTTCAGAGAAGAATGTCAAGTATGGTTTGATGAATAGAAAATACGTCTTCTGTTACGAAAATGTTCCCACACTGAATATAAATATTTGAATTTCATTTTGCCAAATACTCCATAAAAAACTTTCATTTAACAAAACAGTGTCGATATTATCAAAAATCTTTGAAAAGAATTTGCTATTTTATACACGTTGAACATTACTAAGGACGAAAATAAAGAATTTGTCACATATACTGGTAAAGTCAACCGTGAGTATAAGAAATTTAAACTAGACGAACTATCCCCAGACAGATATAAATATTTAATCTTCGTTAAAAGTCTAACATCAAGCAACGATGCGGAAAAACACTCTCAAGTCCTTAGAAAACTTGAATAGGATTCAAAGTTAACGATATAAATTGTTGCGGAAGAGTGGCAAAAATTGTGATTTTAAGGCACGATATCTCGAAAATCGAACAAAATGGCACGTCAGATGTACAACTAGATCGAAAAAAGACTGTAGTACCAAAGAGAAAAAACCCGAAATAAAAATACTGCCAAACTTAACGCCAGCTATGGCTGTGGTATTCTATATTTCGGAAAGGACTGTTCATTGAAAACACAAAACTGATTTAATTGTGGAAAAACAGGTCAAAGATGAAGCTACTTCAAGTCGAAAAGAAATGCACAAATTAACTTGCTGAATGTAGTGCTACTAGCTAAAAAACTGGGAAATTCAAATAATAGAAAATTCGTGATAGTAAAAATGAAAAACGCTACGGTGAGATTTCAAATGGATACTGGTAGCGATATTACACATATAGATGAACAAATTTGGAACAGAATTGGCAAGCCTAACTTAAAAAACAACAAAGTTGCAAGAGGAATATTGGACAAGAAATTAATTTTTCTTGGTAAAATTACGACTTAAATCCGACTTAAATTTTCTAGGCATCGATTAGCTAGAATTATTTGAACTATGGAATTGGCTGATTAATTAATTCTGTGGAAAAATGAATTGTTCTTCAGAAAAAAAAAGATTGCAGCTAAAGAAACATTGAGTAAACTAAAAAATAAATTCACAAATATTTTCTCAGAGTTGGGAAAATGTTCAAAGTCAAAGGCATTTTTTAAATTAAAAGAAAATGGGATACCAGTTTTTAAGCCTAAAAAATATACCTTTGCTGTGTTGGAGTCTATTAATACATGTTATTCATCATGACGGTCGTCTTCGAGTATAGAATCCAGAGGTTAGCAGTGAATATTTCGAAGACAGTAGGAAAGCGTTGTTCAGGTTAGCAGTGGATATTTTGGTAAAAAGTAGCAGAACGTAGTTCGTCCTTCTGTTTCTCTTCGCCTGACAAGCTAGACTGGACATTCGGGTAGAGCGAACAAAAAATGACCGCCTTTATACACGACGGATTGAATGTTCTATGTCTTCTAATTGGTTAACCTTCTATTGGTGGACTATAAAGTGAGTTAAGTCATTTCAGCCAACTCACTAGTTACATTATATACACAAAAAACTGTAACAACACCGAACTTGATAGGTTGGAAAACGGCGTAGTTATTAAAAAAAAAAACAACAACAAAAAACAAACAAAACAGAATGGGCCATGCGAGCGGTTTATATTAGAAAGAAAAAGGATTTGTTTATGTGCGGATTTTTCGACTGGGTTGAATGATTGTTTCCTACAACATGCATATCCTCTATCGATTCCAGAGGATATATTTGCCAAATTAAATGGTGAATTCTTTCAAAAAATTGACCTGTCTGAGGCATATCTTCAAATCGAAGTCGATGGCTAGCTCATCCTTGTTGCAGACGTCTGCTCACACACACTTGTATTTCTTCAACACCTAGAGCACCAACCTGTGGGTCATACAGCACCAGTGCTGAGCGGATTTTAATTCCAGTTTCTGAGAAAGAACGACTAGATCTTTGCATAATCAAGGTCAGTATGCTGAAACCTTAAATTCGAACGGTTATATTTACCCGATTTCATTCACAAGGTTTGGGTCAACCCATCTGGTGGGTTTCGGGCATTTTCCCAATGGTGTAGATCGATTCCCCAATATTATCACCTTGTCAAATCGACCATGCTGAGATCCGAACCCAGGTTTCACTTCTTTCTTTTGGTGAGATGTAAGAGGCTACTGGAAGTGAAAGAGAACGGCAAGGGTTTAGAAGGAATCAGAAATACAAATCTAAACAGGAAACAAGGGATTAGCTTCTCCCCCTGTTCAAAAGACCTGGAAACGATAGACAAGCCTACCTAATCCTATCGAAGTAATTTAGATAAATAAACAGTAAATAAAATTTTAGAGTTTAGTGAGCCACGTTAGAAATAAGTAGAATTTATAAGGAACACAAAATCCAAAAGGAAAAAAGTTATTGGTAGACTTTAGAAAAGCCCATCATAATCAGGAAATAATGCGATAGGTAGATTTTAGTAGGAGCCGAAAATCCAATGCCAATCAAGAAACAAGACTATAGGTAGACTTCAGAAGGAACCAAAAACCCAATATTAAATAAGGAAGAAAATTATATAAAAACTTCAGGAGAAACCAAAAACCCAATCCTAATCGGGAAACAAGATAGACTTTTAAAGGAAGTGAAAACCGCATCCGAATAAGGTAACAACGTTACAGGTAGACTTTTAGAGGAACCGTAAACCCAATATCAAATAGGAAACAAGACTATATATAAAGTTCAGAAGGAACAGAAATCACAATCCTAATCAGGTAACAATATTATAGGTAGACTTTAGGAGGAACGGAAAAAAACAAAACAAACACAATGCTAATCAAGAAACAAGGCTGTAGGTAGACTTCAGAAGGAACTGAAAATCCAATTCTAATGAGGAAACAAGATTTAGAAAGAACCGAAAAGGCAATCCTAATCAGGAAACAAGGCTATATTTAGACTTTAGAAGGAAACGTAATATCAATATCAAATAGGGAACAAGACTATATATAAACTTCAGAAGGACCCAACAACCGAATCCTAATCAGGAAACAAGGTCATAGGTAGACTTCAAAAAGAAGTGAAAACCCAATTCTAATGAGGAAACAAGGCTATCGGTAGACATTAGAAGGAACTGAAAACGCAATCCTGATCAGGATCAAGGCTATAGGTAGACTTTTGAAGGAAGCGAAAACACAATCCTAATCAGGAAACATGGCTAGAGGTAGAATTTTGAACCTAAAATTCAGTCTTAATCATGAAACAAGGTTACAGAGAGAATAAGTTTGAGACGCATTGCTGTCCGCTAATGTTTTTTTTAATATTTATATTAATAATTATTTTTGAAATTTTTAAAGATATTCTTTCCACTTCTGTTAATTTTATTTCATTTCATTGGGGCTTTTTAAATGAACAATTTTCATTATTCATTACCGATTCCTCTTATTGTTGCTTTATAGATGAAGTATTTTCAATAATTCACCATCATATTCCTCTCACGATGCGTCCAAACAGTTATAGTATTCTGTAAAGGTAGTTATTGATAATTTCTCAGTTAGGCAAGGGTTATTTTGTTTAGATCTGCTGTTGTCAGTATGTGTGAAGTTACTCGCTGTTTGTTATTTAATACTTAAGTTGAAAATATCCAATCCATCTTCTTTGCTCTTCACTTTAGGCATCCGTGTCAATTATTTCTGCAGCCTCCGAACTTTTACGTTTAACATTCCAACGAACTCATACGAATAATGCTAAATGGTCTTTGGTCAGATGAAGAAGGAATTTCAACAGAAATATTGGTCAGATGCTGACCCAGACCGAGAAGTTTTCAGCACCTCTCGTAAATGACATTGGATAATATATTCATAGGCTAACTGACTTATATAATGTTTTCTGTAATTTTACCAATTTTATTAATTACTAATTTTTTCTTGATTTGCCCTGCTGAAATTGGGGTGCGTCTTATACACCCGTGCGTCTTATATGCCGTCAAATACGGTAGGTAAACAAATAGACTCTAACCAGGTGAGGGTTCACAGGAAACCGCTAGGTTGCGTCAAAGGGGATATAAAAAAGAAAATCAAGTCTAGCCTCATTCACACGAACCAGGCTCGCCATAATTATCCAACTTTCGCTGAAATCTGTCGATAACAAACGCTTTCTATCAGTTCTGATCTTTATCTTGAGCTGATACCCAAAGAATCTAAGCAGATCCTGATGCGAATAACGTTCGCCACGCAAGATTCCCTCCATCCGCGATGTCCACAAAACCATTCATGCCACGGCTAGGAACGTGAGAAACACCACCCGTTTCACCCCAGCAAACGGAGGTGAAACATTATGGCATACGTATGCGAGATCAATGGTCTTGAGCTGCTTGGAATCAATACGAGCCGTCAACGCGACGGCTTAATTCCATTACGGGACCACCTAAGAACAATGGTAGAATGCGTGTGAAGCTATTTTCTTTAAACCAATGTCACACTGGTGGAGTCGACCAAATCCGTCCAGGCCCTTCTGAAGGTTACGTCATTGAGAGATAGCACCCTTCCGAATCAATTGTCAGGTAAAAGCGAAGACTTAGGGTTGTTGAGATATTTCGCCGCTGGCGCCCATAACCAGAAAGAGCGCAACTCTGATGCCGACAAACCGAGCCCCTCAAATAGAGGATCATTCGCGACTCCCTCCACTAATTCACGATAGAATAGTCTACGGGACCGTGAAAAGTCATTGGACTGAGGAATGACCCTCAAAGCCACCCGACACTCACGGAGGAAACTCGATTTATTCTTGGGTTCAAGACGGCGCTCTGTCCCCGAAACAACAGTGATAGTAAGGCTAGGGAAGGCGTCTATAACACTTCCCTCCAAAATTGAGTCCTCTGTCGACGCGCGGCGTAGGGAAGCCAACCTTGAGGTGTTCCGATTGCACAAATGCGGCATTCCCAGCCCCTCATGACACGGGCTTTGGGCAACGACCTCTCTGCAAACCTGATGCTTGTGACCAACCCACAAGAAGGTGAACAACAAGCCCATGAACGCCTTCTTTTGGCCCTTGAATAGAGGAAGTACAGCCAATCGATAAAAGATAAGAGGAAAGACGTAAGTGGCACACCCTTTACGGACAACTGCCGTCAAAGCCAAGTCAAGACCGCCGCTCCGACCTTTGACTATACTTCGGACCAATTTTTCTTTAGCTGGAGACCAGTCCCGAACCACACTCCGAGAATGCGGTCGGGTCTGTCTGTCCGATTAAATGGTCCCGGAAGCGTGAGCCCCTTCCAGGCACCTAACCGCAAGCCGGAAGACTTGTTGCGGTTAATCTTGGCTCCCCGTCACCTTTTCGAACCGTTCAAGCGACTTCCGTACTGCCTCAATGTTGCTACGTCACGATCGAAAATGGTTACGTCATCTGCGTACGCAGAAACTCTGTCTCGAGTGCCTCCAGGGATAGCGATTCCGCGTAGGGCCGGACCGCATGCCTTGTCCCTTAGCCGGCGAAAGTGGGGTTCTAACATCAAAGCGTAAAATAGGGTCGACAGCAGACAACTGTATCGGACGAACCGTGACAGCGCAAATGTGCGCGTCCGCATTCCGTTAACCTGTACCATAACAGTGGGGTAGCGATACAGGAGGAGGCTGATGCACTTGCAGAAGTCAGGGTTGAATCTGGCGGCCTGCAGGGCAGCAGCCAGGTACTGATGGTCCACCCTGTCGAAGGACTTGAACTGATCTAAATTGATCTTCTACGCCCTCTAGGATCGCTCGGAGCAGGTTGCTCTGGATTGTTTGTCCCCCTTCACAGCAAAAGTCTGCTTGAGTCCTAACAAACATTTGGGAATTAACTGCAAACTCTACGTCAGGATAGTGGCCAAATTTTTTTAACTCTAACTTTAGCAGAGTTATGGGCCTGTAATCATCTAAATCCTACCCACCACTCTTGCCCTTTTTCAACAGCGTGATTACACCCCTGGAGATCCAGTCGAGGACGGAACCCTGGCAGAACCAGTTGTTGAACGTAACAGTCAAAATCGGAACAGGGATGAGCGACAGCATCAAATACAATTCGTAGGGCAGACCATTAAGTTATGGAGACTTTCCACTGCCGACACTTTTCAATGCCAGATAAAATTCGCCCTCTGTGATCTCACCCTCGCAGCTATCCGGTTCAGTTGGCTCAAGCCATTGAAAGTCAGACAAATAGTTGTGAAACTCGTCGCCACAGAGACCATGCTCCTTGGTAAAACGGCTCTCGAAATGCCACCGAAACGCCTTGCACATGTCTTTTGTCGACCTCAGAGTACGCCCCTCCGGGGTAACGACCTACCGAATGTAACGATAGGAACCTCAACGGATCTCTTCCTTGCGCAATTCTGAGTCCATATTCACAGCTTCGTTATTTAACCTCTGACCCTGGTAGCGCTTGCTAGCCTCGCGCTCCAGAGCCTGGATAAACCTTTATCTAGGGAATATCCCCAGCCACCACCCAGGACAGACTATCCTTGTCTTTACCTTCTTAGTTTTATTTAGGGTGAGTCGTTAGCTACATCCGGTGTTGAAAGACCTAATACTATCCTTAAGCCTCGCCCATCATTCATTCCCAATAAACGTTCCCACTAGTTCCCGCTGCATTAAGCTGTTCCTGGAAGTTCCGCCTGTCCCGTTAAGACAGATTGTACTTCCAGCCATTCTAGGCCTAATACCTAAAACAATCCGGGCACAGGCGAGTCTATGGTCCGAATAGTCTAAACGGTGGAACGTGGGACAATCTAGCAAATCTAGATCGACTCTTCTTATTAACATTCTATCCAGGTAGCTGGCTACCCGGGTAGATGGCCACTTAAGAGCCCACATCCACATCTCCCGCCCCGGTATTTATCGACGAGCCCAAACTCACCGATTTGATTGACCAGGCTACGATCGTCCGACCTCCAGCTAGCTTCCTGCCCACTTTCTTGGGGTCCCGGACGTCATTTCAGTTCCCTATTAAAACTAAGCGCGACAATTCCACTAAGAACTGTCGCAGCCGAGGGAAAAATGCGACATGCTCCGTCTGATGTTGGGCGCATAAACCGTAACGATCCAAAACGAACTGTTACTCACAGTAATATCGGTCACAATCAGCCGCCACACCCGACCCCGCACCGACATGGACAAGGTCCACCTTCGGATCCGGGGAACATTTAACTAACAAGGAAAGTGATCTTCCAAGCGTAGCTTAGATGTGGCACAAGACCGAAAGTAGAGGGCACCCAGTGAGGATCGAATTCACTACCCAGTAGTAATTGTTCTAGCGAGACAAGCTTGCTAACCATTACATCGTCACGAGCTGACCAACTTTCCTTGCAGTAGATGCAGCTATTGATTCAATGTAGTTGTTCCACTTCAAGTCAGTTGAAAACGTGAGGCGAAGAAGGCGCAATGAGACGCTCTCATGGAGTCGAGGATCAGTCATGCTGATTGCGGGCAGGGAAGCTTCTTTAATGAGAGCAGTTTATTTTTGAAGGCATTAAAATTTATGTTGTGGATTCCGAGATGAAATTCGGTCTCCAATAAATGAGAAACGCAAGAATTAAATATAAGAAATAAATGTATTTACACAATAATACAAAGGGTAATACTGTTAGTAAATCCAGGAACGCCGTTAGTCGCAATAACACACATACACACATATATATATATATAGTCTCGAAGTAGGACTTTCTTAGAGTCTACGTGCTTGTAACTGACTTCTACAAGCGGTTACCTCACACTATTACTCTACCTCCAACTCAATCACAATCACTGCTCACTCTCTCAATCTCTGTCTCTTTTGTATACTGACTGACTCTGGGTATTTAATGGCAGCAGTCCAAGTAACACTCTGGTCGAGTCCACTTATATGAAAAAGGGGAGGACCCCATAACAATTTACAAGCCATTTTCTGTCCCAGTTAACCACTGACTGGAGGGCCTTTTCAAGAAAAGCAACCCAGTTAACTTTGCCATCTCTGACGGATTTGCTATTGACACATGTGTAAATGGTAATGTCATCTGCATAAATGCTTACTTGGGAAATGATGACATGAGGAAAATCATTGATAAAGATCAGAAACAGCATGAAACATTGAGGGACACCCGTATTCGAGTGAAGGGATCTGGAAACGAGCCCGTTCAGAACGACCTTCATTTCACAACTTGATAGGAATGATTGGATTAAATCAAACAATCGTACTGTAATATGGTAGCCCTGAAGCTTATGTAGAAAACCAGCATTCCAAACCTTGTCAAACGCCTTTGAGATATCTAGCGCCACAGCTCAAGCTTCGCCGTTATTATCAAGAGCTTGATATACATATTCAGTGATGGCCATAAGCACATCAGCAGTAAACCGGGCAAAACGGAATAAAAATTATTTGTCAGAGTAGGTCGTGAGAAATAAGATGCTTAACCACTTCAGCGTTGATTGAAGTCTCAAATACTTTGCTGATAAGTGGTAGGAGACTAATAGTGCGAACGTTAGAGGAGTCAGAAGGTCATCCAGAGTTCTTAAAAACAGGAACCACAGAGGATGACTTCCGACAAGCTGGAAAACAAGATCAGCAAGGCAACAGTTGTAGAGTTTGGAGAGAACTGTGGCTTCGTTCGGAAGCACATTTTTTTAGGACGACGGCTGTGATCCGGTCACCCCCACTTGTCTTATAGGAGTCTAATTTGGAAATGTTTTTTATTTTTTATTTTAAAGAATATCGTGTCTTACCCCTCTCTAAATTTTTCCGTTTTCTCTTTACAAATGAACCATTTAAGTACTGTCAAAATTACATACATTTTTTAAAAATATTTTCATGGGCTTCAATTGAATATGCAAATAATATGCAAATAAGAGAAAACTGATACACAAAATGAAAATACACACACAAATTATATACAGGGTGATTGAAAAGTAACTCTCTATTTTATGTATGATGGACTCTTCCACCTTGTAAAATTATAGTTATCCGGTAAAGCCCATTACATATACAAAAGGTGTTACTTTTCAACCACCCTGTATATGAATATGGAGGCACGATAAAGTAATGGTTAGCGGCCCGGGTTGTGAAAGCCGAGTTCTAATTCGAAAGGCATGAATCCATCTCACCCCAGCTAGTCCTATAACCTTAGGTGACGAACAGTCTAGAAGGAAAACATTGAATTCAAAACCAAAAAGACCTTGCGGCATATTGTGCACCAGTATCTGTCTATTTTTCTGAGATGAGGTATTATGTACACTATTTACACTATTCGGACTATTGTCCTCATCTTTGTCGCCATATTTATTACAACGTTTTTGGTTGGAATGTCGAATTGAACCCTTTCTTTCACTCACTTGGTAGACCGTTCTAGTTCCACGTGTCATGTCTAATGGATGTCAGTTATCTCATTCTTAATTCCCTCTCCAAGTTTTCCACTGCCTTAACCTCTTTGGGTCCTGTCACTGGATATAACCAACACCTTTATCCACTGTGCCATATGTCCTTGAGGACATCTGTGTACGAATTTCTGGGTATTATAAACCTAATGTCTTCAGCAACCATTTTTTACCAGTGCTCATATTGCCATTTTTGCTGTTATCATACATGTTTTTACCAGAACTCATATTGCCATTTTTTGTTGTTGTTATCGCTTTTCTCTGGCACTCCTTATTACTGGTTCCCATATCGTATTCATTTCTATGCTTGGTCGGCTCAGGAGATTTTTATGGTCTAGCATATGTGCGGATTTAAGTTTACGAATTTTTCAATGGTGTTCTTTGTCTATGATCTCAACCTGATCCCACAGATGGCGGTGATATCCCTTCTCTCTCCATATGTGGTCAACCACGCCTGATTTTTCCACTTCCCCTCATGTTACAGCTTTCTGGTGTTCTTGAAGCCTTACCTTAAGGGGGCAGCCTGTCTCCCCTTTATATTTCTTTCCGCAGCTGCACGGGATAGCGTACACACAATCTTTAGTCATGTTCTCCTCTATGGGGGGGGGGTCTTACTTGGGAGAGATATCTGCGAAGTGTCGTCCAGACTTTGAAGGTTGTCCTGATGTTATATGGGCCGCAGATCCTTTGTTTTTTCTCTGATAACCCCTTCACATAAGGCAGGCAAACTGTTTTCTGAGTGTTGTCCTCCTCTTGTACCCGCCTATCCCAGTTTTTTGGGGGCTACTGCTATGTACCCAGGGTAGTTGTTACGTTGTAGGTTACTACTTATACTGACCAATTCTTTATCTAATGTCTCTGGGTCGCCACTTATGACTTTTGCTCGGTGTTGTAAGCAGCGGACGATCCCTTTCTTTACGCTGTATGGATGCTGGGAATTGAAATTGAGGTACTGTCCGGTGAATGTTGGTTTACGGTATACGGCTATCTTGAACCCATGATCTTTTCGAGATTTTAGAACATCCAGGAATGGGAGTGTATTGTTACTCTCTTTTTCTATCGTAAACTGTATCGAAGGTTTTATTGAGTTCACATGGTCCAGTAGAAACTGAATATCTTCCTTGTGTCATCTACGTACCTCAACCATAGAGTTGGCTTTAGAGATATAGATTCTAATGTCATTTCCTTAACCTTCAAAAGCTGGACGACACTTCGCAGATATCTCTAGTTCTAAGAACTGAACTGCTTGACTCTCATATGTCGAAAACGACGGGAGAGTCCAGTGTATATATGTTAAAATCAACTGACATTTTATGACTATTAAATTTAGTGATCTTTTTTTCTAATATATGAATTTACTTTCGCAAATGTGATTTTTGTGTGTTTATAAATCGTTAGATTGGTATAAAATGTCTGTTTTTAACAATACATCTTTAAAAGAACGAGCAAACTCATTTCAGTTTTCCTATTCGAATTTTCTGATGAAATGTAATTCTTAGGCTAATGTCAATAAAATACCCAATACCCATATTGCATCGTTAAATATTTGAGCTTAATAACTTTAACAAAACATTGCAATATTCTTTTTCTATGTGTTGTGTCTTTTCAGGATGTTGGCGTTCATGGCTCTTCACAATTTCCTTTTCTTTGTAGCTCTTAATAAATTTTATCGTTTTGTTATTTCTCCTAAACCTTGTTCTTCCTTTCATTTACTCAAGCTTGCTTTAGAGGTTATGTATTGTTTTCCTCTGTCTCTCTTGCTTTCAATATATCCTATGAGTATTAAATTTTCCAAGCCGTCTTTCCACATTATGTGCCCTAGAAATTTGAGTTCTTTCTTTATGATGCTAAGTATAAGTGTCCTTTTAGTTACCTTTTTCTTTAAAAAATTGTCGTTGCTCACATGGTATTTTAGTATCCTTCTGTAGAACTACATTTCTGTTGCTTCAAGCCTCTTCTTCATCCACGAGGAGATTGTCTAGCATTCACTGCCATATAAGAGGGCTCATATAACAGTTTAGAACTCTTTTCTTTGATTCTAATGAAATTTTTCTATTTCTCAAGACTTTGTTAATAATAATAATAATAATAATAATAACAACACCTAGACCCGATTACGGAGATAGAACCTGTAAGAATTTTATGGGACTTTACAAGACACACACACAGAACAATCAAAGCTAATCGCCCAGACATCGTGATTAGAGACCTCAAAAACAGAATGTACCTTCTTATTGACATGGCAGTCCCTTCAGATTGTAATGTATCTTTGAAGATCTTCAAAAAACTATCAAAATACAAAATCTTGAAATAGAAATCTCAAAAATATGGCACATGAGGACATCAACAATTCCAGTTGTAGTCGAAGCCGTCGGATTGATTGGAACAGGTTCCAATAGACTCATTGAAGGAATTCCTGGTATTAGGCCTTAAAGAAATACAAAAATGTACTCACAATTAGAGTCCACACCTTACTGAGGGCTTTATTTGTTTAAAATATGTGTGATCTTAAGTGCTTTTGTTTTTTTCCTCAAAAAATGCTCAGTGGAAAATGTCATGATGTCATTTCTGGCCTTAGGTCTCTGGTTGGGACCCGGGAAGAAGTGAGTATACACCAGAAATAAAAAAAAAACAACAACAACAATAATAATAATAATTTTTAGAATAGTATTTTCTTTTAAAGTGACTTGCTACCGACATGTTTAATGAAAAAAAAAAGTTACTTTCGTTGATTTTCCTTTACCACTCCGAGAGGCACGAGGAGTTAGGGAGAGAATATAGAAATAGTAATCATAAATATGAATACATGTGATTATTTAAAGAAGTAAGAGGATACAAATAAAAAGATTCAAAATTGACAAGGTTTTCATTGAAGCAGACGCTAAATGCATGAAAGTGTTATCGCCTGTTCAATCTTCGCTTTCTTTCCCTCAAATCAAACAGCGCATTTGGTATATCTTTTCTTCAACCTATCTTCACAATCAAAAACGAACGACCCATTGTTTATCAGTAGCGCGTTGGAAGGTTGATTTTGTTTAGCGACATATCAACACCTCTATGGGTTATTTAATGCCGAAATCTAAACATTTAGAACACATGGCTTCAACTAAATATATACTATAAATAGGCATTGTTGGTAATTTTACTATAAATAGGTATTATTGATAATTTTATTATAAATAAAAATTGTTGGTAATTTTACTATAAATAAAAATTGTTGCTAATTTTATTATAAATAAATATTGTTGCTAATTTTACTATAAATATGTATTGTTGGTATTTTTACTATAAATAGGTATTGTTGGTAATTTTATTATAATCAAAAATTGTTGGTAATTTTCTATAAATAAGTATAGTTAGTAATTTTACTATAAATCGGTATTGTTGCTAATTTTATTATAAATAAATATTGTTGCTAATTTTACTATAAGTATATATTGTTGGTATTTTTTAAAAATAAAAATATGTATTTTTATACTTTCATAGTGTATTGTTTTTGTTGTGGGGGTCCCTATTTGCCCATAGCTGGGGCCCTAACATATGATACCATCCTGGGTCAGGGTGAATCTGAGAATAATGGCAATTAAGAAGTGGTTCCACGCTCCTCAAAACTTCAAATCTTCCCGGGTTCACTCGAAGCCGGGGGTGCAGCGTCTGTTCGCGTCCCAGCTATGGACAAATAGTGACCTCCCAACAAAACAAAACACTATGCATGTATACAGATACATTTTTATAGTAAAAATACCATTAATGCGTATTTTTATAAAACAAAAATTACCAACAATAAATCAGCCAAAATGAAATAATTCTTTCCTGATTTTAATTCATATAATATCCTACAATTTCTTAAAGAAATCAAACTGTATTCCAAAATATAACTTCAACAAAATTACAACATAAAACACACATATCATCACCTCTAGTAATTATGTCTCCACAAACATGTATATGCACAAAAGCTGAGTCTCATCTACCATTGATTCAATTGTGAAATCAGAATAATATATATCATATTTGTATTAATTCAAAGCAAGCAAGAAAGTTAAATTTCAGCATTAAATGATCCATAAGGTGTTGATATGCCGTTAAACAAACAAATCAAATCTGTATGGTGAAGGCTAGTTTAATATTATCATTAAATACATTTTTATAAAAAAATAACCAACAATACATTTTATCTATATTTGAAAGCATAAAATGGTGTTAAGTTAAAATTATTTAATTTTTGACATTAAATAGCACATAGAGGTTGATTTGCGGCTAAAAAATCAACCAACAAACAACAAACATGAAAGAGCTGTATTTCAAAATATACCTTCAACAAAACCACAATTTAAAACACGCATCACTGCCTCTAGTAATTCAGTCCACACGGACATGTATATGCACAAAAGCTGAGTATCATCTACCATGTATTCAATTGTGAAAGCAGAATAACATATTTTTATTACTTCAAAGCTCCCAAGAAAATTAAATTCCGGCATTAAATGACCCATGAGGAGTTGATATGCCGTTAAACAAACAAATTAAATCAAAGCTGCCAAGAAAATTAAAAATCGACATTAAATGACCCATAAGGAGTTGATATGCCGTTAAACAAACAAATTAAATCAAAGCTGCCAAGAAAATTAAAAATCGACATTAAATGACCCATGAGGAGTTATATGCCGTTAAACAAACAAATCAACTCAAAGCACCCAAGAAAATTAAACTCCGACAATAAATGACCCATGAGGAGTTGATATGCCGTTAAACAAACTAATCAAGTCAAAGCTCCCAAGGAAATTAAAACTGAGCATTAAATGACCCATAAGAATGTTGATATGCTGTTAAATAAACAAAAAAATCAAAGCACCCAAGAAAATTAAATTTCGGCATTAAATGACCCATAAGGTGTTGATATGCCGTTAAGCAATCAAATAACATGTAAAGGGTTGATAAACCGTAGAAAACGAATAAATCAAGTTATTCCAACATATTCATACGATGTCATAAAATCGTCTGTTGAATTCAGAAAAATGATAAAATATAACTTTTGAAAAAAGTCCCAAAAAGTTGAACTGGAACTTCGTCACATAAACGTTCTGTCGAAATCAGAAGCGAACCATTTGTCTAGAATATTCGAAACGGCACCACTACGTGTTTTCCTAAAATATGGAAACCTAGACAGAGTAAACAGAGAAAGGGGGTTAAATGGCCCATTGCTCACCAGAAGAATGAATGGCAGCGGTTCGATCAGGATGTAAACGATATTTTACGAAATATATCGAAAGTGGACGCAGATAGTACATTACATACAATGGCGACTATCATGATTAGTTACGCGTCAGAAAGATTCGGTTATGTTTATAAGAAGGAATCCAGAATTAATCGTCGGAAAAAGAAAATTTTTCATCTGAGACTCGAGCTTAGCTCCCTAAGAAAACAATACAAAAAACAAATGACGAGGAAAAACCACCCCTTTCGGAACTCCAAGACATATTGAGGAATAAACTTAAAACTCTTTGTAAAGAGGAAGGTTACAGAAAGCGCGAGAAAGAGAGAGCCAGGAAAAGAACAGTCTTTATTTCAAAGCCTTTTGATTTTGCGAAGAGGTTAATTGGAGATAAAAGAAATGGTAATCTTGAGTGTACGGCTAAAGAAATAAATTCTTTCCTACAAGAGACACTCAGTAATCAAGGTAGACTAAAAAAAATTATAAAAGAAAATAATACAATAGTGTACACTGAACCTCCAAAAACAGCGCTCTGATTTTGAAAGAATTAAAAGGAGGTCATATTGGCAATTAGATCAGCTTCGGTCCCAGGACCGAGCGATGTTCCCTGTAGTGTCTATAAGTGATATTAGAATATTCAAGAACATCTCTGGAAAAGATTGAAAGCAATTTGGAGGAAAGATCGAGATGTAAAGCAGGAAGAAAACTGAACAGTTCAGGACAATTTATTTGCTGGACACTGAGAACAAAATCTTCTTCAGCATCCTGTCCCAACGACTTAAAAATTATCATATTGCTAACAATAACATAGATACTTCAGTACAGAAGGGTGGGATTGCAAGCATCCCAGGTTCCCTGGAGCATATGGGCTTGATAACGCAGCTCTTAAGAGAAGCCAAAGAGGGAAAGGGCAATCTAGTCGTACTGTGGCTGGACCTCACTTATGCATATGGATCCGTTCCACATAAATTAGTCGAGAAAGCTCTCAGAAGATACCATGTCCCTATTTGTGTAAGGAATCTCATAAATGATTATTATAATGATTTCGACATAAAGATAATCTCTGATTTGATATCTTCCAATTGACATCGGCTAGAAAGGGGATCATCACTGGATGTACAATCATAGTGAGATATTCACTATAACAATGAGCAGGTTAGTAAAATCAGCAGAAGTTGAATGTCGAGGTCCATTGATGAGAAACGGAGTATGACAACCTCTGATCCGTGCATATATGGATGACTTGACATTTGCTACATCATCTCTTCTGGATGTCACTGGATGTTACAGGGTTTAGAAAGGATAATGACTTAGGCAAGAAGGAAGTTTAAAGCGACAAAATTGTCACTCGGTCACTAGTATTGAAGAGAAGGATTGTGATAGAAAACTTCTATTTCAAGATTACAGGAACCATGACATAGTCGTGAAAAGAAAAAAAAACGGTTAAGTGTTTGAGTAAAATTTTTAATGCTAATTTAAAAGGTACAAATGCGACCCAGAAATGTTTTATAGACCTGGAAGCAATGTTAAGCAAAGTAAGCAAGTAAGGTTTCCGTGGCTGTTTTAAGGTATGGATATATCAATATGTCATTTTGCCGAAGATTCTGTGGTCCCTGATGTTATATGAAGTGGCATTAACAAAATTTGAGAATATAGAGAAGAAAATTAGTGGCTATTTGAGAAGATGGCTCGGTCTACCGAGAAGTTTGAGCAGTACAGTATGAAGTATTGAAATCATTGCAACTTCCTGCAGAGGATTAGTGGGGGGATTTAAAGAGGCGGGGGCAAGAGTGGCAATTCAATACAGGGATTAAAAAGACCCTAAAGTTGCAGAAACAGGAACTGAGGTTCGAACTGGGAGAAAGTGAAAGGCATCACACAAGTTCAGTGCAGCAGAGCAATGTTTAAGACAGAAAGGCGCTCCTAGAAACAGAATCAGTGGGAAGATCGGGCCTAGGTTACTGTTCTAATACACGAAGGAGAGATAAAAGGGAAAGATCGGAAACATTGTCTTCAATATGAAGTGAGAGCAGGTGTGGAGGAAATTACAGTTAGGAAAATGGAGGCCTTAGGTCAGCAGAAGTGTTGGACAAAATGGAGAAACATAGAAAAAAATGAAGATTTTCTGGACAATTCTCTGGTATGCTAATCCCAGTAACACAAGTTTTCTTTTGCAGGCAGCATATGATACATTATCCAACCCAATAAATCTACACACATGGGGAAAGAGTGAGTCTCCACTTTGTCTGTTGTGTCAGAAGAGGACCCCGCCAACACGTATTGAGCAGCTGCCCCAAGTATCATTACCGGTGGCACTATGACAAAATTTTAAGAGCCATTGCAACAGTAGTTTTGAGGAGTCTTCAAACAAACCGCTATGAACTGAATAAGAAGCTGCTGAATTTCATCAGGGTAGGGAAAATGGTAAAGAAATTACAGAATATGAAAACGTCCATTCTCAGTTCTGCTTCACACTGGTAAATAATAATAGATATAGGCAGGTAGCTAAAATTCCCAACGAAAATAATACAGACTCAACTACGTCCAGACGTGATTATTTATTCTGAAAAGACCAAGGAAGTCATCTTGTTAGAATAAAAAATCCCTTGTGGAGAAAATATGGACGAATCCTACGAAAAGGAATGTGGGAAATATTTACATATTGTAGAAGAATGCAAAAGGTGTGGTTGGCAAGTCCAATGCGAACCGATGGAAATCGGACGCAGAGGCTTCGCTGGGTGGTCACTACGTAAGATGCTGCCAAAATTAGATGAAACAGGCTTAGAAAAGAACAAGATCATTCACTCAATAACAATGGCAGCGGAAGAAACCTCGAGATAGTTATGGCTTAAAAGATCAAATGATTGGCAGTCAGTGAAGCAGTGAAGTTGTAGTTGATATTTTTTTAGGGAACTGGAAAGTGGATCTTGGGTATGACATAAAACTACAGCCGGCAATAGAGTCACGACTTGGGCACAAAATTAGGGTATACCGAATCTATTGTTACATACGAGTGATCTGTGGCTAAAATCTTGCACGTGTTTGCCGCCTTACCATAGTTACTTTTATATATATATATATATATATATATATATATATATATATATATATATATATACAGGGTGCAATAGTAAATTGTCGTCATTTTACATTTTTAATTTCGCGCATGCGCGTTGTTTGTTTTGATTTTGTCAACTGCACAGTATAGCAGGGTCAGTTGGGCAAACACAGTGCCACCGCCTCGTCCGACAACAGCAACCACAATGGAAGTCCGGCAAGGTTTCCGATCGCCTCGGTGATTGGAAAGAAGTCACGAGGAAAGGACAAAAGGCGGTAACCCCTTCTTTCCAGCACGATGTCCCACAGCAACATCAGGACCGACCACAACAAGAACAGCGGCAGAAACAGCAGCAGCAGCAGGAGAGCTGCAGAAGAAGCAGCAAATGCAGTTGAAAAAGCAGCAACAGCCGGAAAAGCAGCAGCAAAAGCGACAGCAGCAGCAGCAGCAGCAGCAGGAAAAACACCACCACCAACAACAGCAGTTGCTGGACCCTGGAGGAAGTGCCTCCACCTCAGTCATCCTCTTTAAAAGTGCGGAGGGAGAATGATGAACAGGACGAAGAGGAAAAAATGTTAAAAGAGAAAAAAAAAAAAAAAGGCCGGGTATATCAAGGCGGGACGTGCTATGGATTTGAACGATCTTTTTTAGTTAACGAAACTAAAAAATGGCAGAAAATAGTCAAAGAAATCAGTATGCATGATGTTCAATAAAATTAGCATCAAAAATAAAATAAAAATGATCGTTTAATTTAAATGTAAATAGTCAGTATATTATTTCAATATTTAATCAGTACAAATTTAGTTAATGGCCAAAAATAAAGAAAATATCTGAATTTCGCGCTGACGATAAACACACGCCGGGTATCTTTTCCTGAATGTTCAGACTTAATCCAGTTCAGACAGAAACTGCTTATTTATTATTCAACAGATGAAAAAACAAAAAAACAAAAAAAAAAAAAAAACTGGTACCACTTTAATTATGTATTTAAAATATTACTGAAATAATTCTGTCATATTTTATTATTCAAGTGAAACTTACCCAATAAGCCGGTATTAACCAACCAATGATGGTAGAATTTTCTGGATATACTTACGACTGATAAATATACATTTTGAGAAACAAAAAGAGATTTTTTGAACATTTATTAGATTTTTATATCATGATGTGTTTTGTAAGTCCCCTGTGAATATGTGGTATTGTGGCATATGTAGGACTGAGAGGTGATGACAAAGTTCTTGTGGTGATTGGGTACATTGTAATGAATGACTGGCTCGTGATTGTGATTAACTAGTACAAGGATAGTCAACGAAGACCAATCTTTCTCCACTTCCTCTTCAGCCTTGTGTCACAATCTTTTGTATTAAGTTACAAAAAAATAAATAAACCAATGAATATACAATTTGAATTTCAGCTTGTCCATTCCAGAATAAAAAAAAAACAAAAAACTATGGAATCTCCACAATTTCATATCTTTTGCAGCTCTTAATAAATTTTGACTTTTTGCTATCTCTTCTAAGCCTAAAACACCATCCATTTACTCAAGCTCTCTGAGTATGTTATGCGTTGTTTTCCTCTGTCACTCTTACCTTCAATCTGTCCTATGAGTATCAGATTTTCTAAGCCGTCTTTCCTCATTATGTACCCTAGAAATTTCAACTGTCTCTTCCGGATGCTAATTATTAAGTTTCCTTTTTGTTTTCATTTTCTCTAAAACGTCGTCGTTGATCAAATATTTAGTCCACGTTTTCCTCAACATCCTTCTACAGAAACTAATCACAGAGAAGATAAAACATTCATTTAATAGCTGAATATTCTGTCTTTCTAAAATATACCTTAAATAAACTAGTTTAAATTATTTAAATTGATGATATAATTTTTTTGAAATAAAAAATAAAAATAATATGGAATAATCCACCTTCGAAATCACTGGGTGTGGAAGTATTAGGAACAGAAAGATTAATAATGAGTAAGAAGAGAAAAGAGTAATCAGGAGGACAGTAGATAGCGATCGACATTGCATTTTAATTTTTGCTGATTAAAGTTGATTGGCAAAGCATGGAGCCGGAAGGGACTTCCACAAGTAAGAACTGTTAGTATGGAACTTGTGGCTACATCTAGCCAGTTCAAGAGTAAATTGATGAGATCTCCACGCCAGTCTAGTATTGCACTTAAATTTAAAAGAAAATTCTAAGTACCATAGCAAAGAGCACATACAAACAATTATCAAAAGCATTTATAGCAAAGGTACCGAGAGGTATCCTTAGGACGATGGAAAAATGACTGAAGCCGAGCCGCTAGATCAGGACCAATAATATTGCTGATTCTTCTTTGGATCTTATCAAGGAGCTCAAGGTAAATAGCACGGGCATCGAACCACATGTGGCAGCAATATTCTAAACATGGGCGAATAGTAGGTATAAATGTGTAAGACAGATTCTGGATAGAATAATTGTCTCACACGACAGTTAATCAACTTTCTCGGCTGACCTAGCAATGAATTCAATATGATCTTTCCATTTCATGTCAGCGGAGAAAGTTAGCCCGAGAAGGCACAGAGAGTCCCTTTCCGGGAGGTTAGCATCAGCCATACTGATTGAAGACAGAGATGGGTATCTCAGATGGTCAATGGAGAAAAGTTTAGTTTTGGAATTACTATTTTATAAGTAATTTAGTCAGTAAAAGAAAGGATATTTCAGTAGAAAGCATGAGAATTTAAAAAAAAATCGTATAGTATCCGCCAAGAGAATTTGGGATCAGTTGAATAATTACTGACATACTGTTGGTCAGATGAAAGAGGAATTAAACTTTTACAAAATAACAGGTAGCGACGCGTTTAGAGAGAGAGAGAGAGAGAGAGAGAGAGAGAGAGAGAGAGAGAGAGAGCGCAGTGTATGATATAAAAATTACCAGCCCAGCAGTGAACCATAGTGGGGAACAGACCGTTTTATGGAGTTGCTCTCGCAGAGATATCAGTAAACTAACCACGATTGACTGGAAAATAGATTCACTAAAATAACTCTCCATACTGTGGAGAATCTGATTGGCTTTGTATCCCAGCTTAGATTTTCTAGGCTCTTCATCTTCGAAAGAACGACAAGATACATACTTCTAAAACTACCTCAGTATTGTTAAATAAGAATAAGGTGAGATACAGATTTTCAACAACGATCTTCCTGAGGTCAGCAGTTCTCAACTCGATATCTATGCTGATGGTACAACTATCCTAGTAAATAGTAAATCTGACCGATTCGATAAGGATGCTAACTTTCAGGAGAGTGAGTCGCTGCGATTTCTTGAGCTAACGTTTTCACCTGACATGAAGCAGAAAGATTATATTGAATACAATTGCTAGGTTTGCTGCCAGGAAAGTTGTTTCACTGTGTCGAACGAGGTAATTTTTCTCTCCAGAATCTATCTTACATATTTATAAATCTACCATTAGTCCTTCTTTTGGAAATTTCTGCCACATCTGGTCTGATACGCCTGCTATATATTTAGTGATTCTTGATAAAATACAAAGAAGAATCTGTAATGTTATTGGTCCTGATCTAGCATCTCAGTTTCAGTCATTTTCCCACCAAAATAATGTAGTTTCTCTGTGTCTTTTCTATAAATACTTTCATGGTAATTTTTCTTATGAACTCTTCGCTATGGTAGCTACATTTTATGAATTTAAGTGCAGTACTAGATTGGTGGCAAGGTCTCATCATTTTACAGTTGAAATGGCTAGATGTAACCGTAAGTTCTATGTTAACAGTTTATTCCATCTTACTTCTCGCTTGTGGAACCTTCCGGTTTCTTGCTTTACTTAAATGCCATGTCAATTTTTATCTTCTCTCTTGTTAATTATTGTTCTTTTATTGTTACCGTTCCTTAATAGCTATTTTCTCATATACTCTGACACCCAGTAACCACTTACGTCTTGTTGGCTTTATTGCCTTACTTTGGAAAATGATTAAAAACGGGAAAAGCTATAGAAGGGTTTGATAAGAATATGGTAAGATAAAAAAGGATTTAGCAAAATAAAGAAGAGTTTAATAGGAACATGGTTAAATATTGAATGGTTTAATAAGAATAAGGTAAGATACAGGACGCTTTATTATGAATAAGGTAAGATAAAGAACGGTTCAGTAGGAATAAGGTAACGTACAGGAGGGTTTAATAAGAATAAGGTGAGATAAAGAACGGTTTAATAGGAATAAGGTAAGATATAGAAGGGTTTAATAAGAATAACGTGAGAGTAATGTAATGGCATTGTCAGTTGGCTTACCTATACCCAATCCAATCTAACATGAAATTTGCTGTCCATAACTGGAAGCCATTGTATGTTAATGGCTTGGAACGATTCTACGTAGAAGAATGGTTGAAAACATCCGTCGAGTGACATAGAAGCCTTAGCGAAGGTTACAGAAAAAGTCGATTAGCAGTGATCAGTGTTAAAGTAACCTCAAGTAAGAAGGAGTTCAAAGGATCAGATAATTCAGTAAAAGTCATTGATAAGATATTAATTAATTTTTTTTTTAATTATTAATCCAGCAGGTATTAAGTCCCAATGGGCAAACAAAAGGGGGGGGGAGCAAAAAGGTAGAAAACAGTAATATTGGAAACATTAAATAAGAAAGGCATTTAAGAAAATATCAGGGGTACATTTTATACAAGTAATATTAATATAGAATTAAAAAGTAATATTACCATCGACCAATATAACCAAATTTTATTTTCGAAGATATCAAAAATCTTTGTATTGTCAGCCGAACTAGGGAGGTAAGGCTTCTAGGGAGAGAGTTCCATTCATTCACTAGTCTTTGTAAAAAAGAATATTTTCGTATGTTCAGACGAGAGGGCAGCAATTGAAATTTTAATCGGTTAATATTTCTCGAAACCGATGAAATCAATTATATTTACAGCTCTAAATACCTTATTTACATTATTCGGACTATTGTCTTCATCTTTGTCGCCATATTTATTACAACGTTTCGGCCGTTGTACGCTCCAGCCTTTTTCAGGTGGTTGGAATGTCGAACCCTTTATTTCGCTCACTGGGGTAGACTGTTCTAGTTCCACGTATCATGTTTAATGGCTGTCAGTTATCAGTTATCTCCTGGTAATTCCCCGCTGAAAGTTCTCCACTGCCTTAACCAGGTATTGAACTCACACTCTTTGGGTCCTGTCACAGGATCTAACTAACGCCTTTATCCACTGTGCCATGTGTCCTCAAGGACCCGATTAAATAAAACCGATGACTTTCTGTTTTAAGTGAGGAAAGGCCAAGGCGTGTATCTTGATCTCGGTAAAGTTAGTATTTCATTTCAGGTATTATTTTCGTAAATATTGATAATTATGAAAATAATATTGATTCGCACTCATTATCAATTCATATATTAAACTGTTTTACAAAACTGAAAACAGTAGATAAAGGCCATGAAAACAAATGCGGACTGATTAATAATCTAGAAGTCGGATGCTTTTGCAGTCAAATAACACCACATAACACCTTTGAGCGCTTAGCCTTGGAGCGGGTAGAATGAAGATCAACGTGTTTTAGTGGACTCAGCAATTTTCAATCTGCTTGTCTGAATCATCTTCAAGAAGCGAGAGCAAGATCTAAAAGGTCAGCCAATCTAACAGTGATCTCATCTCACAATCCTCACACTTGCTCCATATGTAACCTTCTTTGTAAATCACTAGCGGGTCTTAAATGCCACTTAAGATTACCGCACAAAATTTCATAACTGAATCAACTAAGCTGTCAGATACGCATACGTCGAAACCGACGGAAGAGTCCATTATTATTATTATTATTATTATTATCAAATAATAAGAAAGAACAGTAAGATTTACAATCCGGTGTTCTTAGTAATTATTTTATTTTATAAAAAACAGTGCTCGATAAAAACAGTAGAGCTTAATACTATAATTATTTTCTATTTTAAAATATGGTTCCATCGCTACACAGGAATTACTGTTTCAAAACAGAAGCTAAAATTTCAAATTTAATTATAAAATTAAATTTAAAATCCATAACCTCGTTCCATTCTCAAGCGAGAGAATGGAACGAGGCTATAATTTTAAATTTCATTTAAAAATAGAAAATAATTATTATATATATATATATATATATATATATATATATATATATATATATATATATATATATATATATATATATATATATATATATATATATATATATATATATAGAGAGAGAGGCCTGTGGTCAAGTGGTTGGCTTTCCGACACGGCGACCCAGGTTCGTATCTCACCATGGTAGTTTTATGGGCAAGGAGCAGAGAGGAGGCGCTGCGTGCGACACCGTTCGAGAGTGAAATTGGGCACACCTAACTGTCTGGAATCAGTCGATGATTGCGCTAGTACAAGTTCAAACGTTATTTTAAGCATTATTTAAATGTAGGATCTAAAATAAATCTATTAATTCTTTATATACAGACACACACACACACACATATATATATATATATCCGGATGGATAGATGGATGGCCATTCGTATCCGAGGATGCTCGCTCATTAGGGCGGCTAGCTGATCCCTCTTGTCAACACTTGCCCAGGCACATTTACGTTTGTTCAACATCGACAGTTTTATTTCAAAGTTATAAAAATTGATATCGTACAAAAGATTTGTCGCAAATGACTTAAAAAAATCCTCGAAAACAATCGAAGTAATGAAAACTTGGGAATCCAAAATTTCAGGATTGCGGGTCTGGATCTGACCCGAAATGTTCTTTACTTTGCTCACGGAGTGGGCCTGATTCCCAAATTGCATGATATGTTGGGCTACGGCCTCTAGGTGTAAAGCTGAAAAAGTGTGACACAGTGACACACTGGCATTCTCATCTATTATATAGATATATTAATCGTTTCACTCCAAGCAAGGTGACTAAGACTCAGTATGAAAGAACAATAACGAAACAATATTATTAAGTGACAAGAACAATAAAACAAAAGGAATGAAGAAGATAGCAGGTAATGATTGGTATGATATTTAAATTTTTGAAGATCAAAGCTGGTTGTAAAGCATGGAGCTGGAAGAGAGTTCAACAAGCGAGAAGTGCGAGAGAAGAAACTGTTAACATAGAACTTACGGTTACATCTAGCCAATTAAACTATAAATTTATGAAACCTTTTTGGCAATCTAGTACTACGCTTAAATTTATAAATTCTAGATACCATAGAACAAAGTTCATTAGAACAATTACTATGAAAGTATTTGTAGAAAAGGCACATGAAAGCTATATTACGGTGTGGGGGGAAGTGACAGAAGCCGAGTTACTACGTCACGGACAATAACATTGCAAATTCTTCTTTTGATTTTATCAAGAATCACTAAATATATAGTAACAGCAACAGACTATATGTGGCAGCAATATTCAAAGCATGGATGAATGGTAGGCTTATAAATATGTAAGATAGATTCTGGAGAGGAAATTGTTTGGCACGACACAACGAACCAACTTTCCTAACAGCAGACCTCGGAATTGATTCAATATAATTTTTCCACTTTATGTCAGCAGAAAACGTTCGCACGAGAAGGCACAATGAGTCACTCTCCTGAAGGTTAGCATTAGCCATACTGATAGAAAGCAGAAAGGATTCTCTCAGATAATTAATAAAATGCAGTTTTGCTTTGGAGGTGTTAAAATTAACAAGCTATTCCTTGCCCCAGTTAACAGCAGATTATAGGTCATTTCTGAGATCAGCTACAAAGGGAAGTTAATGACAAAGTGGGATAAAATTATACGACACGTTTTTTTCCGTTAGGTCTTCGTCAGACTAAAGTAATGTATCTGTTGATGTAACTATCCATCCACCCGAAGGGGAGGGGTCGAATTCCAGTCGGGGTCGTTATATTCAATTACGCGCAAAGACCCTTGGGAAAGGTATGAATTCACTTGTTCTCCTACTGCTATGGGTTCATTAGAAGGACTTTTATCAGTAAGTCATTATTATCTAAAAAGATTCTTAAAACCCCCAAATATTTTCTGGCTTTAAATAACCTGGAAAAGATAGCTAAACCATAAAAATGAATCAATCCATCAGACTATTGTCTACTGTTTTGTATCTAGTGTAAAACGGACTCAAGTATAATCCAGAATCAACTAAAAATCAGACGTCTATTTAACTTTTTTTTTATTTTAGTGGAAACCGGACCCTGTCTGGCTTATGGCCACATCACGATTAAACACCGGTTCTTGTACGATCACTGAAGTTAAGCAACATTGACCTTGGTTTCTACCTAGATGGATGACTGCTTGGGAATATTAGATGGTGTAATAGATAATGGTTCGGAATTGTTAATCAGAGAGCCGAGTTCCAATTCCCCTCTTCTCCCCCCACCTATGGGTTAATTAGTAAGACTTGTATCACTAAACCATTGTTATAACCCCCCACCACCTCAAATTCTTACAATTTAAAAATATTTTCTGGCTTTAAATAAGCCGCAGACAACGAATCAATCCAATCGCGTTAGTGATCTGGAGTTATACCTCCACATGTGTCTTATGATTTTAGTGCAATCTGGAACCTATCTTTACTCTTTACGTTTCAAGTATAAGCCGGACATATATCTAACGTTTTTTTTTTATTTTAGTTTGGTATGGATTTATACTTACACTTTTAACTTAAATACTTATATCTACCTTTTTTTTTCTACCGGCCTGAATATTTTCCTCTAACAAGATTTCTTGAATATTCAAGCTGATAGAAAAGAAAAGAAATAAATATACTGTATTGATAAATAAACAAAGCGTCTCAACACAGTATCAAGTAAAAATAACGTTTTAGTAATATATATATATATATATATATATATATATATATATATATATATATATATATATATATATATATACATATTGAACAATAAAAAATTAAAAATTAAAATCTTTAGACACACTGGGTTGTAGATTAATATTATAAGCATGTAAGCATGTCTGTCTTGTGTGGGTGAGAAATGTGGGTAGGTTTTGATTTGTTGATTTATATATTGGTACTATCTGTATTGTTAAATTTATGATTTAGCCCAGCTGGATATTTTGTTTTAACAATTCTGCATTCCTTGCTTTGAGCTTTGGTTTGGACATTTTTGAACTAGAAGGATTAAATCACGTTATTACAATCTACAGAATAATTACAAGCTAATCCTTTTGCATATCGTGGAAGTCTGATGGTGGCACATTGGAAAAATAAATGATCAATCAGTTTAAAGCTACAAACACGTATTGTAGGCATGGCAACTAATCACTTAAGTAGCAGCGCCTTATACTAAATCAGTTATTTTGGAAGGGTGTGTTATAGACGCAGAGCACTGGCTAACGAAGTCATCAGTTTTGTTCCTGTGGAATATCCTCCATTAAAACAATTTTCGTTGATTTAATGGAAACTCCATAGTGTTTTCACAACATTTAACACCAATTTTTACTTTGAGATATCTCCAACCTAAGCAAATTTCCCAAGGAAGCACACAAAACAATTTCCTGATTGTCCAATTTTAGTGGAATGATCAGATATGATCATGGAGGTAATCCACGTACCAATGTAACATCAGAGATTTACTCAAAGATGGTGCATAGTGGAGTATTGGTTAAATAACTAGTTACACAGATTATTATTACTTCTAATATTCACGGATAAGCTTCTTAGCAACCTTATTAAAGGCAAAGAGAATATTGCCCTGTTTATTACATATTCATTTATTCCGAGTATATTAGACATAATCACAATGTCATCATGAGGGTGTTGTTGTTGTTGTTGTTGTTTTTATAGAATTAACTCATGTTTACTTCAACGTTTCATTGTTACATAGATGCAACCATCTACTTTGCCATATCAATACTAACATAAAAAGAAAAGAAATGCAACATAAAATACAATCCCATCAGAAACACAAACCTCCCTACCTAACACCCAATCCATACCAATCTCAAACACATTCCACCCAAAAAAGTAAACACAATACTAATAAATAATAACCAACAAAATTTAACGCAACTACACTCTTTACAAAACGCAAATTAAATTTAACATTGTGAAAACTTTTACTATTTTGCTTCCATTTGTGTTTATAAATATTTGCAAAATAAAACCATTACATTTACCTTGATAAAGTTTCCCAGGGGACGAAACGCATTGGTAAAGAAAAGGTTTCCTTTGTCTTTATTCATATTGTCTTTTACACATATACTTTATTTATATGTGAATTTTTGCACACATACACACTCGCGTGCGTGCGGACACGCATAGACATATATAAAAGAAGTGTAGACACTAATATCTACGTCGAGGGGCGACAGTCTGTTTGAACGCAATCTTCAGGCCCTTTTACTTATAGCATGAAATCATGAAATGTACTGTCGCCACTTGATATCACTGTCCACACTTATTATATTTACACGCGTTCTATATTGAGTAACTAAATTTTATCATATATATTCTTTCATTTCCGTTTAAGTCGTCTGAAGATCACGCGAGTGTGAAACTGGGGTTACGACCAGGGTCAACCTTTCATAGGATTTAACGTTGTTAAGTATTTTTTGCTCGGTCTGAGCAACTTAGGCTTCGTGCGCTTTACTTTACTGAGTAGGTAAGTTTGCCTTTAGGCCTTTTTTCTCTTTATTTTAAATTCTTGACTTTATTTGGATAAGAGATTTAGGCCTACGTAAGTTGTCTCTTGGTTCCATCAACGGTTATATATATATATATATATATATATATATATATATATATATATATAGGAGGAAGAGGTTATAGTAGTTCCAACAAGGGAAAAGTGTGTATATTAAAAAGAAGAGAGAAACCGCAAACGTTTTTGGTTGTAACGTGGATTTAAAAAAAAAATATATTATGCTTTATTTTCCATAATTTTTCTACACGTGTTTCCGGTCTCGCGACCTTCATCAGGCAAAGAGTGGATATTTCCACATATGATTAAAAGGAATTAAATTTTCTTATGTTTTTCGATGTTAAATATTAGCGATATTAGACATTCTATTTTTTGTGTGTTAGTAACCCAAATGTCTTCCTTGAACTGGCAGTGAAAAAGTTCTGCGTGAAGGGTAATAAAACAATTAAGATTGGTCCGAGAAAGGGCGAGAAAGATATATATATATATTAACCTTTTAATGACCCCTGTTTCCATTTTTTGTGTTTTTGTCAGTATGCGTACGCATACGTATATTCCCTCTCCATACATACATACTGTCTTATTATAAGGAATTAGTATACACATATGTACACACATACACACCACATATACATACATACACATACACACAAACACACACATACACTTCCTATGTTGTGTAGGGATTACGCGCGTGCCTGTGAGCAGTCTATTGTTTTTGCCAATATGCGTATACATATACGTGCTCCACACATACCCGCGTGTGAGTGTGTGCGCATGGATGCGAGTGGTTTGACCACTCTGTTTGGCAATTACGTGTGCATGTTGTGTGTTTTTGCGTGTGGGGTTATGATCTATTTAGGGTTGGTTTAAATTTGTTTATGAAGTTTTGTTCTTGTATTTGTAGGTAAGAATAATTTTTGTAATTTCTGTAAATAGTTCTGGATTGTTCTTGTATGTTGAAACATATGCTAGAGTTTGTTCGACGTTACATTTCTTTGGATTTCGTAGTTCGTTTAAAGGAATGTTTTTTGCGAGTTCAAAACCTTTGTTTATTAGTGTTGTGGGGTAGACTTGTTTTTTTTTTAGATTTCTCTCTAGTTCTTCTAGGCGGGTTTTTCGGAGGTGTTTGTCAGTCACTATTGTACAATTCCTACGTGCTAAAGAATAGGGGATGGATTTCAGGCAGCTTTTTAGGTGATGGCTCTTGAAATGAAGGTATTGTTGGGTGTCTGTAGGTTTGTGGTAGATATCTGTGATTATTTGGTTGTTTTTATTTCTAATGAGTATATCTAAAAATGGTAATTCGTTGAAATTATATTCTTGGGTGAATTTGATTTTTGGGTGTAAGTTTTGAAGTAGAGTGTGGAATTGGTTAATATCACCCCATGAATATTACCAGAAAATGAAGCAATCACCTAAATATCGTTTTCAGGATTTAGTGAAATGTTTTTTTATATTTTCCCAATATATTTCTTTTCATAGAGGTTTTCCTCTAGGTAAGCTAATGTTAGGTTGGCATATGTTGGTGCCATTTTTGTTCACATTACGGTACCTAGGGTTTGGATATAGTTTTTGTTGTCAAATTCAAATGTGTTATTGTTTAGAATTAGGTCTATACTATTGATAATGGATTCCTTATTGAATCTGGGATGTAGTATTTCTGGATATTTTTCAATCCAGAATAAGATTGCCTTTTTACTTAATTCATGGGGTATGTTACTATATAGGCTACTAATGTCAAAAGTTGCCCTAAGCATTCCCGGGTCTACTTTTTGTGGAATGCAGTTAAGGAAATGAATATCATCTCTTATGTAGCTCTTAATCTGCTTAGTAAATGGTTGTAATATTGTGTCTATTAGGTTACTGAGTTTGATAGTTGGACAGGCTGGTCCTGTTACTATGGGTCTGAATGTAAGGTCATTGGTGGGCTTTGGGATGCTAATATATTCAGATTTTTGTGTCTGGATAGCTGCTTTTATTTCGCTCGATTTGTGAATTTTTGGTATTTCAAGCAGGTTTGGTTAAATAATTTAGACATATGTCTATTTATTTTAGTTTTAATGCTTTCAAGTCTACGAATTAATTTCTTCGTGTCTGTAGAAAATTGATTAAGAAAAATTCCCAAAATTTCTTTTAGATAATTTTTTATTTTCCGAAGTACTTTCAATCTCATCTGAGACCATCTTCAGGGGGTTAACATATCTGTGGAGGTGGATAAAGTAGATCCGTAAATTCAAAATAGTTTTTCACTTCTTGTTTCCAGCGTTTCAAATTCGAAATTTTTTTCCCACGATATACAAGGGAGGTTATTTTTCTATTATTTTTAAAAAGAAAAAGATTTTTTAATTATATTTTAATTTAGTATTTTTATATAACACTTTGCTGCTACAAATATTTAAGAACTTTGTTGTTATGATCATAGTTGACTATTTATGCAATTTCAGAATTTTAAGTTTTTGCTTATTATTAATTGATGAACTACTAATGTATTTTAGACTAATATTTGTCTAAACTATGAATGTAGACATGAGTGTTTCTTTAAATGTTCTGAGATAAAACTATGTTCATACAAGTGAAACGTAAGCCGTCTTGTCAACGTCAATATATATATATATATATATATATATATATATATATATATATATATATATATAATCAGAATTATTTATCTTTAATTCAAATTTTTTTACTTGAAACATTTCTGTAATAGACACTTCGTATTTGAAGTAGACGCCTCATCTTTACGTATTAAACAGTGTGTACTACGTCTATCAGTCTGCGGAGCCAAGAAATCTTCGTGAAGAAAAATGCGTTCCCTGAAATTATTGCTCTTATTTAATGACAAAAGATTTTTTTCTGGAAGCATGTACATTATTTTTATGCACGTTTTTGTCGACTTGGAAACCGGCTATTCCGATTTTGATATATTTTGATTTGTTTATATTATTATTATTATTATTATTATTATTAATAATAATAATAATAATAATAAAAAGGAAGGACAGTAAGATATGTAATCCGGCGTTTTTATTGATATTTTTATTTCTACAAAACAGTACTCAATGTAAATTTACAGAGCATAAATATTATAAATCAACTGATTTAAAAATGTGGTTTCATCGCTACATAGGAATTGCCATGTTTCAAAAACAGAAAACAAAAAGTTCAAAATCAAGTATATTAAATTTAAAAGCATTAGTTCTATTTTATCTTCAAGCGAATTTTGGAATCCATAATTCGCTTGAAGATGAAACAGAACTAGTGCTTTTAAATTTAATATCATAGCAATTCCTATGTAGCGATGAAACCATATTTTTAAATCAGTTAATATATATATATATATATATATATATATATATATATATATATCATTATTCTTATTATTATTTGATAGATTTAAAAGGACCGATCGGCAATGCAAAAGTTCGGGAAAAATACTGGCACATTGCTCTTGTTATTCGACCATTTGGTCCATCACACATTGACTGATAAAACACTTGCAACAAAAAACATCGTGTCATTGCCATATTACTATGTTAAAATAAATTTTCCCATTTAAAATTTTCAAAATACAACTCTAGCCTTGTGCCACTGCACGCTCCAAAATTTTGTAACTGTTAATTATAAGACATTTTGAAAAAAAAATATTTCGACCTGTATTACATTTATTTTCGTCTCGGAAGTTACCTGAATTTACCTAAAAAGGAAAAATAATATCCATGCCTGATGATGATAATAAGAATTATCGAAAGTACTAGCATATCTACGGAACATACGGAACATCTTACAATTTTTAAAAAGAAGGATCGAATCATTTAATGAGTGTCTAATGCTTTTTTTAAATCTGTCAGATTCGCCATTAATTACATTAACTTTAATGATTTATTCTTTATATATATATGTGTGTGTGTGTGTGTGTGTGTGTGTGCGCGTGTGTGTGTGTGTGTGTGTGAAGACAACAAATCTGTATTACGTAGTTTAATGATGAGAATCATGTCTCCTGGCCACGTCGTCGTTTTGATTGTTTAAAGTTTCGTTTCTTTAATGGCATACCAACACCTTATGGGTCATTTCATGCAGTGATTTAATTCCTTTAGAAGATGTAATAATTTTTTTTTGTTTATTATTAAAATCAATTGTTGGAAATGTTTACTATAAAAATGTATTTTTACCCTTCATATTGTTTTGACCCCAGTTTGGAGGTTCACTATTTACCCATAGCTGGGACCCTAATAAGTGCTACCATCCCGGGTCAGGGTGGAGCTGGAAACAACAGGAAATAAATGCTGGTCCCCCCTCTCCTCAAAATCTCCTTGCTGTCGGATTTAGTTTATCATCATACCCAGGATGTCACACGAATTCAGATTTAAACCAAATGTAAAGAAGTCGATATGAAATCAGCGCCTAAAACTAAAACATATAGATAAAAACGTCTATAGACTTTGAAAGATATTGGATTAATAGTAATAGTAATAATAGCTGTTTCCTTATAGGAAAATATTCAGCATTCATTGACCGGACAGCCAGTGCTACTTGAGTTACGCTTTTATTCACTCCTTGGCATTCGAGCTGGGATCAAAGTGTAGTATCTATTCTCCTCATCTCTAGTGGTACTATAATATGAGCCGTTTCCTTATAAGGAAACATTCGCAATTCATTGACCGAGCAGCGAGTGCGACTCGAGTTACGCTTTTATTCACTCATTGGCACTCAAACTGGGATCAAAGTGTAGTACCTGTTCTACTCATCTCTAATGTTAATGATAATATCAGCCGCTTCCTTGTAAGAAAACATTTGGCATTCAATGACCGGTTGAAATTTACAAAATCTTTCTCAACAAGATTTTCAGGAAAAAAACGTTACTTGAGTCCGGTAGCTGTTATCGCTCTTTTTAGTATTGACGAGGTTTAACCTCTTATCTTCTAGGCTTACTGTCGTATTCTGTTGAAACACCGGTTCTCGTACGATCACTGAAGTTAAGCAACGTCAAACTCAGTCAGTACCTAGATGGGTGATCTCTTGCGAATACCAGGTGCTTGGATAGCCAGTGGTGTAATGGATAATAGCTCGAGATTGAAAATATAATATAAAATTTTTTTTTTCATTATTTAATATAAAATTGTTTTTACTTTTTTTTTTATAACATTGGCCAAAAGGACATAAACCTGACGCCTCTTGGCTAGCGACAGATGGAACGAAGAGAGGACGGAACAAAAGAACAATGCCGAGTACAAACCAGCCATCCGTGACGCGTGAAGAAGCAGTTAAAATGTCAATTGCTGCTGATATTTCCACCCTGCTCAGAGCCGAGAAAAACATCGTAGATTGATACTGGCCTAATTTTTGACATTACTACTAACCCTGTTATGGTCTTACATCAAAACATCTTTGCTGGATATTTCTCCAGACTGCTACCAATATCCACCTTATTAACGAACCTTTTTGCTACGCCGAATATCAAAGGACTCACTCCTCACTCTAAAGAAAATAAATAAAAATATATTATTTATTTTAAACTCTTAAGTCAGTTCGTTTTTATTCCAAAGTTTCCAGTAAAGAAAATCCTACACACCAAACAATATCTACAAGAACATGACTCGAATTTTCAGGTTAATGTTTTAGTTTTGTAGCAGTCAGCAGTGTTGGGGGAAAACTATATCTAGCGCAGCCTATTCTATGTTCAATTTCCTTTTCTACTATACTAAATTTATTATAACTGATCCCCACACCGAGATATTTGAAGTGTTTAGCATTTACTAAGTTCATATCTTCAAATTTTAAGATGGATTCAGAGTAAGTGCCATCACTGCTTTTATTTCAATTCCAGATCATAGTTTCTATCAAAGACTAGAATAATATATGTTGAGTTCATAGGAAGGTGGGAGGGAAAAAAAAGAAATAAAAGACTTGACCTGTTTCTTTGTGATTCACTTTTGCGCATATGTCTGTTTCCGTTTTCGTTTGAATGAACGCTGATGAGGTTTCACCGCCGCTGTTTTTTTGTCTGCTGCTCCAGGATTTATTCATTTCTCTCTTTGTTGAACCTGCATCCAGTATATGTACATAAAAACCGCCCGGCCTGCTTACAGTTTTATTTTTTTAATTGTTAATTTTGTAAATTCTTGCAATGCTCTAGAAAAGAATTGCAGGTTTGGAATGAAATCAAAAGAAAAAATGAATTTGATGGTTTTCGTTCAAAAATCCGTGTCACACTTTTCTTTTATTAGATATTTGTTGTTGTTTAACTTGTCTGAATAGAAGATTAATTAAAACCATTTTTTTTAAACATGTAAACGGAAATGTTAGATCAGACATCGCCCTGGGTATGACGATAAATTACATCCGCGTCCTGGGTAAGACGATAAACTGCATCTGACAGCAGCACCTCTAATCGGGGAGTTTGAGGAGCGGGGAACCGCCTCTTGATTTTTAGTGTTTCCAGTTCCACCCCGAGCCGGGGTACAGACGCTTGTTTGGGTCCCGGCTGTGGGCAGGTGGTTGACCCCCAAACTTGGGTCAGGGCGCTGTGGAAATATAAAAATAGGTTTTCATACCAGCAATGAATTTTTGAAAGAAAACTTATTACCGGCAATACATTTTTGAAGGAAGATTATTACCAGAAATACATTCTTGAAGGAAAAATTATTAAAAACACAATCTTACGTTTTTGAAAAAAAAAAAAATTCGAGGCAATACATTTGTGAAAAAATATTACCAGCAATAAAGATCTTGTCGGCATTAAATAACCTATTGAGTAAAACAAAACAAAACAAACCAAAAAAAGAAAAATCCTTTGTTGGCATTAAATACGCTTTGAAGTTGATATGCCATAAAACAAACGAAATCAAACGGAAACATAAATGACAGTCGAATGGACTAGGCGGTGTGATCCAAGTATTGCTTGGACCTCTGTCAAGTTTCACCTTTGGTAGTAATAAGTTATGAAATTTAAAAAAATCTTTCTCTGAAAATTTTCAGGAAAAAAGGTTTCTCAAGTCAGATCGTAGTTTTGGTATACTTAACCTCTTATTTATTAGTATGGAACATCAACTTTTTGATGATGTCATCAACTCCCTTCTTCTTTGAGCGTTGGGTTATAAGATGATGAGTTCTTTTTCAAGATATCTCCATCAATAATTATATTAGTAATTCTCAACTTGATGTACTGGTGGAGATTGTAAATCTGCGACTCAAAAAGCTATAGCAGCGGGAGTATTTCTTCTGGCAGTTGAAACTAAGCCTGGCACGACAGAGGGTAGGGATCAGACAATCACAATGAATCATGGGATAGAACATAGTGGATAAACTGATTTGGCATTGAAGTCAGTTTCGGCTTCAATTTATAACCATTGGTGAATAACATACGATAAGAGAAATAACAAAATTTATAGGACCGCACACTTCCCAAATTGAGTTACTGCTTCTACGATAGTACTGGCGAGGGCAGCCAGTCATTGAAAGATTTCTTATGTCTTGTTAGTAATGCACTTCTTTGGAAACTATCTCATATTTAAATATCATCAATGAGAATTATGGTAATACAACTCTCAGCACACTAGGCGTAACTCCTGTAGTCTTCATATTCTTTTACGGAATGGGGTTACTAACCCCATGCCCAACCGATTTTAAATTTTGAGTTGTCCTAATCCTAGACTATTTACATTATCCGGACTATTGTACTCATCTTTGTCGCTGTATTTATCACAACGTTTCGACTGATGTACGCTCCGACCTTCTTCAATGTCGAACTGAACCCTTTATTTCGCTCGCTGGGGTAGACTGTTCTAGTTCCAAGTGCCATATCTAATGGATGTCAGTTATCAGTTAACTTCTTTTAATTCTCCTCTCCAAGTTCTCCACTATCTTAACCACGTATTGAACTCGCAACTCTTTGGATTTTGTCAATGGATCTAACCAACGCCTTTATCCACTGTGCTTGTATCCTTGAGGACATCTGTGTATGAATTTCTGGGAGTTATATACTTAATGTCTTCAACAATCATTTTTTACCAGTGCTCATATTACAATTTTTGCTGTTATCGTTCTATATATTTTGTTTTTTACCAGAGATCATATTTCTTATTATTGCTTTTCTCTGGTCCTCCTTATTACTGGTTCCCATATTGTATTCATTTCTATGATTGGTCGGTTCAGGAGATTTTTGTGGCCTAGCATATGTGATGATTCCTTAAGTTTACGAATTTTCCAATGATGTTCTTTGTCTATGATTTCAACCTGATTACACAGTGAGCGATGATCTTCATTTTCTCTCCATATGTGGTCATCTCAGAAATATAGGCAGATCCTAATTCTAGACTGGTTGCCAAACAAGCTTCAGAGACCACTCTGTCCTGCTATTTAAACAATAGCGGAAGGTAACTACAACGAACTCGTTCCGGTTTACGGCCACATCATGTTGAAACACTGGTCCTCGTCCGATCACCGAACGTAAGCAACAATGAGCCGGGCCAGTACCAAGTTGGGTAACCACTAGGGAATACCAGGAGAGAAAAATATCGTTTAGGCAATCTGTAAGTAGAATAATATGATTAAGTACCGGAAATTATGCCAAAAATGTTATAGATAAGTCAAACCATGCTCTCTAGTAAGGAAATTCTAGAATTAATTAGCTTTTTTTTGTACTAATGTCCACCGAATACAAGCCCCAAGAGCCACCCATGGTAGAAGATTACTGTGTAGCGTTTTATGAGCGCAGAAAAGTTCATGAGGTTATGTAGAAAAGATAACGGTTAACCATAAACTTGAAAAAAATTTCCAGATTGTAGTTTTTTTAATCATTTCACCTCAACAAGGCAATAAAGCCATTAAGACGCAAGGGGATTGCTGAGTGCAAAAGAAGATGGACACCAAAAACAATATTTAGGAGATAGAACACTAAAATAACAGGAATTAAGAAGACAGAAGATAACGATTTACATAGCATTTAAAAGTTGACAGGGAAGCAAGAAGCCAGAAGAGAGTTCCACAAGTGAGAAGTGCGAGAGAAGAAACTGTTAGTATAGAACTTACGGCTAAATCTAGCCATTTCAACTGTAAAATGGTGAGACCTAGCCGCCAATCTAGTACAGTTTTTAAATACATAGAGTTTCGGTACCATAGATGAAATATCAAAGGAACAATTAACATGAAAATATTTATAGAAAAAACATAGGGAATCTTTAAACTTTCCCAGGTTGAGAATACCATAGACTGAACATGTGAGCAATGACGAAGTTTTAGAGAAAATGGAAACAAAAAGAACATTTATTCTTAATACCAGGAAGAGACTTCTAAAATTTATCAGGTACATAATGAGGAAAGGGGGATTGGAAAATTTGGGACTCACAGGGCATGTTGAACATAAGAATTAAACAGCATTACAAAGGACAATGAACTGAAGAAATCCACGATCGCCAACGTCCTGAAGGGACACGGCACAAAGAAGAAGAAGAAGAAGAAGAAGAAGAAGAAGAAGAAGAAGAAGAAGAAGAAGAAAAGCTTGTGTAAATGGATAACGAAACAGTGTTTAGGAGAGATAACAAAAAAATATTAACAGCTAGAAAGGACCGGAAATTGTGGAGAGCCATGATCTTCAACGTCCTAAATAGACACAGCACATAAAAGAAAAAGAACAAATTTATGTAAATGAATGTTAGAACGGTGTTTAGGGAAGATAACAATAAGTCGAAATTTATTAAAAGCTACAAATGACCGGAAATTGTAAAGGACCTTGATAGCCGACGCCGTGAAGCAAAGTATTATTATTTTGCTACTAGTTTTATTTAATCTATGTATTTGTTTCATCACAACACTACCTAGAAAGAGTCTTAATTCAAGAGTAGTTTTAAACGACATGATGCTTCAGAGCGGATACGATCATAGCTCTCCACGGGTTCCTCTTTTTTAATATATTTGTGAATTACCATGACTCTTCTTGGGAAAGATAATGAAGTTGTTTTCATTGTCTTCTATATGATTCAAAGTTGTCTTTGTTCATTCATATCTAATAGGAATGGCAGCAAACACATCCTCCCTCCTCAAATCATACAGATGCATGCTGGGATTTCTTCCTATTCAATAAAATTGACTAATTGTCATATTATTATTTGTCTGGAAATCAGAACGCCATAATCAAAGGACTGTATCCCTTTTGCGTCTTAACACCATTCTTACTTTTTGCCCCAGACCACTGTTGCTGTGGTAACTTTTGTCTTGCACACACACACACACATATATATATATATATATATATATATATAAAAAAAAAAAAGTGAACATTGAAATCAACACTCAGAGGCGGCAGGCTGTTTTATGCTGGACGCAATCGTCAGGCGGCCTGACAATTGCGTCCAGCATGAAATATTTATATTTACACACGCTCTATCTCTGGTAATGAGCACTTTAACCCATAAATATAGCACATCTTAAAACTATATTTCTTCACACACACATATATATTTAAGTAATTCATCGAGTCTGATAGAAACCTCAACAGAATGCACTGGACGGCCGTTTCGTCCTATATTTGGGACTCATCAGCAGTGCGCATCCACTACCGAGAATTGAAACCCTGACAGTTATGTTGTCAAGCAAACATCATACCAACTGTTCCACTGGGCCTCGGTGGGACTCATTTCGGACTCATATTTGGGACTCATCAGCGCACTGCTGATGAGTCCCAAATATGAGTCCGAAACGGCCGTCCAGTGCTTTCTGCATTCTTTTGAGGTTTCTATCAGACTCGATGAATTACTTAAATAAAATTATCAAATCCTCCTAATAATATATATATATATATATTTAAAGATATTTTTGTAGGTACAAAATTTAATGATCGAAATAAAAGTATAAAATTTAATATTACAAGACATATTAAAACAATATTAAATAATAAAAAAAAAAAAAAAAAAACTCAACAACAAGGGGGGGGGGAAGCAACCGGTTTCGCTCCCGCTCGTCAGGCTTCCACGGGAGATTCAATATTAAAACAGAGAAATGTACAATGAGAATAGGTGGAAAAAAAAATTACGCATATATATATATATATAAATGTTTGTATATGCAAGAAGGAACTAGAGGCAGATGACAACGAGTCCCAACAAACACTCACGTTGTTTGCACAAAGAAGGCTTGCGGGACCCGATGTAAAGTGCCTCTAGAACCTTCAGGTGAAATACAGAGTGTGATCGGGCCAACACGGTGAACCAGTCAACACAATATTTATTGTTTCGTAATAAATACAAACAAATGCGGCACAAGGCCAAAAAGGGGGATGGGGAATGACGGTCTTCTTCTGTCTTTAATCTAAAACTTAGCTAGTCACAGACACTGACCCAAACATGCCAACAATAATCCAATCACCAAAACATCACATTCACTCCTACCTTTCTTACTACGTCCACCATAATACCTCAATTTCTCTATGACGTCCTAACTAGTCCCCTTATTTACAGATATTGTTCATGGGGGGAGGGTCATAAAATAACAACTTTTAAAATCCTCAAATGCGTATTTACAGAATGAATTAATTATTTACAATAAAACTAAACAAAACTGAGTTAGTAATAAAACCCCCCACAAACAATGAATGTGGCAGAAATGTCAGTCAACCAGACGAAATCGAAGCGGGACTAAGAAAATGAGTACACATTCAAACCATAAAGCATTCACACAAACACTCACTCATTCATACACAACAACAAATACGAAAACACACACCCGAAACGAAAGGCGCCCCGCATCCACCAGAAAACTGACATCACTAACCACCTAACGAGGGAGGGGATGGGGAATTAAACAAAAGTAAAAATAGGGACAGAAATAAAAGGGACCAATGAGCTTACATACCCTAGCTAAGTTAAACGGGAAAAAAAAAGGGAAACTAAATATTCAAAAACAAAAACCTAGTCTAGCCTAATATCGGGGTAGGTTGCCTATGTTCAACCCTGTTAGGACAATATTCTGTGCCTAACCGACATCTAAATGCCACTCTAGGTCAGCCCCTTTCACTCTACACATTCGCGCAAGATTCACCCACCTTTTGCCGAATTCTGATGATGGGAGCCGCCGCCTTTCCGTCCTAATCTTGACTTTAAGCTGATGCCTAAAGTACAAGATCAGTTGGGAAGAGGTGAACTTCTCGCCTTCATAGAATCCCTTCTGTCGCGTCGTCCAAATCACGACTCGCATAACCCCTAGTAAGCAACAGAACACAGTGTTCAGCCTTCGTCAATTGCGATACCACATTGCTACAAACAGAACTGGCTTCCAGGACAAAAAACTTTCCCTGCAGCATGCGAACCATGAGGCCTTCAACAAACTTGCACAACGGCACTACCGCACTGCACTGAAAAAAAAGGCGTGACCAATGGTCTCGACATTCCCAGTACAGCGACGACAGTTTGGATATTTCTCCAAGCCTGCTGAACAAAGTCTTTTGCCGACCCAGAGGGCCCCGCGAATCATCAGCCAGGTGAGTGATGCCTCATCGTTATTGAGACATTTCAACCCAGGCGCCCAAGGCCATATCGAGCGAGCCTCCTGCTTCGTAAGACCGAGCTCGTCGATCAGATCATCTTGAACGGACCCCCTAACTAACAAACGATATAAGGCCTTACGAGACAACGCTTGGGCGTCGGAGAGGCCAACCGACGTCCGCAAGAGGAGCTTCAAAGCACGACGACATTCACGATAGAAGGAGCACTCGCCACGAGGAGTACGACCGGCCTCCTCCTCGCACGAGTGCACACTTCTCAGGGATGGGAAATGTTTACGGACATCTTCTTTCCAAAAGGTGCCCACCTCATCCAAACCGCGACACATTCGGTCTAGAAAGGTAATGCGTAGCATATATTGACGAATCTCAATGCTAGGCATCCCCAGACCGCCCTCAGAGGGATGAAGGCAGCAGATCTCGCGAGATGCCATATGGGCCTCTCCACAAGAAAGAGAACAAGGCCTTGACTAATGACATTAGTCGGGCATACGAGAGTGGAAGCACAGAAAGACGGTAGAGGAGGATCGGATAGATGTGAGAACCACAAACTTCCGCCCTTCCCTTCAGGGAAAGTCCCTCCGAGACCACAGACTAGCCGCGGCCTCGGCCCGCCCCTGTACCTCCGACCAATTCTTTTCCAACTGGAGATCAGGACCGAACCAGACGCCGAGTATCTTGTTCGGCCCATCCGTCCAGAGGAAAGGTCCGGGAAGAAAACCCTTCCACGCACCCAACCGCAAGCCCACAGACTTATCGCGGTTGATTTTGGCCCCGTCACCATCTCATACCCACTTATCTGCTTACTGACTTCGTTAATCTCGGCTCTGCTCGACACAAGAACCGAAACGTCGTCAGCATAGGCAGAATACCTGGCCGAAGTGTTAGCACCAGGCAGCGAAATACCGCGTAGGACCGGATTCGCCTTTAACTTGCGAAGGAAAGGCTCCAACGCAAGAACGTAAAGCAGAGGCGATAGCGGACAACCTTGACGAATGGAGCGAGACAATACGAAAGGCTTCGATCTTACCCCATTCACTTCCACCAGCGCACCGGGGTCGCATACAAGAGTCGGATCCAGGAGCGAAAGTCGGCTCCGAAACCGGCCGCCGAAAGGACAGCCTCCAGAAATCGATGGTCAACCCTATCGAAGGCCTTGGACTGATCTAAATTGATCAGCGCGGCTTCACTGTCGACTTGTTCTAAGATCAAGCGTACCATATGAAGGTTATCCTGAATAGTCCTGCCCTTCACAGCACAAGTCTGTTCAGGGCCAATCAGACTAGACAGGACAAGCTGCAAACGGTTGGCTAAGATCTTCGCCAAAATCTTTAAGTCAGTGTTTAACATCGTTAAAGGGCGAAAGTTCCCTAACCCATCCCCACCGTCTTTGTCCTTACGCAGCAACTTGATGACACCCCTGGTGAAGCGTTGAGGTAAAGACCCCTGCCTCATCCAGTGGTTGTACATCAGTCCCAGCAAAGGAACAAAAACGTGCGACAACCTCAAGTAAACTTCGTAGGGAAGACCATCTAATCCCGGAGACTTATCCAGGCCAACCTGCTTCAGCGCTTCCCAGATTTCCGACTCTGTTATGTGACCCTCGCACCTAGCCACTTCAGCTGCCGAGAGGCAGGGAAAGTCAGCTAAATAGGCGTCGAACTGAGCAGAGCTCAGACCGGGCTCCCCTGGTGAAAAGCTCCTGAAAGTAATCTCGAAAGACCTCACATATGCCCGCGTTTGTAGTCACGGTCCGCTTATCCGGTAATGTGACGCACGCTATATGTCGCCTGGCCGCGCTTCGATTCTCCTCTGCACGCAGTTCAGCGGCCATATTCGTTGCCTCAGAAATCATTCTTTTTAACCTAGCCCTAACTACCAGAGCTTGATCCTTCTTGATAAGCAAGGAGGCCAACTCTGCCTTAGCTAAGACTACGTCCCCACTAACACGGGATTTCACGGCCCGATCAACTTTTTTTTCTAAAGCTGTTTGCGCCGCTAATTTATCTAAATTGAGTCGGCGACTAAAATCGGCAGCAAACGATCGAATCTTAGATTTTAAATTGCCCCACCAGGCATTTCCCACAACCGCTCCCGTCAATTCCCTTTGTATCATTAGTAACAGTTGGTCCCGGAAACCCTGATCACCGAAAAGCGAACAGTTCAATTTCCAGTAACCAGCCAACTTAACCTTAGGCTTATCTAAGTTTACACGAACCCGGACAAGCCTATGATCCGTATAAACTATATAATGGAAACTTGGACACCCTAAGAGCCCTACATCGACTCTCCTAACTAAGACTCGGTCCAGGTAGCTCGCAAGCGTCCCAGGAGCCGAGTTGCCACTAGTTGTCCAAGTCCAAGCTACCTCCCGAGGGTGTTCATTCCGGAACTTATCGACGAGATCAAACCCATCGATAAAGTCCCGAAATGGTTTCACATCCGGGTTGTTAGTATCTTGTTTATGCCCTATACGATCTATATCGGGGTCAAGGACGGCATTCCAATCCCCCCGCTAAAACTACCCGACGAGACGTCGTCAAGAACGGCGCGATCTGCCGAAACAAAGCAGGCCGCTCGGAATGGGCATTGGGCGCATAAACCCCAATGAGACGAAGAACCTTATCCTTTATGGTAACATCCAGCACGCAAAGCCTGCCCGCCGGATCCGCGAAGACAAGGGTACATGCAGCCTTCAAAGACCTGCTCACTAGCCAAGAGACACCCCTCGAACGACCATCAAAACATGCTGAATAAAGGGCGAACCCCCTAGACAGTATATCCTCACGATCATGAGAAGAAAACCGGGTCTCTTGTAAACAACATATATTCACCCTGAGGCGCTGAAGGTCACGAGAGAGCCTCGCCCTGCGAGACTCGGACCTCATGCCCCGGGCATTCAAACTAGCTAACCAAAGTGCCATTGTGAAACCGATTAGGGCTGCCCTTCAGGATAGAACATGGCTGGGGTGAGGACACCGACAGCTTGTCCCATAGATCCAGACGCCATCTCATTTTCGATAGTATCATCTTGCGACAAGCCGCCGATGTCCGAGGGGTAAGTTAATTTTAGCGCCCTATAAAGGGATGGGTGAACGAAAACGGGGACCCTCCCTTTCAGTTTTTGATTTGCTTCGTCTGTTTCCGGATCGAGTAGGTAGGCAGCTGGGGGCACCATTTTTAGAGACGACTGGGCCTCCTCTATCATGCCCCAAATCTCCCGCGTACCCGGGCCAGTTCGAACTACGGTCAAAATTCTTCCTGCCGAAGGAAATTTTCCGGTTTTCCACGTCCAAATCATTAATTTTATGGAAGTTCCATAGGCCTTTTAAGTCCTTCGGGTTCCTGGTTTGACCAAAAACCCTATCCGCCTGGTCCCGGGATACGCGGCAGACGTCTTCCCCGGGGAAATACGGTGGTTTGATGATTTTTTTTTCTTTTTATCTGTGACAGTTTGTGTCTCCGGGCTACGGAACCTTTTTTTTTAGGAGAATGAATGGGAGTGGACATGGGTGTGAGGTTGGGTGTCGTAGAAGGAGTCCATCCCGAAGGAGTCCTCACCGGAGAGGGTTTGCCAGAATGTAGAGATTTTGCCGGGGAGTTTGAAACAGATTTGGGCGGAGGTGGTTTTGTGAATGATTTTTTTTGGAGCAGAAGGGGAAGACGGGGCAGAGGATAGGGGGCCCGGTGCCCCAGCGATTTCTGATTTTTCCCTCGTTTTGTCTCCAGTTTATCTTTTAGCTTCTTAAGGTCCAAAATCTTCTCCCAGCTTGGTTCATTTAATTTCTGGGTAACCGTTGCATTCTCACGATAAGACGCCGAGGCGTCGCCCTCAGAGCTGGTAGAGGGAATGGGGCTGTAGGTGTTAGTGTCCCTGGGGTCATGATGGGACGGAGGAACCGCTGTTTGGGTCTTCCCCTTGCCCCTAACTACGAGGCGCCATTCCCCCTCATCCTTTTCCTTGTCCACACTTGTGGAAGGCGTTGGTTTAGGGGGTAATGTGGGTACGGACCCAACCGAGGGTTTTTCCGCACCGGTCCGCCCCGCAGCTAGGCCCACTACAGGCGTCGCGGATTTTACCTTGTCGGCCAAGGGGGGATTTTGGTCGCCTGCGACCGGAACTCCAGGGGCCTTCTTCCCTGGGCAGGAGTTGGAAAGGTGACCAGTCTCTCCACACCTCCAGCAAGTTGGTTTCCCTACCGGTCACTATGACCGGCATTTTCCGGTCGCCAAAACCCAAACAGTTGGGGACGGACTTGAAGGCATTCTGGTCAAGCATGATATCAAAAGTCCATCCCCGTTCAAATTGTCCGAGAGAGCCCCTAAAATTTGGCCGTACTGCATAAAAAAATGCAGCCAGGTGCCTCCGAAATTTGAGGAGGAACCTCAAAAACGGCCACCCTGGTCCTTCTGCGGCCTTCATACTCGGTTCTAAAAATTAGATCTTTCGTAATGAGCTCTCTTTTTGCCATAGCAAGGCAATCTTCTGGCGTGGGCAGCAGAATGTCCCACATGAAAAACCAGAACCTTTAATAATTCTTTGGGGTTTTATCCCCAGGGACAAAAAGTGATTTAATCACTATGTCTTTCGTGGAGCGACAAATCTTTCGTGTTTTCTTGTCGACCACGAAAACGGACACCATTCTCTTTGAGAACACATCGTCTTCTTCGACCAGCCCCTCTTTATTTACAAGATGGGCATAATTTTTCGCCTTTTCCAAGAAATCCGCCATGTTCAGAATGCAACTTGGTGGGGACTTCCAACAAGAGGGCAACTCCTCAGCAGTCTTAGCTTGTGCCTCATTTGGCACCTTGTCGTTTTTGCTTGTATCTCCTTTTTTGGAGGTACTAGCACGTTCTAATTTTGGGCTATCATTAGCCCGCTTTTTATCGGGTTTATCCGGTGGGTCAGCTTTCGCAGCTGACCCAAAAAGGTCTTTCTTAACACTCGACCGACCGGCACCGTCGGCCATATTGCTTCCGCGTGGAGACTACCACCTGCGGGTATCTATATTTATATCCAAATTTGGGGAAAGGAGTTGGGAAAAAAAAGGAAAAATTAAACAAATAAAGAAAAACCTGGATGCACCAGTAAATTAAACAACAAAGACAATAAACTTTTAAAAATGAACTGTGAAAACTAAAAGAATAATAAAAGACAAACTAGATTAACAGAAAATAGCCAAGTAAAAAAATTAAAAATGGCGCCCAAAGGCTGCCAAAAATAAAAAGAAAAACGAAAACAGAAACTCCTCTCTTTTTTTTCACAAATTCAATAAAAATGTACAAAAAAAAAAAAGAAAAGAAAAGTCTGGTTTGTAACCAGAGAAAAAAAAAAAAAAAAAAAAAAAAGGTTTTCGGCCGAAGCCGATAAGGAAAATAAATTAAAAGTCAAAGAAAAACAAACTAGTCAAACCAAAAAAAATAAAAAAAGCGACCGAAATCGCTAATTAAAAAAAAAAAATAAAAAGGAAGGTATAAAAATAAAAATAAAAAGCTTTCTTTTTCTACTTTTCTTAAACTGTACTAAAACACTGAAAAGAAATAAACAGAAAAAAAGCAGTCGTCCGGTAAGACTACGTCAAACCGGACAAAAAAAAATAAAATGGGCCGAAGCCCAGAAAAATAATTTCAAACAAACAAAAGAAATGGAAAAAGAAGAAAGAAAAAGGAAAAACTTAAATAAAAACTTAACAGAAAGACTTGGTGGGTCGAATAAAGTTCGTCAAGCACTTGCAGCAAATCCTCGTGGGTCAAAAACAAGTTCGTCGCACTTCAAAAACAAAAAGACACAATCACAAAAAAGAAATTCAAACCGACCGGTCAAAAAAGTCGGAAAAAGACGGAGCTTACTATAACTGAACCAGTCAACACTAAATTTGGCGGCACAATCTCTGCTATTTAAAAGATGTTCGCATATGGCGGAACTGTAGGTGTTCGGGACGAGTCCACTTAATTTGATACTTTTATTTCGATATATATATATATATATATATATATATATATATATATATATAATCCAAATGAAATTAGAACGAATAAAATTTAAATTCAAACGTTCAACATTAATTTAAAAATAGGGCTGAATACAATAGTAGCGCAATATTATTTATTATAGAATATTACATATTATTATAGAATATTACATTATTTATTACAGAATATTACATATTATTATAGAATATTACATATTATTATAGAATATTACATTCGAATATATGTAAAACCTCTACATAAATGCATTCATGTTTCGATGCATATCATCGCATCTCATCAGGTGGTCGTAAATGAGGATTATATGCATCGAAACATTATTTATAGAATACTTAATATTATTTTGTATTGTTCATTCATTTGGTATTGCTTATTAGAAATTTTGTCAATTCCCTTTGTTGGCCATTATTGGCTTTTATACTTAACCATGGTCAATTAAACTATACTTCTTTTCCTAGATTTGTTGCCCATCAAAGAGAGAGAAAGAGCCCAGTCCTCCCTCATATTTTACCAATAACTAGTTAGTAGCTGGGGAGAAGTAATGCATTTCTTAAGAGTTTTGACGCCAAGTGTACGTAACTGACTCGGTTGAATTTGAACGTGACCTGCCGATTCTATTCCCAGTGCCGTTAACGCTACAGGTTTTAAAACAAATATTGCACGAGGAATCGAAGAGAAACGGATGTCGCCGTGGAAGTGTCAGGAGAGAGGGGCGAGTGGCAAATAAGAAGTATAGTGGAGAAGAATACTTAAAGGAGAGTAAGGTTGGTAGAGTGGAATCATTTGCGGAGAGTAATGTTGGTGTAGAGGAAGTGCATGCGGATAGTAAGGAATAGCGGGTAGTATAGGGGAGCGCGGGAAAGCGAATATGGAAAGGAAGATTAGTCGGGTGGAAAGGATTGTGAAGAGGAAAGGGTCCTCGAAGTGAGAGAGAGAGAGAGAGGAGAGGATGGTAAACATATAAGAAGGGTTAGCGGAGAGGAAAGGGTTCTGGCGAGATAAGGGGAGCGAAGGGGAAGATATAGCAAGATTTTTCAGAACGCCCACTCGAACCGTATGAGACACAATGGCCAAGTTTAAAATGCGGAAATTAACACATAGAAAAAATACATCCACTCGAAAGAAATGTGGTGCAAGGCTGAATTAAAAGTTGGAGTTCCACGCGTACAAAAATGGTACAGGTCCCTCGATTCTTACTCTTTGAGAATACCTCAAATGAAAGTTATGGTCACTATGCACTTCACAAGATAGGAGGTATTACGTGAGGAGACATGCCCACAGTGACTGGACCTTTTTCTCCTCAGAGCCACAAGGCGGTGAAGAATATGTAGCGCCAAAGTAGTAGAAGTAGGCTATATTGCAAGGATAATACTGATGTCATCAGTTGTCAGCACGATAGTCCTCCTGATGGCACAACTATTTACGATTACCTCAATAGTAAGTTTCATCGGTTCGATAAGGTCAAATTGGCAGTTAATCTAAAAAATGACCTACAATCAGTGGTGGCGTTCTACCAGTTCGCGCGAACCGATTCTTAAATTTATAAAAATTTAGCGAACCGATTGTTGGATTATCCGAAAATAACCTCATATATTAATAGCCAATTGTCTTGGCAAAATGTTAGTTAGATACGCTTGTACGCGTGCCCAGTGAAACTCTAATAGACACACGCCGCCAACAGATTTGAAGTTAAAAATGTGGCGAATTTTTTAGTCATAAATTTGATAGGTCTTCCATTGGATCTTTGGGATTGCAGATTCAATTTGAATGTGGCTAAGAAAGAATAACACAGCTGATGACACTAGAATCCTACTTCTGAACAGAAATACGATGAAAATAGAATTTCAATCTGGAAATATCTTAATAAATAAACGTTTTCCATTAAATTATCAAAATGTTTTGATCTTAAAAATCAGAATAGGTTTCTAATGATTACCTGCCTTTATAGAACCGGTTACTGGAAATTTAGGATGGCACTACTGTATATAAATCTGTTGTCATATGAAACAAAAATTTGCTTGTTCATTTTAACTCCTCAAAAACGAAATTGGCCTTCTAATCGTTTCAGTGAACCCTTTTTATCTGCCATCAGCATTGGTTGATTTTAACCTCGAGATGAATTAAATGTTGCGCTTCCTCGAACTAACGTTTTTCGCTTTATATGGTGGGGAAAGATTATATTGAATTAATTGCTAAGTCTACATTTCGGAAAGTTGGTTCACTGTAAAGTAAACAATGTTTTTCGCCATAATCTACCTTCTATAAGACGGCCATTCGTCCTCGCTTTGAATATTGCTGCCATAACTTGTCTGGTTCTCCTGCTATGTATTTTGAGATTCTTGATAAACTACAAAGAAGAATCTACAATATTCTTGGTCCTGACTTGGCATTTCGGCTTCAGTCAGTTTATTAAACGCCATGTCTCTTCAGAAAGTAGGCGATCAGGAAACTCCGGAGATTCCCTTTCTTTATTATCTGTGAATTGCCATGCATTCTAAGGAAAGATAGTTTCTTGAGGTCTTTTTAAAAAGCATGTCCCTTTAGAGCGTCGGGTATCATGACTCTCCACATATTCCATATCTTTTTTTATCTTTGAATTGCCATCCATTCTTAGGAAAGAGAGTTTCTTGAGGTCTTTTAAAAAACAACTCCCTTTAGAGCGTCGGCTATCATGACTCTCCACATATTCCATATCTTTTTATCTGTGAATTGCCATGCATTCTTAGGAAAGATAGTTTCTTGAGGTCTTTTTAAAAACCATGTCCCTTTAGAGCGTCGGCTATCATGATTCTCCACATATTCCATATCTTTTTTATCTGTGAAATGCAATGCATTCCTAGGAAAGATAGTTTCTTGAGGTCTTTTTAAAAACCATGTCCCTTTAGAGCGTCGGCTATCATGACTCTCCACATATTCCATATCTTTTTATCTGTGAATTGCCATGCATTCTTAGGAAAGATAGTTTCTTGAGGTCTTTTTAAAAAACATGTCCCTTTAGAGCGTCGGCTATCATGACTCTCCACATATTCCATATCATTATTATCTGTGAATTGCCATGCATTCTTAGGAAAGATAAATTCTTGAGGACTTTTTTAAAAACCATCTCCCTTTAGAGAGTCGGCTATCATGACTCTCCACATATTCCATATCTTTTTTTAACTTTGAATTTCCATGCATTCTTAGGAAAGAAAGTTTCTTGAGGTTTTTTAAAAAACAACTCCCTTTACAGCGTCGGCTATAATGACTCTCCACATATTCCATAGTTTTATTATCTGTGAATTGCCATGCATTCTTAGAAAAGATAGTTTCTTGACGTCTTTTTAAAAACCATGTCCCTTTAGAGCGTCGGCTATCATGACTCTCCACATATCCCATATCTTTTTTATCTGTGAATTGCCATGCATTCTTAGGAAAGAGAGTTTCTTGAGGTCTTTTTAAAAACCATTTCCCTTTAGAGCGTCGGCTATCGTGACTCTCCACATATTCCATAACGTTTTTTTTTTTATTGTTTTGAATTGTCTGTGAATGCCATGCATTCTTAGGAAAGATAGATTCTTGAGGTCGTTTTTAAAAACCAAGTCGCTTTAGAGCGTCGGGTATCATGACTCTCCACATATTCCATATCTTTTTTATCTGTGAATTGCCATGAAGTCTTAGGAAAGATAATGTCTTGAGGTCATTTCAAAAAGCATGTCCATTTAGAGCGTCGGGTATCATGACTCTCCACATATTCCATATCTTTTTTTATCTTTGAATTTACATCCATTCTTAGGAAAGATAGTTTATTGAGGTCTTTTAAAAAACAACTCCCTTTAGAGCGTCGGCTATAATGACTCTCTACATATTCCATATCTTTTTTTATCTGCGAATTGCCATCCATTCATAGGAAAGATAGATTCTTGAGGTCGTTTTTAAAAACCATGTCCATTTAGAGCGTCGGCTATCATGACTCTCTACATATTTCATATCTTTTTTATCTGTGAATTGCCATGCATTCTTAGGGTAGATAATTTCTTGAGGTCTTTTTAAAAACCATGTCCATTTAGAGCGTCGGCTATCATGACTCTTCACATATTATATATCTTTTTTATCTGTGAATTGCCATGCCTTCTTAGGAAAGATAATGTCTTGAGGTCATTTCAAAAAGCATGTCCATTTAGAGCGTCGGGTATCATGACTCTCCACATATTCCATATCTTTTTTTTATCTTTGAATTGCCATCCATTCTTAGGAAAGATAGTTTATTGAGGTCTTTTAAAAAAGAACTCCCTTTAGAGCGTCGGCTATAATGACTCTCTACATATTCCATATCTTTTTTTATCTGCGAATTGCCATCCATTCTTAGGAAAGATAGATTCTTGAGGTCGTTTTTAAAAACCATGTCGCTTTAGAGCGTCGACTATCATGACTCTCCACATATTCCATATCTTTTTTTAACTTTGAATTTCCATGCATTCTTAGGAAAGAAAGTTTCTTGAGGTCTTTTAAAAAACAACTCCCTTTACAGCGTCGGCTATAATGACTCTCCACATATTCCATAGTTTTATTATCTGTGAATTGCCATGCATTCTTAGGAAAGATAGTTTCTTGAGGTCTTTTTAAAAACCATGTCCCTTTAGAGCGTCGGCTATCATGACTCTCTACATATTTCATATCTTTTTTATCTGTGAATTGCCATGCATTCTTAGGGAAGATAATTACTTGAAGTCTTTTTAAAAACCATGTCCATTTAGAGCGTCGGCTATCATGACTCTCCACATATTCCATATCTTTTTTATCTGTGAATTGCCATGCATTCATAGGAAAGATAATGTCTTGAGGTCATTTCAAAAAGCATGTGCATTTAGAGCGTCGGGTATCATGACTCTCCACATATTCAATATCTTTTTTTATCATTGAATTGCCATCCATTCTTAGGAAAGATAGTTTCTTGAGGCCTTTTTAAAAAACAACTCCATTTAGAGCGTCGGCTATAATGACACTCCACATATTACATATCTTTTTTTATCTGTGAATTGCCATCCATTCTTAGGAAAGATAGATTCTTGAGGTCGTTTTGAAAAACCATGTCGCTTTAGAGCGTCGGCTATCATGACTCTCCACATATTCCATATCTTTCTTTTTTGGGAATTACCATGCATTCTTAGGAAAGACAATTTCTTGAGGTCTTTTTAAAAAACATGTCCTTTAGAGCGTGGGCTATCGTGACTCTCCACATATTCCATATCTTTTTATCTGTGAATTGCCATGCATTCTTAGGAAAGATAATGTCTTGAGGTCTTTTCAAAAAGCCTTTCCATTTAGAGCGTCGGGTATCATGACTCTCCACATATTCCATATCTTTTTTTATCTTTGAATTGCCATCCATTCTTAGGAAAGATAGTTTCTTGAGGTCTTTTTAAAAAACAACTCACTTTAGAGCGTCGGCTATAATGACTCTCCACATATTACATATCTTTTTTTATCTGTGAATTGCCATCCATTCTTAGGAAAGATAGATTCTTGAGGTCGTTTTTAAAAACCATGTCGCTTTAGAGCGTCGGCTATCATGACTCTCCACATATTCCATATCTTTTTTTTATCTGTGAATTGCCATCCATTCTTAGGAAAGATAGTTTCTTGAGGTCTTTTTAAAAAACATGTCCTTTAGAGCCTCGGCTATCAGGACTCTCCACATATTCCAAATCTTTTTTTATCTGTGAATTGCCATGCATTCTTAGGAATGATAGATTCTTGAGGTCTTTTTAAAATCCATGTCCCTTTAGAGCGTCGGCTATCATGACTCTCCACATGTTCCATATCTTTTTTATTTGTGAATTGCCATGCATTCTTAGGAAAGAGAGTTTCTTGAGGTCTTTTTAAAAGCCATGTCCATTTAGAGCGTCGGCTATCATGACTCTCCACATATTCCACATCTTTTTTCATGTGTGAATTGCCATACATTCTTAGGAAAGAGAGTTTCTGAGGTCTTTTTAAAACCATGTCCCTTTAGAGCGTCGGCTATCATGACTCTCCACATATTCCATATCTTTTTTATCTATGAATTGCCATGCATTCTTAGGAAAGAGACTTTCTTGAGGTCTTTTAAAACCATGTCCCTTTAGAGCGTCGGCTATCGTGACTCTCCACATATTCCATAACGTTTTTTTTTTTATCTGTGAATTGTCATGCATTCTTAGGAAAGATAGTTTCTTGAGGTCGTTTTTAAAAACCAAGTCGCTTTAGAGCGTCGGGTATCATGACTCTCCACATATTCCATATCTTTTTATCTGTGAATTGCCATGCATTCTTAGGAAAGATAATGTCTTGAGGTCATTTCAAAAAGCATGTCCATTTAGAGCGTCGGGTATCATGACTCTCCACATATTCCATATCTTTTTTATCTTTGAATTTACATCCATTCTTAGGAAAGATAGTTTTGAGGTCTTTTTAAAACAACTCCCTTTAGAGCGTCGGCTATAATGACTCTCTACATATTCCATATCTTTTTTTATCTGCGAATTGCCATCCATTCATAGGAAAGATAGATTCTTGAGGTCGTTTTTAAAAACCATGTCCATTTAGAGCGTCGGCTATCATGACTCTCTACATATTTCATATCTTTTTTATCTGTGAATTGCCATGCATTCTTAGGGTAGATAATTTCTTGAGGTCTTTTTAAAAACCATGTCCATTTAGAGCGTCGGCTATCATGACTCTTCACATATTATATATCTTTTTTATCTGTGAATTGCCATGCCTTCTTAGGAAAGATAATGTCTTGAGGTCATTTCAAAAACATGTCCATTTAGAGCGTCGGGTATCATGACTCTCCACATATTCCATATCTTTTTTTTATCTTTGAATTGCCATCCATTCTTAGGAAAGATAGTTTATTGAGGTCTTTTAAAAAAGAACTCCCTTTAGAGCGTCGGCTATAATGACTCTCTACATATTCCATATCTTTTTTTATCTGCGAATTGCCATCCATTCTTAGGAAAGATAGATTCTTGAGGTCGTTTTTAAAAACCATGTCGCTTTAGAGCGTCGACTATCATGACTCTCCACATATTCCATATCTTTTTTTAACTTTGAATTTCCATGCATTCTTAGGAAAGAAAGTTTCTTGAGGTCTTTTAAAAAACAACTCCCTTTACAGCGTCGGCTATAATGACTCTCCACATATTCCATAGTTTTTATTTTTATCTGTGAATTGCCATGCATTCTTTAGGAAGATAGTTTCTTGAGGTCTTTTTAAAAACCATGTCCCTTTAGAGCGTCGGCTATCATGACTCTCTACATATTTCATATCTTTTTATCTGTGAATTGCCATGCATTCTTAGGGAAGATAATTACTTGAAGTCTTTTTTAAAACCATGTCCATTTAGAGCGTCGGCTATCATGACTCTCCATATTCCATATCTTTTTTATCTGTGAATTGCCATGTTCGGAAGATAATGTCTTGAGGTCATTTCCACATGTTCGTCATATCATTTTATTCAATATCTTTTTATCATTGAATTGCCATCCATTCTTAGGAAAGATAGTTTCTTGAGGCCTTTTTAAAAAAACATGTCCATTTAGAGCGTCGGCTATAATGACTCTCCACATATTACATATCTTTTTTTATCTGTGAATTGCCATCCATTCTTAGGAAAGATAGATTCTTGAGGTCGTTTTTAAAAACCATGTCCCTTTAGAGCGTCGGCTATCATGACTCTCCACATATTCCATATCTTTTTTTTTGGGAATTACCATGCATTCTTAGGAAAGACAATTTCTTGAGGTCTTTTTAAAAAACATGTCCTTTAGAGCGTGGGCTATCGTGACTCTCCACATATTCCATATCTTTTTATCTGTGAATTGCCATGCATTCTTAGGAAAGATAATGTCTTGAGGTCTTTTTAAAAACCTTTCCATTTAGAGCGTCGGCTATCATGACTCTCCACATATTCCATATCTTTTTTTATCTTTGAATTGCCATCCATTCTTAGGAAAGATAGTTTCTTGAGGTCTTTTAAAAAACATGTCACTTTAGAGCGTCGGCTATAATGACTCTCCACATATTACATATCTTTTTTTTATCTGTGAATTGCCATCCATTCTTAGGAAAGATAGATTCTTGAGGTCGTTTTAAAAACCATGTCGCTTTAGAGCGTCGGCTATCATGACTCTCCACATATTCCATATCTTTTTTTCTGTGAATTGCCATCCATTCTTAGGAAAGATAGTTTCTTGAGGTCTTTTTTAAAAAAACATGTCCTTTTAGAGCCTCGGCTATCAGGACTCTCCACATATTCAAATCTTTTTTTATCTGTGAATTGCCATGCATTCTTAGGAATGATAGATTCTTGAGGTCTTTTAAAATCCATGTCCCTTTAGAGCGTCGGCTATCATGACTCTCCACATATTCCATATCTTTTTTATTTGTGAATTGCCATGCATTCTTAGGAAAGAGAGTTTCTTGAGGTCTTTTTAAAAGCCATGTCCATTTAGAGCGTCGGCTATCATGACTCTCCACATATTCCATCTCTTTTTTATCATGTGAATTGCCATACATTCTTAGGAAAGAGAGTTTCTTGAGGTCTTTTTAAAAACCATGTCCCTTTAGAGCGTCGGCTATCATGACTCTCCACATATTCCATATCTTTTTTATCTATGAATTGCCATGCATTCTTAGGAAAGAGACTTTCTTGAGGTCTTTTGAAAAACCATGTCCCTTTAGAGCGTCGGCTATCATGACTCTCCACATATCCCATATCTTTTTTATCTGTGAATTGCCATGCATTCTTAGAAAAGAGAGTTTCTTGAGGTCTTTTTAAAAACCATGTCCCTTTAGGGCGTCGGCTATCATGACTCTCCACATTTTCATATCTTTTTTATATGTGAATTGCCATGCATTCTTAGAAAAGATAGTTTCTTGACGTCTTTTTAAAAACCATGTCCCTTTAGAGCGTCGGCCTACATGACTCTCCACATATCCCATATCTTTTTTACCTGTGAATTGCCATGCATTCTTAGGAAAGATAGTTTCTTGAGGTCTTTTTAAAAACCATTTCCCTTTAGAGCGTCGGCTATCATGACTCTCCACATATCCCATATCTTTTTTATCTGTGAATTGCCATGCATTCTTAGGAAAGATAGTTTCTTGAGGTCTTTTTAAAAACCATGTCCCTTTAGAGCGTCGGCTATCATGACTCTCCACATATCCCATATCTTTTTTATCTGTGAATTGCCATGCATTTTTAGGAAAGAGAGTTTCTTGAGGTCTTTTTAAAAACCATGTCCCTTTAGAGCGTCGGCTATCATGACTCTCCATATCCCATATCTTTTTTTATCTGTGAATGCCATGCATTCTTAGAAAAGAGAGTTTCTTGAGGTCTTTTTAAAAACCATGTCCCTTTAGGGCGTCGGCTATCATGACTCTCCACATTTCATATATTTTTATATGTGAATTGCCATGCATTCTTAGAAAAGATAGTTTCTTGACGTCTTTTAAAAACCATGTCCCTTTAGAGCGTCGGCCTACATGACTCTCCACATATCCCATATTTTTTTCCTGTGAATTGCCATGCATTCTTAGGAAAGATAGTTTCTTGAGGTCTTTTTAAAAACCATTTCCCTTTAGAGCGTCGGCTATCATGACTCTCCACATATCCCATATCTTTTTTTTTATCTGTGAATTGCCATGCATTCTTAGGAAAGATAGTTTCTTGAGGTCTTTTTCAAAACCATGTCCCTTTAGAGCGTCGGCTATCATGACTCTCCACATATCCCATATCTTTTTTTATCTGTGAATTGCCATGCATTTTAGGAAAGAGAGTTTCTTGAGGTCTTTTTAAAACCATGTCCCTTTAGAGCGTCGGCTATCATGACTCTCCAAAATATCTTTTTTAACTTTGAATTGCCATGCATTCTTAGGAGAGATAGTCTTGAGGTCTTTTAAAACCATGTCCCTTTAGGGCGTGGGCTATCATGACTCTCCACATTTTCATATCTTTTTATATGTGAATTGCCATGCATTCTTAGGAAAAGATAGTTTCTTGACGTCTTTTTTAAAAACCATGTCCCTTTAGAGCGTCGGCTATCATGACTCTCCACATATCCCATATCTTTTTTATCTGTGAATTGCCATGCATTCTTAGGAAAGAGAGTTTCTTGAGGTCTTTTTAAAAACCATTTCCCTTTAGAGCGTCGGCTATCTTGACTCTCCACATATTCCCTTAATTTATTATCTGTGAATTGCCATGCATTCTTAGGAAAGATAGTTTCTTGAGGTCTTTATAAAATCCATGTCCCTTTAGGGAGTCGGCTATCATGACTCTCCACATATTCCATATCTTTTTTTATCTGTGAATTGCCATCCATTCTTAGGAAAGAGAGTTTTTTGAGGTCTTTTTAAAAACCATGCCCCTTTAGAGCGTCGGCTATCGTGACTCTCCACATATTCCATAACGTTTTTTTTTTTATCTGTGAATTGTCATGCATTCTTAGGAAAGATAGATTCTTGAGGTCGTTTTTAAAAACCAAGTCGCTTTAGAGCGTCGGGTATCATGACTCTCCACATATTCCATATCTTTTTTATCTGTGAATTGCCATCCAGTCTTAGGAAAGATAATGTCTTGAGGTCATTTCAAAAAAGTATGTCCATTTAGAGCGTCGGGTATCATGACTCTCCACATATTCCATATCTTTTTTATCTTTGAATTTACATCCATTCTTAGGAAAGATAGTTTATTGAGGTCTTTTTAAAAAACAACTCCCTTTAGAGCGTCGGCTATAATGACTCTCTCACATATTCCATATTTTTTTTATCTGCGAATTGCCATCCATTCTTAGGAAAGATAGATTCTTGAGGTCGTTTTTAAAAACCATGTCCTTTAGAGCGTCGACTATCATGACTCTCCACATATTCCATATCTTTTTTATCTGTGAATTTCCATGCATTCTTAGGAAAGAAAGTTTCTTGAGGTCTTTTTAAAACAATTCGCTTTAGAGCGTCGGCTATAATGACTCTCCACATATTCCATAATTATCTGTGAATTGCCATGCATTCTTAGGAAAGATAGTTTCTTGAGGTCTTTTTAAAAACCATGTCCCTTTAGAGCGTCGGCTATCATGACTCTCCACATATTTCATATCTTTTTTCTGTGATCTGCATTCTTAGGGAAGATAATTACTTGAAGTCTTTTTAAAAAACATGTCATGCATTCATAGGAAAGATAATGTCTTGAGGTCATTTCAAAAAGCATATGCATTTAGAGCGTCGGGTATCATGACTCTCCACATATTCAATATCTTTTTTTATCATTGAATTGCCATCCATTCTTAGGAAAGATAGTTTCTTGAGGCCTTTTTAAAAAACAACTCCATTTAGAGCGTCGGCTATAATGACACTCCACATATTACATATCTTTTTTTATCTGTGAATTGCCATCCATTCTTAGGAAAGATAGATTCTTGAGGTCGTTTTGAAAAACCATGTCGCTTTAGAGCGTCGGCTATCATGACTCTCCACATATTCCATATCTTTCTTATTTGGGAATTACCATGCATTCTTAGGAAAGACAATTTCTTGAGGTCTTTTTAAAAAACATGTCCTTTAGAGCGTGGGCTATCGTGACTCTCCACATATTCCATATCTTTTTATCTGTGAATTGCCATGCATTCTTAGGAAAGATAATGTCTTGAGGTCTTTTCAAAAAGCGTTTCCATTTAGAGCGTCGGGTATCATGACTCTCCACATATTCCATATCTTTTTTTATCTTTGAATTGCCATCCATTCTTAGGAAAGATAGTTTCTTGAGGTCTTTTTAAAAAACAACTCACTTTAGAGCGTCGGCTATAATGACTCTCCACATATTACATATCTTTTTTTATCTGTGAATTGCCATCCATTCTTAGGAAAGATAGATTCTTGAGGTCGTTTTTAAAAACAATGTCGCTTTAGAGCGTCGGCTATCATGACTCTCCACATATTCCATATCTTTTTTTTATCTGTGAATTGCCATCCATTCTTAGGAAAGATAGTTTCTTGAGGTCTTTTTAAAAAACATGTCCTTTAGAGCCTCGGCTATCAGGACTCTCCACATATTCCAAATCTTTTTTTATCTGTGAATTGCCATGCATTCTTAGGAATGATACATTCTTGAGGTCTTTTTAAAATCCATGTCCCTTTAGAGCGTCGGCTATCATGACTCTCCACATATTCCATATCTTTTTTTTATCTGTGAATTGCCATGCATTCTTAGGAAAGAGAGTTTCTTGACGTCTTTTTAAAAACCATGTCCCTTTAGAGCGTCGGCTATCATGACTCTCCACATGTTCCATATCTTTTTTATTTGTGCATTGCCATGCATTCTTAGGAAAGAGAGTTTCTTGAGGTCTTTTTAAAAGCCATGTCCATTTAGAGCGTCGGCTATCATGACTATCCACATATTCCACATCTTTTTTCATGTGTGAATTGCCATACATTCTTAGGAAAGAGAGTTTCTTGAGGTCTTTTTAAAAACCATGTCCCTTTAGAGCGTCGGCTATCATGACTCTCCACATATTCCATATCTTTTTTATCTATGAATTGCCATGCATTCTTAGGAAAGAGACTTTCTTGAGGTCTTTTGAAAAACCATGTCCCTTTAGAGCGTCGGCTATCATGACTCTCCACATATCCCATATCTTTTTTATCTGTGAATTGCCATGCATTCTTAGAAAAGAGAGTTTCTTGAGGTCTTTTTAAAAACCATGTCCCTTTAGGGCGTCGGCTATCATGACTCTCCACATTTTCATATCTTTTTTATATGTGAATTGCCATGCATTCTTAGAAAAGATAGTTTCTTGACGTCTTTTTAAAAACCATGTCCCTTTAGAGCGTCGGCTATCATGACTCTCCACATATCCCATATCTTTTTTATCTGTGAATTGCCATGCATTCTTAGGAAAGATAGTTTCTTGAGGTCTTTTTAAAAACCATGTCCCTTTAGAGCGTCGGCTATCATGACTCTCCACATATCCCATATCTTTTTTATCTGTGAATTGCCATGCATTCTTAGGAAAGATAGTTTCTTGAGGTCTTTTAAAAACCATGTCCCTTTAGAGCGTCGGCTATCATGACTCTCCACATATCCCATATCTTTTTATATCTGTGAATTGCCATGCATTCTTAGGAAAGATAGTTTCTTGAGGTCTTTTTAAAAACCATGTCCCTTTAGAGCGTTTCGGCTATCATGACTCTCCACATTTTCGCATATCTTTTTTTTTACTTTGAATTGCCATGCATTCTTAGGAAAGATAGTTTCTTGACGTCTTTTTTTAAAAACCATGTCCCTTTAGGCGTCGGCTATCATGACTCTCCACATATTCCATATCTTTTTATCTGTGAATTGCCATGCATTCTTAGGAAAGAGAGTTTCTTGAGGTCTTTTTAAAACCATTTCCCTTTAGAGCGTCGGCTATCATGACTCTCCACATATCCCATATCTTTTTTATCTGTGAATTGCCATGCATTCTTAGGAAAGAGAGTTTCTTGAGGTCTTTTTAAAAACCATGTCCCTTTAGAGCGTCGGCTATCATGACTCTCCACATATCCCATATCTTTTTTATCTGTGAATTGCCATGCATTCTTAGGAAAGATAGTTTCTTGAGGTCTTTTAAAAACCATGTCCCTTTAGAGCGTCGGCTATCATGACTCTCCACATATCCCATATCTTTTTTTATCTGTGAATTGCCATGCATTCTTAGGAAAGATAGTTTCTTGAGGTCTTTTTAAAAACCATGTCCCTTTAGAGCGTCGGCTATCATGACTCTCCACATATCCCATATCTTTTTTATCTGTGAATTGCCATGCATTCTTAGGAAAGATAGTTTCTTGAGGTCTTTTTAAAAACCATTTCCCTTTAGAGCGTCGGGTATCATGACTCTCCACATATCCCATATCTTTTTTATCTGTGAATTGCCATGCATTCTTAGGAAAGAGAGTTTCTTGAGGTCTTTTTAAAAACCATTTCCCATTAGAGCGTCGGCTATCATGACTCTCCACATATCCCAAATCTTTTTTATCGGTGAATTGCCATGCATTCTTAGGAAAGATAGTTTCTTGAGTTCTTTTTAAAAACCATGTCCCTTTAGAGCGTCGGCTATCATGACTCTCCACATATCCCATATCTTTTTTATCAGTGAATTCCATGCATTCTTAGGAAAGTGAGTTTCTTGAGGTCTTTTTAAAAACCATGTCCCTTTAGAGCGTCGGCTATTATGACTCTCCACATATCCCATATCTTTTTTATCTGTGAATTGCCATGCATTCTTAGGAAAGATAGTTTCTTGACGTCTTTTTAAAAACCATTTCCCTTTAGAGCGTCGGCTATCATTACTCTCCACATACCCCATATCTTTTTTATCTTTGAATTGCCATGCATTCTTAGGAAAGATAGTTTCTTGAGGTCTTTTTAAAACCCATGTCCCTTTAGAGCGTCGGCTATCATGAATCTCCACATATCCCATATCTTTTTTATCTGTGAATTGCCATGCATTCTTAGGAAAGATAGTTTCTTGAGCTCTTTTTAAAAGCCATGACCCTTTAGAGCGTCGGCTATCATGACTCTCCACATATCCCATATCTTTTTTATCTGTGAATTGCCATGCATTCTTAGGAAAGAGAGTTTCTTGAGGTCTTTTTAAAAACCATTTCCCTTTAGAGCGTCGGCTATCATGACTCTCCACATATCCCATATCTTTTTTATCTTTGAATTGCCATGAATTCTTAGGAAAGAGAGTTTCTTGAGGTCTTTTTAAAAACCATGTCCCTTTAGAGCGTCGGCTATCATGACTCTCCACATATCCCATATCTTTTTTATCTTTGAATTGCCATGCATTCTTAGGAAAGAGAGTTTCTTTAGGTCTTTTTAAAAATATGTCCCTTTAGAGCGTCGGCTATCATGACTCTCCACATATCCCATATCTTTTTTATCTGTGAATTGCCATGGAATCTGAGGAAAGAGAGTTTCTTGAGGTCTTTTTAAAAACCATGTCCATGCATTCTCGTGGTGTTCTCTACGGTTTTTAAATGTCATCTCTCTTAAGGACGTTGGCGATCATGGCTTTCCATAAATTCCTTTTCTTTTTGTATCCGTGAATTGCACTGCATGATAGGGGAATAATCTCCCATTGATTTCTCTACGGTTTTAAAAACGGTTTTTAGATGATGATGGCCCTCCACAGATTCCATTTCTTTATTATTTGTATGCTATGGAGACCTATCTACATTAGAATGAACTCTTCCTCCTTCATAAATAGGAACCTTCGAGACTTCCTATGGAAGCAGTCGGTATGCAGTGTAACCTGACAGTTCGAACGGACACTTCTATCTGCTGACTAATAACACTTATTTTGTATATATGTTCTGTTATTTCAATACACTTGTTCAACCTAACTTCTTCTTTTCATGTATTTCTTTCTGACCCCTAACAGGCCACAACAATGTAAATTACCATGATTATTAGGAACGATAGTGGATCTCCCGTGGCTTTCTCTACGTTTTTTTTTAAAGCCATGTCTCTTCAGAACAAAGACAATCATGGACCTCCATAGATTCCTTTTTTTATTATCGGTGAATTGCATTGACATCTTGGGGGTAGATAATGGCGTTGTTTTGCATTTTTCCCCCAAGGCGTTGAATTCAGAGTTTTCGTTCATCTAAACGAATTATCACTCATGGATTCTACCCTGCAATTTAACCCATATCTAACGAGAAGGAAAAATGTTTCATGCTTTTCCCTATAGCATTAGTGCGTATTGAATTAAAAAAAAAACTGGGCTTATTGTACTTTTGAACCCGAATCGTTATAAAATTAGTCTTAACTTTCAGAGAGGGTTGTTTGTGACTCTACCACGGATTCTGAGAATACCGTCCACAGAATACGCGAGTAAAGATGAACTTTTAAAGGAAACTGGGTACTAAAAAGACATTCCTCCAAACATAGACCTTCAGGACCACAATAAGACGGACTGTCAAAAGCACGGTTTTCCCCTGACATCACTATTATTTAAACTACCTCCACTCCATCGGCAATGTTTATTGTTTTAAAAAGCGATGATTAGAACTGTAATAAAACCTAAACATATTGTAACCTAGGGAAGGTTACTGAATGGAATAATCACACGAAGGTTGTTAATGAACGATAATACTTAGAACAAGAACAACACATATAAGATTCGCCAGCGGCGCGTAGAAGTAGTAGTCAACTGTTAGAAGTGATTCAAGTGAATTCCACAATGAATCTTCAACGGCAGGATATTTACCAACCGCCCAACGCAGTCAGATGTGGCACAAGGCCGAATTTAATGTGGGGTATCCGAGCTTGGCCGAAAATTAACCGTAGACCCCGTATAAAACGGGATCGGCTAGCTGTTTCCCGAGACGAGACTCTGCCCTTCGACATAGCCCCGCCTTGGAATGCTCTCTGCCCGGAGGGAGAAAGCTTAACCAGCCCAGATGAAGACGAATCTGCAGCTGCAGGCTTGCCGACGGTATCTACCAACTGCCCCACGCAATCAGATGTGGCACAAGGCCGAATTTAACGCGGGGTTCCCGAACCCATAGGCACGGTCAAAAATTAACCGTAGACCCCATATAAATCGGTGCTTCCCGAGACGAGACTCTGCCCTTCGGCATAGACCGGTCTGGGGATCCTCTCTGCCCGGAGGTAGAGAGTTTTCCCAGCTCAGCCGAAGATGAATCTCCAACTGCCTGCCGACCGACCAACTCATACAGTATTCACTACTGTATTTATAGGAATGGAAGCATACCCATTATCATCCGTAGGTATGCTACAACACATATGAAAGTGAATTTATATATTTTCTTTGTTCTCGAGATTTCACAAGAAAAATAATAAAAACTATGTATTTATTAGATTGTCTATTGAAATGGTTGGCAAAACATCTGCTAATTGCCAATCAATTCGGACTTTATAAAATGGTAAATAATAAGGATTTCTTCAGAGTTTATTCACATATTTTAATAATTTAGTAATTGTTTATACATTTATGAATAAAAACATATTTACGTTGGAAAAAAATCAGAAAGATTGATTGACTGATTTCTTTTTTATGGATTATCAACTTTTTGCACATCATTTAAAACTAGAAAGTATTATTTAGGTTGTAAAATTTTTTCTTCTCCTTTTTAAGATAATGGTTTAGTGATACGAAACTGAACAACTATGTGTATTTCAAGAGTCAGAGAAATCTGTCTGTCTGTCTGTCTGTCTCTCTCTCTCTCTCTCTCTCTCTCTATATATATATATATATATATATATATATATATATATATTAGGGAAAACGAGATTTATATTTTTATATACCAAGAAAATCTATGCCAGATTGGACAATTTATTGTGTGTGACGCGTTTCGTCCTTTAGGACTTCATAGAATGTGTAATCACATAAAAGTAAACAACGCGTGAGAAGAATAAAAACGTCCTCATTGTCATAAATGTAGCCATGAACACAAAAATGGTTTTATACACAACAATTTGTCAAGGGAATTTTTCACACAGAGAAATAAGTTCAGCAAACAACTTCGATCGAAAGAATGCTACACAAATTAACCGATAGCTGGGGGAGAATCTGCAACAAAAGCAACCACCCAACATGCGAATTACAAATTGTAGAATGCAAAATTTAAATATTAAGGAAGTGTTTTAACAGAGGACGGAAAATGTGTCAGCGAAATCCGAAGGTGCAATGAAACAGCGAAAGATGTCTTCCAAAAGCTAAACAAAGTATTAAGAAACAGAAAAAAAATCGAATAAAAGTGTGCTGAACTGTTAGGGATTATCACTCCTCCTATATGACAATGAATGCTGGACAGACGCCTCATAGATGATAACAAGCCTTGAAGTAAAAGAAATGTAGTTCTACAGAAAGATGCTGAGAATGCTATGGGCTGAACATGGACAAAGCTTTTGAGAAAATGGAAGCTAAAAGAACACTTAAACTTAACATCAGAAAGAGATCTTTGCCATTTCTAGGGCACATAAGAGAAAGAAAACTCTAATTTTAAACTTCAGCTGTCTTGCGGCCATACCCAATCATGGGAATGGCTTCGTGAATAAACCTTGGGGACAAATCTGGAGCTGGCGTCTCTAAGACAATCCGCGGAAATTCAAATTCCAAGTTGGTATCTGGCGTGGGATAATTCACTTCATGGCTTGAAAGAACCTTGGGTGGCAGTCTTTCTAGAGATGGTGTCTCGACAAAAACACCCAGAAGTAGGGTTGGTGTCCCACATTTTATATCAGCTACCGAAAAAAGTATCATGAAATCGATTTTCCCAGACACTATAGCTCGGAACTCAGGGTTTGGACATTGGGAATCTGGGGCCAGCAATACAGGACCGAACAGTTTAGAAAGGGATTGTCAATGGAGTTCCGATTAACTATAGGGAGGTTGAAGGATGATGATAATGAGGAAAGATGGTTTAGATAATTTGAAACGCACGGGGTATAGTGAAGGCAAAGGAGACAGAGGAAAGCAGCGAATAATCTACCTAATAAGTTCGTTTAAAAGGTTAGAAGAACAGAGATTAGGAGGTATTGCAAGAAAAAAAAAATATATATATATATTTACAGCTACAGTAGATAGAAAGCTTTGGAGAGCCATGATCGCTCGAATCCTGAAGAGACACAACGCATACTAGAAGAAGAAGAACGCTAAAGGGTTTTGTCTCTTTCGTGATTGCGCGCTGTATTTGAACATATTTCTTTTCAGTGATTGAAAAAAAGACGGTAAGTGTCATTTATTGTGATGGTGCCATAGCTAAAAGTATTATTCTACAAATGGTTCGCGAGGTTCGGAAATTGTTTTGAAGGGGAGTCACTATTTACCTGTAGCTGGGGGCCCTAACATGTGCTACCACCCCGGGTCAATTAAGATGGGATTCCACACCCCTCATAACCTTTAATCTCCCGATTAGAGGTCTTTCTGCCGGATTTAGTTTATCGTCATACCCAGGACGAGGCACATTATGAGGATAGAAGGCTTGGATAATTTGGCACTCACTGGATATAGTGAAGGCAAGAAAAGTAGTGGAAAGTAACGAATAATTTACTTAATGCTTGCTTAAAAGGCTGACAAAATAGAGATTAGGAGTTATAGCAAAAAAAAAAAACAAAAAAAAAACAAAAACAAAAGCATTACTTACAGCTACAATGGATAGGAAGCTTTGGAGAGCCATGATCGCCCAAGTCCTTAAGCGACACAACGCATACAAGAACAACGCTAAAAGGCGTTGGGTCTTAAATAATAACCGAAAAGGACAATTGAAATGTCTAGGACACATAGTGAGGAAAGAGGGCTTAGAAAATTCGGCACTCAAAAGACTGATTGAAGGGACAGCAGAAAAGAGTGCATTATTTACTTAACAGGCTTGTGTAAATGTATGGCAGAACAGGGCTTAGGAGAGATAGGAAAATAAATATATATATATATTAAGTACTATAAAGGACTGGGAATAGTGGAGAGCCATTATCACCAATGTCCTGAAAGGGCGTGGCACATAAAATGACCACCGCTGACTTCAGACCAATTTCACCAACATCGAAACCTGAGCGGTAATTTTAAAGCTAGTAAAATCTTCAGAAGAATATGATTCTGTTTACTGGCATCGTCATCCGTTTTTTCTGCTAGTCCGGTTCCCAATGAGATCACTGTAGTCAATTCGAATATCAGCGGTTAGACTTTCTCCGAAGCCGACGTTGAAGGTTGGCTATGTTGTCGTAAGAAATAACTGTGTTCAGTTAATCACGGAGTATGGGGGATGACGACAAATAACACTTGTCTCTCTGGCAATACTTGGGGCGATGTTAGTGATCGGATCGAATTAGAAGGGCCATGTCATTGTTGCTGAGTATTTGTTTATTGATTTTCTGGCATGCATCGTTGTCTGCGTTTACATCTATCGTCAAAGACATTATCTATCTATCTATCTATCTATCTATCTATCTATCTATCTATCTATCTCAGTCTGTTCATATCTATCTGTCTCTGTTCATATCTATCTATCTATGTTCTATCTATCTATCTATCTATCTATCTATCTATCTATCATAGTAACGAATATTCATATTATTATATTATTAACATTGCATTGCATTAATCCTTATCTGAGATTAGAAGTACTCCCTATTTAACAGGACACAGATCCTTTTCAAACGTTTAAATGCATGACATTACAAGATGGTGAGTTAGGGGGACTACTGGATAATAATTACTGGATAATAATTATTAAAATCTCTGGAGAGTAGGTTGAATGTTTGAGAAGAAAATTAAATACGAAACGCGTTAAAATTTGTTTTAAAATAACAAAATGAAATTAGGAAAAGTTCCAAGGAGAACCCAGATTTAACTAGACAAGATTCAGTAAAATTGAGCCAGATCCATATATAAAGAAAAAAATCAAGAAAATAAAGCAGTGAATTGCTGATACCCTCCTGAAGAGTGGACGGACAGGTCCGTCTACGAAACTCTGGAGTCGCGATACTAAAGGTAACATCAATGAGCTAAGTGACAAATTTTACTTATATTAATCCATATATATATATATATATATATATATATATATATATATATATATATATATGGTGGGTAATTGAATAACAAAATGGAAAAAAAAACTTTTACGGTATGTTTCGGCACGGCCATTTGTGTACCAGCTGATTTGGCACCAGACCTTCAGGCACCAGACTTTTGAAGGCTTGGAAAGCCGAGTTACAGATAGCAGAATATGTAAAACAGTTCTTGGATTTGAAAACATGGATTCTATCGTGTACTCGATGACTAAATGAACTAAATAAAGCTACTTTACAGTTTTAAAACTTTCAAAATTTTACATTTCAATGATGAATCAATTAACATTTTTTGCTAGCGCCCAAAAGTCTGGCGCCTGATACTCTGGCGCTAAAACGAAACTTTCACACACACACACACACACACACACACACACACACACACACATATATATATATATATATATATATATATATAGCGGGTGTGACAGCAAAATTGTTCAAATCGTGTAACAGCAAAAGTGCCCATTTGTTAGATTAAGATTTGAACCGTTGTAACTTAAAAATGATTAAAGATATCTTACTGGAATTCCCCGAGATTTTTATAACAGAATTGGATTATAGCAATAAGAATGTATAATTACTCTCCAAGCTTAACAGAATGACCTTAATGAAATCGATCATAAACGAAAATGACGTTCATCATTAATTAATCAGAGCTAAGGATTGGAAGTTCATAAGGTATTGAAATAAAGTCTAAATATATATATATATATTATTTCCGACTTATTCAAGATGATCTTTGCCCTCTCTAACCTTCTAACTTTCGGTCCTGGAGTAACAAGCTGCTTCACAGGTTTCACGTACGATTTCATTTTCAGCTCTTTTTTCACCGCTCTTTAGACTGTCATAAGTGAAACTTTTCTCTCCCATGCCAAACGTCTTATGGATTGAGTTGGATGTTTTTATAATCTCTTTAGCTCTAAGTTGAAATGATGATCACCCTTCCTGCTGTGACCGCCTGGTCTAATTTTCCTCTCTATTGTCCCCTCTTTTTTAAACTTGTTCATCATTCTTTTGATGGTTCTTGAATGGAATTTGAACTGGAAGTTATGAATGTTGGTACCATTACTAAAGGCCTGAATGATCTTTTTCCTCTCACCATTGCTCAGTTGGGAGTTGACACAAAACGATTTTAACCTGTTCTATTTTTAGCTGAATAATTCAAAAGGGTTTTTCAGTGACACTTACGACAAATGGTGCCAAGATGGCTAAATGTCTTATATGAAAACCCGGGAAAAAGAAACTCAGTTACATTAGTGTCTTTAGATATTAAACTTTTTGTGGAATGGACAATCATGCTCTTACACCATTTGGACAAATATATATATATATATATATATATATATACGTTTGTTTGAAGTTTGCGTATGAGCATGAAATAGACTGTCATCTTTGGGTGTTGACTTCAATATCTACTTTTATATCTACATACGCTCTATCCCTGATATTGAACACTTTGACCCATGAATATAGCATACGGTAAAACTATTTTATCATATATATATATATATATATATATATATATATATATATATGTCATAAAGAAACAATTTATACAAAGAATTAAATAGCAATGTTAATTTGATTAATGCTGAAATGGCTAACAGGACTTATATTAACTTACTACTAATTCTTTGAATAATAAGATCCTTTTCAAGTCGTTGTCAGATGGAAGGCATATGTCAAGTACTTTCGACAATTTCAAATTGTCATCTTCAGGGTACAATTTTCCCATATATAGGGAAACACTAAGACAAAATATGTGTAAACCTGAATATGACAATTTGAAATAGTCGAAAGTATTTGGCATGTGTCTTCTATCTGACAACAATTGGAATATAAGGACCTTATTAACTGCACACTTTACACACACACAGATATATATATATATACATGTATAATGAGACTGTTTTAATCTCAATAAATTGTCTACTCACCAGTTATTTACTAACGCCTGATAGGATGTATTAAACATGATTCCTTTTGTGCTGCGTTTTTTACATGTTTTGATGTAATTTTCTAAAATACAGTATATATATTGTTATAACCTATCGAAGGTTACTGATACTTAGGGCACGAACAACACATATAAGATTCGCCAGCAGCGCGTAGATGAAGTAGTTAACTGCTAGAAGCGAGTCAAGTGAATTCTATAATGAATCTCCAACTACAGACCAACATACGATATTTACTACTGTATTTATGTGAATGTGGACATACCCATTATCATCCTTGGGTATGCTATAAAACCACCCTTTTTTGAATTTACTCTCTACAGATTCAATATTTTTTTCTTTTGGTGTTGACTTCGATCCTTTCCACATCCTTTGTTTTTCTTTTACTCTTTCGGATTTCTATTTCCGGAGATTTCTGTGGAATCGGTACATCGAAAGTATCAAAAAGAACCTCCATAGGTTCAACCTTGTCTAGAGTAGTGTTCTCTTCAGTTGAATACCTACTTTTAATTTGATTCTAGGGCCTCTTGCACACCATTTCAGGACATTTTACTAGATACACTATCCTGCCAATTCGTCGGACGACAGTTCCGACTTCCAAATATGTTTTATTTGACTGGCACATACGACAAAAAATCTTTTGACCAAGTTTATAAAAAAAAATTTCAGGTTTTTGTACTGCATGATCATGTTGTTTTTTTTTTGTACACAGGTGAAAACTTGCGTAAATAGTGGAAAATGGCGATTTTTACTGGTCTCTTATCTTACGATGATCTTCAACCAATTTTCATCAAACTTGCTTTATAAATGTATCGTCTTTTACATCCCTGGTAGCACACTAACAAATTGAATTTCAAAAACTCCAAAATAATTGTGGTCTGAAGTGGGTCTTCATGTTGCCTGTTTTACCCGTCCATGTCCTCAGCTAACTTCGATTGAATAAATACAGACTACTTCTGTAATATCAGTAACTGCATTAATTCAAAATGTGTTTTAATGAAAGTACTTCAAAATAATTGAACGCTTTTTCTGATCGACCAACTGGGTAAGGCTGCTTATATATATATATATATATATATATATATATATATATATATATATATATATATGACCAATGTTGGTTGTAATTGTATTCTTGAGAAATCGATAAAGATGCAAGGGTGCATTTAATTTTAAATTTTAATTTTCTGGCGTTCGATGTATTGAAATACACAACCTCGCAGACTTCATTCAACTTTCTACCGTCTTCCTTACTGCTTTTATTGCGGTCTTTTAAAAATATCCAGCATTGTAATGTGCTTTTGTTCAGAACGGTGAAATAAATTCAACCCCAGGGAGTCACTCAGTCCAGCAAACGTTTCGAGTCATAAGAAACACTGATAAAAAATTAAATCCATCGATTTTTTAAAAAGTAATTCTTTTCGGATAAGAAAAAAACAAAATGTCAGCATCTATGATTTTTGGAGAAGATCTAAACAAAAGGATATGCATTTTTTTAAACAGTATTTATACCTCATTGGGTTGGGTCTCTTTGTCCAAGCGGTCGAATGCACGACAAATCGGACAGTTGTCTCCCCCTAAAAAGAAGGACGCAGGTTCAATCTCTACTGAAGAGAACAATTTCTTTGTCTCCCGAATGTTAGGCACAGTTCATTCTGTGATGACGTCATAAAATATGTATATATGTATGCATATAATCCGTGTGGATTGTGAGGATGGATCAGTAAGTCTGTAGTCTTTAACGGCTATTAACGGAATTTTAATCTGATTTGGTTGGTTGATTTTGTTTGACGGCATATCAACATCTCTATGGGTTATTTAATGTCAAAATGTAAATATTTTGAACATAATTTTATGGCCTCAACTAAATATATTCTGAATATAATTGTATGCCTTCAATTACAGACAAAATGTATTGTTGGTAATTCTACTAAAAAATGTATAGTTGGTCATTTGGCTTTAAAATTCTAAGGTTGGTAATTTTACTATAAATAGGTATTGCTGGTAATTTTTATATATATATATGTATATATATTTTTTATACTTTCATAGTGTTTTGTTTTTGTTTGGAGGTTCACTATTTGAACATAACTGGGACCTCAACAGGTGCTACCACTCTGGGTCAGGATGGACCTGGGAACAACAGCACTTAAGAGGTGGCTCCACGCTCCTAAAAAGTCCAATCTCCCGATCAGAGGCTTAGCTGCTGGATGTAGAATTTTGATCTGAAATTTTCTCTGTATAATGCGGCGTCCATTCACTTATGTTCTTTGACAAGGAAGGAAATTCTTATTTACTTAATTTACATGCGTACTATTATCCTCATCTTTGTTGTAGTTATCACAGCGTTTCGGCCGTTTTACCCTCCGGTCGTTATCAGTTGTAGACTGTTCTCAGTTAGGCTTAACGCTTCAAATTCTCCATAGTAGACTAGTGGATTAAAGCGTTGCTTCGTAAATTTGGTGACACAGAAATTATGAGTTCAATCCCTAGACCGGGAAAATATTGGAAACAGGTTGTGCAATAACTGAGCAATATGAAACGAGATATTCCTAAACATGGGCAGTGGAATGAGAAAGAGTTCTGTCGAATTCCATGTAGGTTACCTGGATCGACATATACCTGATGAAGGCCGGAAGATGCAACGTCAGAAACCTTGTGATAACAATAACAAAGATGAAGACAATAGTATGTAAATAGTGTAAATAATGATAAGTAAAAAAGATTATGTTGAAAAAAGAAATACTTGCTATGAAATATAAATGCTTTTTTCAATATGAGGTTACGGATTTAATGATGTACCTACATGGTCATCAGGGAATTACGTGCACTGAGAGAGAGAGAGAGAGAGAGAGAGAGAGAGAAGAGAAAGAAGAGTGCGAAATTGATAGAGAGAAAAAGAGAGAAATGAAGAGAGAGAGAGAGAGAGAAATAAAGACAGAAAGAAAGAAGAGTGAGAAATTGATAGAGAGAAAAAGAGAGAGATGGAGAGAGAGAGAGAGAGAGAGTCAGAAAGAGATAGAGAGAGAGAAGCTAAAGAAATTGACAGGTGAGTAAGGAGAAATAGTAAGAGAAATGGACAGAGAGAGAGAGAAAGAGAGAGATAAAGACGGAAAGAGAGAAAGAAGAGTGCAAAATGGATAGAGAGAAAGAGAGAGAGAGAGAAATGGACAGAGCGAGGAAGAAGAAGAAGAAGAAGAAGAAGAAGAAGAAGAAGAAGAAGAAGAAGAAAGAGTGAGAAACGGACATAAAATGGCCTAAGAAATGTTTTTAGCCTGAAGAAATAAACTATATCCAATTTTAAAATTTAATTACGTAATCCCTATTCAACATAAACAATATTTGGAATTAGTATAGAGTAGGTCCTCCATTTTTTAGTTTCAGTTCTTGTATTCGATTTTTCATGGTTTTGATCAAGTTATCAACAATCACCTGACCCATATTTTCCCACTCCTTTAGCAATGTTTCTTTAAGGGTTGCCACTGACGGGATTTTGGTTGCACCCTCTCGAAGTCTTCGGTCAATGTGCTCCCAAACGTACTCTGTTGGATTCATGTCAGGATTTTGAGCTACCCATGGCAGTGATTTGATTCCTTGCGGTTCCTTTCAGGCCTTTGCTACTTTACTCATATGACATGGCGCTCCATCTTCTTGAAAAAGATAGACATTCCTGTCAATCTGATTGGTTTCAAATAGTGGGAGTAGTCCTTTCTCTAATATTTTTGGACCATTCAATTGCTCGTCAACAACAATCAGTTCAGATTTCCCTCCAAACCAGATAGCGCCCCACACCATTACTCCAATCCCTCCATGTTTTACGTTCGCCTGAAGACATTCAGTGTTCCAAGTTTCATTCTGATTTCTCCAAACACAAACCTATCACGAATTCGAATATTGGCAGAATTTACTTTCATCTGACCAAATTACAGACTGCCAAAATTCATAATCTTTACTCTCGAATTCTCTCGTCCGGTGTATACGCCTGTTCCTGTTAACCTCTGAAGTCAAAGGCTTCTTTCTTGCAACTCTTCTTTGATAACCTAGCTCTTTTAGAGTCTTTCTGGCAGCATATGGCGACAGTTCCAGGCTGTTGGCGACATCTTCGACGCTCTGACGACGGTTTCTGATGACATCCTTCTTCAGTGCCGTTTTCGTTCGCTCAGACACGATGCTTGATCTTCCTGAACGTTGTTCCACACGACAATGGCGTTCTTCATTAAATTTCTTAACAATATTATTAACCGTTTAATGATTAACCTGGAAAAACTTAGCAATTTCTCTATTTGACTTGCCACACTAATGCCATCCTATTATTTGTCATCGTTGAAATTCACTAATTTCCTTCCTCCCATGAACTTTCATTGCAAAATATAAGTCAACTATCGTTCATAGATGAGAATAGCTTGATACTAACACGGTATTGTCTGAAAAAAAAGAGACGTTATTACACAAGTCAAAATTGCTGTAATCAAGGGTGGCTAAAAACTTATCATAGCCCACTGTAGAGAGTGAAAGTGAAAGATGCTAGAGAAATGGACAGCAAGAGAAAGAAGGTTATGAAATCACCGTATTTGACGCACGGATGTATAAGACGCACCCCAGTTTCAGCAGGGCAAATCAAAATTATTACTAAATGGTACAAGCTGGGTTATATTTATGAAGTATTATTTTGGTCAAACAAGCCATGATTACAATTAAACAAAAAATAATAATAAAAAAAAACACGAACCTATAAAAAATTTATTATATCGAAAGGTAAGAAAACAAACTAAAAATCAAGCAATTATTACAATTGAGCAAAACAGTAAAGTTACAATTAAAATTTTATTCATCTTCAAATCCATAAAATTCGTCGTCTTCGTTATCAAAACTCTGATACTTATTTTTCGTCGTTGTTAAATAATTTCGGCCGACTAGCGTGAATTTTAAAACTACATATGGCATATAAGACGCCGGGCAATTTTAAAAGATATTTTTAGTAAAAAAAAAAAAGAAAAAAAAAAAAAGTTCGCCTTATGTGCCGTCAAAAGTTCGCCTTATGTGTCGTCAAAAGTTCGCCTTATGTGTCGTCAAATACGCTAAACAAAAAGAATCCTTATTCTTATTTTCTTTCTTTCTTTATTACTCAACGGATTTATTGATTCTCTTATGGATGTTGTAGATTAATCTGTTAATGAGCCGCATTTGGTTTTAGCGTCTTAAATACCAAGGCAATTGATAAATGGATGTGGAGTTTGGTCCAGAGGGGCTCAGTGGAAATAACGTCGAGAGAAAGATGGGGAAAAAGGAGAAATTGAGAGAAAGAAGAGAGTAGTAGACATAGAGCAACTGGTTTAATGGAACAGAGAGATAGACAAAGAGACAGAGACACTAGAAGCTGAAGAAATTTGACAGGGGAGTAAGGAGAAAGAGTAAGAGAAATGGACAGATTGAGAAAGAGAGAGAGAGAGAGAAATAAAGAGAGAAAGAGGGGAAGTAGAGTAGGAAATGGATAGAGAGAAAGAGAGAGAGAAATGAACTGAGATAGATAGATAGATAGATAGATAGATAGATAGATAGATAGATAGATAGATAGAGAGATAGAGATAGATAGAGAGAGAAGCTATGGAAATTGACAGGTGAGTAATGAGATAGAGAAATAGACAGATAGAGAAACGGAAAGAGAAAAAGAGCGCGAAATGGGTAGAGAGAAAACAGAGAAATGGACAGAGAAGCAGAAGAAGAGGAAGAAGAAGAAGAAGAAGAAGAAGAAGAAGAAGAAAAGGCAGAAAAATAGAAATAGAGAGAGAGAAAGTGAGAGAAAGAGTGAAAGATGATAGAGAAATACACAGCAAGAGAGAGAAGATTATGAAACTAACAGAGAAATAGACACAAAGAGAGAGAGAGAGAAAAGATAATGAAATGATCAGAGAGAGAGAGAGAGAAGAGAGAAAAATGGACAAGAGAAGAAAGAGACAGACAGAGAGATAATAAAGATAGTGAAACAAAGGGCGATGTGGTCCTGTTGGACAAATAAAGATTTGCTGCCCGATAACAGCCCCTTGTCCATTTGATATGAGAATTGAAACGAAAGGAAAGATACAATAATTAAAATATGAAATTTAGCGTTTGATAAAGTACGTCAAAAAGTAGATGTTGGAACTACGAGTGAATCTTTCTATAATTGTGAAGGATCTAAGAATAAGCCAGAACCTATACTGGTAGCAAACCGCCTGCATACGGACAGAAAATGAATTCAGTAAATATACCAAAATAGAAAGGAATGTAAGACAAGGATGTGTCTTCTCGCCGGACTTATTGAACCTGTACAGTGAGGCAATTCTGAGAGAATTAAAAGTCCAACCAGGATTCATTATTAGTGGCCATAATCTTAAGAATATGAGATATGCAGATGACACAGTGTTGATAGCAAACAAGGAAAAGAAACTACAAGAACTTCCAAAGAAGGCCGTATAGGAAAGCGAGAAGAAAGGACTAATTATCAATTGCAAGAATACAGAATACGCAGACGCTAGCAAAATGAACTGGCCAACATTCAATTTACAATTTGGCAATGCCAAAATCAATCAAGTAAAACCAATTTAAATAGCCGGGTAGTGTTTTAAAAGAGAACAAAAAGTGCAACACCGAAAACTGAAGGTGCATTGAGATAGCGGAAGATGACTCCAAAAAACTAAGCAAAGTATTAAGAAACAGAAAAATTTCGTTAGAAACAAAGAGTGTTGAATTGTTATATAATATCGATCCTCCTATATAGCAGTAAATGCTGGACAATCTCCTCACAGATAAAGAAGAGATTTGAATGTGGTTCTACAGATGGATGCTGAGAATAGCAAGGATGTACATGTGAGAAACGACGACGACGACGACGACGACGACGAAGAAGAAGAAGAAGAAGAAGAAGAAGAAGAAGAAGAAGAAGAATGAGATTGTGTAAATGGTTGGCAAAACAGTGATTAGGAGAGATAGCTAGAAGACAAATTTTACTAAGAGCTGCAAAAGAGAGGAAATTGTGGAGAGTCATGATCACCCACGCCCTTAAGGGACACGGCACATAAAGGAAGTAGAATGAGATTTTGTAAATGGTTGACAGAACAACGATTATGAAAGATAGCAAAAAGATAAAATTTACAAAGGACGGGAAAGTGTGGAGAACTATGATCGCCCACGCCCCGAAAAGACATGGCAAAGAAGAAGAAGAAGAAGAAGAAGAAGAAGAAGAAGAAGAATGAGATTATATAAATGGTTGGCAGAACAGTGATTAGGAGATAGCAACAAAGTGAAAATGTACTGAGCGCTACAAAGGACAGGAAATTGTAGAGAGCCGTGAAAAGACACTGCACAAAGTAAGTAATTTGACGATTGGGGTGTTGTATGAAAAACATGTGGCATCCTTGCAGACACTGGAATGTGTTTTGGAAATAGAGTCATAACTAAAAGCCAGCTCGGAATACATGATGCCTCCCAAAGTATTAGATATCCCCTGTCAAGGAAAAGAAAAAAATGACTGACCTCAAGAGGTGATCTGAAAAAAACAAAAACAAAAAAACAAACAAACAAAAAAACAACCTCTTACTAGAAATCAACATCAAATCCTCTACGGAAAACAAAATAATAACAATAAAAAAAATGATAGATAGATCCCACAAGAAACAGCAACTGAAGCCTTTGCAATAAAAACGCAGTAAATCATATAAAAAATAACTTCAGCGAGCTGCCTCGCAGGAGTACCTAGAGAAATGCTCTTTGTGTTTCATTTCAGGAAATTTAATTTAAGTCGAATGTATTTTCAATAAAGAAACACTTTACTAGAAGGAGTTGATCAGTGGTGAACCTAATATGTACTGAACTTATCCTAAGAGATACCAATTAGGCTTTGCACTCAGTGTTACACCAGAACTTCAGAAGAGACAGGTGCGTCAGGATGTTGACTGGGAAGGTGTACCTTAAGCCATCAAGTGTAAAATCGGGCCTCAAATGATGTAAGCGACTGCCTCTGACATAATAGGAGTAGATATGTTCACGTATCGTCTTTTACACAAGAGTAGAGGTTTATCCTTGTCTCCTGTTTGGATTTTCGGTTCCTTCTAAATTCTTCTTCAACTCTATACTTGTGACGTCACCACCTGAATTCTGAATTTTTTACTATTTATTTATTTTCATTTTTTATTCATTTATTTTTCTCCACAATAGGAGTAGATAGAGTCACATATTTCTTTATTCATAAACCGGATGGAGGGTTGGACTATCATCCTGTCCACAAACCACTACCGTCTTTTGAACAGGAGTAGATGTTTATTCTTTTTTACTTCTTAGGATTGGGTTTCCGGTTCCGTCTAAATTTTACTTATCTACTCTACGCTTTTGACGTCTCCGCCTTATATATTGTATACTTCTGATGTCTTCGCCTTTATCTACTCAATATTTCTGACGTCTCCGCCTTATATATTTTGTACTACTGATGTCTCCGCCTTATCTACTCAATATTTCTGACGTCTCCGCCTTATATATTTTATACTTCTGATGTCTCCGCCTTATCTACTCAATACTACTGATGTCTTTGCCTTATCTATTCTATACTTCTGACATCTCCGCCTTATATGTTTTATACTTCTGATATCTCCGCCTTATCTATTCTATACTACCGATGCCTCCGCCTTATCTACTCTATACTTCTGACGTCTCCACCTAAACTCTGAAATTTATACTATTACTGGGTTTCCGGTTCTTTCTAAAGCCTTTTCTTTTTGTTTCCCTTCCAGTAGACCCTTGCGTCTTAGCCGCGTTATTGCCTTGCTTGGGGTGAAATGATTAAAAAGGAATAGAGACAGAAAATTCGTAAACTTAAGGAATCAGCACATATGCTAGGCCACAAAAAAAACCTCCTGAGTCGACCAAGCATAGAAATAAATACAATATGGGAACCAGTAATAAGGAGTGACAGAGAAAAGCAATAACAACAAAAATTGCAATATGAGTTCTGGTAAAAACATAAAATGATTGCTGAAGACATTAGGTTTATAATACCTAGAAATTCATACACATACCTTGATGTTCTCAAGGACACATGACACAGTGGATAAAGGCGTTAGTTAGATCCAGTGACAGGACCCAAAGAGTGTGAGTTCAATACCCGGTTAAGGCAGTGGAGAACATTCAGATGAGAATTAACAGGAGATAACTGATAACTGACTTCCATCAAACATGGCACGTGGAACTAGAACAGTCTACCCCAGTGAGCGAAATAAAGGGTTTAGTTCGACATTCCAACCACCTGAAGAAGGCCGAAGCGTACAACGGCCGAAACGTTGTAATAAATATGGCGACAAAGATGAGGACACAAATGTAAATAGTGTGCATAATACCTCATTTCAGAAATATAGGCAGACAGAGACAGGCTTGTCATCAAGAAACTGAATTACCTCAGCGAACTCTTCCCTATCCTTTTCATTGTGTTCTTCATCATCGGGACAGTCATATGGTGTCAAAATAATAACAGCTTTTTTCCTTTCAATGATTTCACCCCAAACAAGGCAGGAATGTTACTAGTTCGCAGTGGGTTACAGGGACTGAAAGAAAAGACTATAGGGAGGATTGAGGAAAGGACAAAAGAGGAACGGGATCCAAGAAGATGGTGATTGACGTTGCATTTACATTTTTGGAAATTTGTAGTTATCAGGGAAGCAAGTAAAAGGAAGCTGAAGATTGCAGCTGATCTGCACTTGATGTTTACATATGTTCATTATGCGCAGGTCGGTAGACATAATAGACACTGTTTAATGAATAAAAATGGGACGTCTTTTTCAAATACGAAGTGTCCACGATAATAACCTTTTCAATCAGAGATCTTGCACATGCCTTCTCTCTATGACATCAAACAGAGCATTAAATAAACAATAATATATTGATATGCCAGTAAACAAAATAACCAAGTAATCTTATCAGACTGTGTGTCGTGATAGGTGTATATTTATTAGGCTTTGTATATTTGTACCACAACATCATTTTGTTGGTGTGCTACGCCTTAACGTATTATTATTATTATTATTATTATTATTATTATTATTATTATTATCATTATTATTTTCTTTGATTTCTGGCGTTTACATATTTCTTTCCGGGTCCCGCCCAGGGACCTAAGGTTAGAAATAGCATCATGACACTTTCCACTGCCAAAAAAAAAAAGAAAAAGAAAAAAAGAAATTACGTAGATAAAGCCCTTCGTAAAGTGTGGGCTGTACTTGTCAGAACAATTTTTTGTATCTCCTAGAGGCATGGACTTCCAGGAATCCCTTCAATTAGACTACTGCAATCTTTTCCAACCAGTCCTAGGGCTCCAACTACAACGGGGATTGTTGATGTTCCCATATGCCACATTTTCGAGATTTTTATTATTATTATTATTATTATTATTATGATTATTATTATGATCGAATGAATAAGAATAAGTAATTCCAAGAATTGGATTAAAGTATTACTATAAGTAATAATTTCCCCCCCTCTATTTTGATAAAAAGTTCTTAGTTTTAATTAATCAACTGAAGCCTAAATGTCTCGCTTTAGTGAATCTGAAGCAAGTCCCAAATGCATTTTTACCGGTTCGTTTAAAGTAGTTTCAAATGACATTGGCTACACTCGACTTATTCCGTATTGATTTTAATGTTTTATGTACCCTGTATCAGCGTTCTTTTCGTTAGGGACAAATTTGATCCCTTGATCAAATGGGATTTTTCACTTGTTCTCCGTGTGGATAGTTGACTTTGATATAAGTTCGTGTTTTTACTCTTTTATGGGAGCGGGTAATATATATATATATATATATATATATATATATATATATATATATTTGAATCGTTGTGTTCTGCTTGAGAAATTGCATTCAGCTTTAATAAAGCGATATGGATTTACGCTAATGCTTAAGAAATATCCTTTTATAAAAATGTGATATTGCAAGTTTGAAGATTAACATGGTAAGTAAGGTGGGGAAGTACAAGAAGGAACAGAACAAGCAGAAAAGAAGATGAGGCTGCATATATATATATATATATATATATATATATATGTCTGTGTGTGCGTGTGTGTGTAGAGAGAGAGAGAGAGAGGGGGAAGGAGAGGGAGAGAAATGAGGGAAGGAGAAAGAATAAAGAGAAAAAGAAAAAGGAGAGGAGGTAAAGAATGAGAAGCAAAAAAAAAGTGAAAGAAGAAAAAAGTAAAAAGAGCGAGTTAAAAAGAAGGGAAAAATAAAAAAAGGAATAAAATTATTTTAGAGAACATAAATAATAATAATAATAATGTGTCGAAAGTATGGTTACCAAATTGCAGAAAATTGTTACGAGCATGTGCATTGTAGAACAATTGAAGAATTTGGAAAGCATACAATGTCGTGGCATTGTGATTTTCAGAAAGTCCGGATATCATTGTGCTAAGATAAAGGTACCAAGAATTGTCGTATTGCCAGACCAAATAGCACAAATATAGTAAACGATTTGATTGATAAAATGATAAACGACTCTGATTTAAAAGTTGAGACGGCAAGATTGTCTGGGATGCAGGAAGGGATTGTCAAAGTAATTCCAGTGGTGATTGGCACACTGGGATCAATCCCATTAAAGCTGTATGAATTCCTTGACCAGCTGGGGATACCAGACGAACTTGGAGTCTTCAAAAAATCGACTCTTGGTCATTACGTATATTTTGAGACCCTTGTCTGGGGTCCTTGTTTTGACTTGACAGATAATTTAATGTCCCCGGCGTATTCAGCGTATTTTGTCGACGAATTTGACAAAACATAAAATCAAACCATGTAATAATTGTCAATGTGTATTTATTTATATATTTCCTGTCCCAGAACAATTGAAGAAGTCACAATATTCTGGGACTATGCTTTTCAGATAGACAGAGTGATACACAATTGCCTTCCAAATATTATTGTACTAGATAAAGGCACCAAAAGCTCTCATATTATTGATGTCGCCATACTAAATGACACAAATATAGCAAAGGATTTGATTGAGAAAATTACAAACTACACTGATTTGAAAGATGAATTGGCAAGATTGTTTGGAATGTGAAAAGGAAATGTCAAGGTGATTCCAGTAGCGATTGGTGCATTGGGATCAATCCAGTGGCAGCATATATATATATATATATATATATATATATATATATATATATATTGATTGACGAATCAAAATACAAGTATAGGAAAATTCAAAAAGCTTGACAACGAAGTCATGTTATAATAGCTATTCAGATGTTTAAAATATGGGTAATATTAAAAAAAAAGAATTTATTCTAACCAATAATTACTAAATTATATGATAAAATTTAATATTAAAATTAAAAACTGCCAATTTCAAAATCCAAATTTAATCGCTATTAAGTTTACAACCATAAAATTACTGAGGAGAAAAGAAGAAATACATATGTTTATTTCTTCATTGAAATTACGTTAGACGCTAATGTTATATCCGGTCCTCTGACAATATATATGTATACTTTTTAATCCCAAGTGTGTGAATGGGGTCCTAACCTCATGCGTAAAACAACACAAACACAATCAGATTATAATACATAAGCACCCAGACATATATATATATATATATGTATATATATAGATATATATATACACACACAAAAAGTGACGAGACAGGGAACATCTCCACGGCCCTTTATGAAAAAAAATGGGGGTGGAAGGAAAAGGGGAAACCAACACATATGTACATACATACACAATTAAAAGTGAATGCACTTTCCATACACATAGACACCTATAAATACATGTACACACATCCACAGACATTGACCCAGACAATCAGATACCACAACCAATAAATATTTAAGACTGAAAGTGTCATTAAACAAATGCTAACCACTTATTAAAATATAATTTAAGCGAGCAAATATACAAAGATAAAAATGATTAAAAATAATATTATTTAATATATTAAAAAACGAAAATTCCAAACCCACAAATATCAATAAAAACATATATTTTAATCAGATAAGTTGAGAATAATTTTATTATATATTAGGCGAAGGAAAATAAGATAAAAAGAACTACTTACAGAAATAAATGTACTGTCATACGTACATACATACATACACATATATACACGCGGCGGCAAACACAAACCAACACACATATACATACATTGCACTGAAAATCTAGAAGGTATAATAAAAAACACAATAAAAAAAAATTAAAAAAAACAAAACACAATAATAAAATCTTGAACAAACCCCCACGCCTGAATAGATTAATAAAAACCCTACACTTAAATCAGACAACAACAGGGAAAAATTATGTAATTGTAGAAACCCAGAAGACTGCCCATTAGAAAATAAATGCTGCATCAAATCTGTGGTATACCAATGTACTATATCATCCACTGAGAGTCCTAGTACTAATATGATATACATTGGGTCCACGAAGAATGATTTTAAAGCTAGATGGAGGCAGCATAAGTGCTCTTTCAAAAAAGAAATCAGACTTCCCTATC
>CAHIKZ030000733.1:175000-265000 GCA_903632075.3 Acanthosepion pharaonis | reverse complement strand
TTGTAGTGGATAATTATTAGGATTCCTACAATTACATAAGTTGTTATTCGTGTTATTATATTCAGTATTGCTGTTAGTAACCTTTTGAGTAATCAAGCCTTTTGAGCCCCTATACTTGTTAAAGACTATGTTGTTATGTTTTTTAATTATTTTCTCTAGGTTATCTGCACAACTATAGCTATTAGGATTAAATATTTTACTAAGTGGGTTAGTTTCAGGGTTAGGGAAATGTTTCTTGATGAGGTTTAGAAACATACGTCCTAATTTAGTTTTAACCATTATATTGAAAGGGGGAGTGAACCAGATGATCTTTCTAGATCTTCTTTTCTTATTATGGTTGCAATTAACAGGGTTTTTATATTGAATAGTGATATCTTTGTATCCACTATTTTTAAGTGCAGAATTGTAAAAATCCCGATGTTTATTAAAAACATCTTTGTTAGAAGAGTTAGTGCTAATTCTAAATCCAATGGAAGAGGGTATGTGTTTGATAACTGAAGGGGGGTGGTTGGAATTTGGATGCACGTATATCGGGTTGGAATTTGGAATTAACCTTCACATATGGTTGGAAAGTGTTGTTATATATATATATATAAAGTTGCAAATTAAAAAAATAATAATGTTTTTCATGAAAGTATTTATTTATATATATATATTTGATATTTCAGATTTACCACAATCTTTCTTCAGAAATAACTGTTTGTTTACATGTAGCGTCCGTCGCGAGACGCGGATGTCACATGATATGGAACGCCACTGTGTTCGAATATTCCTAACGTAAATCTAACTGTAATAATATTTTAGATGTTGTTTAAAAAAAGATTGAGGTCAATCTGAAATATCAAATATATATATAAATAAATAAATACTTTCATTAAAAAAATTATTATTTTTTTTATTTGCATCTTTTCTATATATATACATATTAAGAAAGTATACGTGGCTTCTCATTATATATATATATATATATATATATATATATATATATATATATATATATATATATATATATATATATATATATATATATATATATATATATATATATATATATATATATATATATATATATATTTTTTTTATTGTGGCTCTCGTATTCGAGGATACCCGTCTACAAGGGGCGGCTAGCCAATCCGTATTGCAGACACCCGTTCAGGCACAACTGTGTTTGTTCAACACCCACAGAGTCCACCTGTTGTCGACGGCCCTTAAGGGTTCCGACTGCCCAATTTTATTCACAAGGCTTGGCTCTACCCGTGGTATGGACACGTGGCCGAGTGGTTATAAAGTTTGCTTTGTGACCATGAGACCCGGGTTCGAAACTTACCAAAGTCGATTTGTCATGGAAAAGACTTCCTGAATGTTATCAGTCTGGAGCGTACGGCATGTCATTGGCAAGGAAGAATCCGAAAGAAAGTCAGAGGCAAAGAGAAAGGAAGATGTTTTAGGAATAAGATTGCTTGGCCAATTTGAAAGTAATTCACAAAGAAGCGTTGTGGATAAGGTGATGATCTGAAACGTGCAAGAGGGGGCATAGAAGATAAGATAAAGAGGGGAGCACAAAAGAAAAGAAGAAGAGAGGGGATAGAAAATAAGATGAAGAGGGGGCATGGAAGAAAAGACGAAGAGGGGGCATAGAAGATAAGATGAAGGGGGGACATAGAAGATGAAATGAAGAGAGGCATGGAAGAAAAAGATGAAGAGAGGGCACAAAATAATAGATGAAGAGGGGGGCATAGAAGATAAGATGAAGAGGGGGCATGGAAGAAAAGACGAAGAGGGAGCATAGAAGAAAAGACAAAGAGGGGGCATAGAAGATAAGATGAAGAGAGGGCATGGAAGAAAAGATGAAGAAGGGGGCATAGAAGATAAGATGAAGAGGGGGCACAAGATAAAAGATGAAGAGAGGGCATGTAAGAAAAGATGAAGAGGGGGCATAGAAGATAAGATGAAGAGAGGGCACAAAATAATAGATGAAGAGAGGGCATGGAAGATAAGACGAAGAGAGGGCATGGAAGATAAGACGAAGAGAGGGCATGGAAGAAAAGACGAAGAGGGAGCATAGAAGAAAAGACGAAGAGGGGGCATAGAAGATAAGATGAAGAGGGGGCATACAAGATAAGATGAAGAGGGGGCATGGAAGAAAAAAGACGAAGAGGGGGCATAGAAGATAAGATGAAGAGGGGGCATAGAAGATAAGATGAAGAGGGGCACAAAATAAAAGATGAAGAGAGGGCATGGAAGAAAAAAGACAAAGAGGGGGCGTAGAAGATAAGATGAAGAGGGGGCATAGAAGATAAGATAAACAGGGGGCATGGAAGAAAAGACGAAGAGGGGGCATAGAAGATAAGATGAAGAGGGGGCATGGAAGATAAGATGAAGAGAGGGCATGGAAGAAAAGATGAAGAGGGGCAAAAATAAAAAATATGAAGAGGGGCGTAGAAGATAAGATGAAGAGGGGGCACAAGATAAAAGATGAAGAGGGGTCATGGAAGAAAAGATGAAGTGGGGGCATAGAAGATAAGATGAAGAGGGGGCATGGAAGAAAAGATGAAGAGAAGGTATAGCAGAAAAGGGGAAGAGGGAGCATAGAAGAAAAAATGGAGAGGGGGCAACACCCCGTGGGCCATTTAATGCCGAAATTTAATTTTCTCGAGAGCTTTGAAATAACAAAAATATGATATGTTTCATTCTACTTTCACAATTGAATAAATGGTAGATGATTTTCAACTTTTCTGCATAGACATGTTTGTGTGGACATAATTACTAAAGGCAGTGATATACGTAGTTTATGTTGTTATATTTTGGAACGCTTTCTTTAAGAAATTGAAGGATATTATTTGAACTAATGCCACGAATGTGTTCTTTCATGTTGATTGTTTGGTAGTATTTGAAAACGGATTTGCCTGAAGTCACTACAATGTATGGCGCACTGTTGATTTTTTACTTAAATATTATTGTTGGTAATTTTTTTATAAAAATGTATTACTGGTATTTTTACTATAAAAATGTATTTTTTATACTTTTATAGTGTTTTGACCCCAGTTTTGAGGTTTACTATTTGCCCATAGCTGAGACCCTAACAGGTGCTACCACCCAGTGTCAGTGTGGACCTGGGAACACCAGCAATTAAGAGGTGGTTCCACCTTTCTCAAAATCTCCAATTTCCCGACCAGAGTCCACTTTGCCGGATGTAGTTTATCGTCATAGCAACGACTGTTCAGAATTTGCTTATTTTTGTTTCCAATGGTCTTTTCTCTTTTCTTACCATTTGGTTTCTTATTTTACTGTAAAATTTCTTTTACATCTGTTTTAAATATCTTGTTTTGTCTATAGAGTTCTTTCATGTGGTTGTTTGTTTGGTTGTTTCTGTTTAGCGACATATCAACACCTCTATGGGTCATTTAATACTGAAATCTAAATGTTTTGCACATAATTGTATGCTTTCATCTACAGATAAAACGTATTGTTGGTCATTTTGCTATAAATTGTATTGTTGGTAATTCTACTAAAAAATTGAATTGCTGGTCGTTTTACTATAAAAAATATATTTTATACTTTCATATAGTTTTGCTTTTTGTTGTCACTATTTGCCTATAGCTGAGACCCTAACAGGTGCTACCGCCTTGGGTCAGAGTGGACCTGAGAACACCAGCAATTAAGTAGTGGTTCTACGCTCCTCAAAACCTCCAGTCTCCCGATCAAAGTCGTTGCTGCCGGATGTAGTTTATCGTCATACCCAGGACTGCAAAGGAAAAAAGAAGAATAGGAAGTGAAAGAGCAAGGATGAAATGAAGTCAGAAAAAGAAATAATAAGAAAAAGAGAAGGAAGGAAAATAAAAATAAAGACATACTGAAGAAAGAAAAAAATAAATAAGAAAGAAAAAGAAAAATACTAGGTTGGCGGTTAGGTCACATCATTTTACAGTTGAAATGTAAGTTCTATGCTAACAGACTTTTCTGTAACATTTCTTGCTTGTGGAACTCTCTTCCGGTTTTATTCTATCTATCTATCTATCTATCTATGTTATTATTATTATTATTATTATTGGTCTTCACCTGGCATCTCGGTTTTAAACTCTTTCCCACCTCCGTAACGTAGATTCCCTGTGTTTTTTTCTGTACTTTCATAATAATTCTTCTGATGAACTTTCCTCTATAGTACCTAGACTTTATGAATTTAACCACAGTACTAGATTGGCAGCAAGGTCTCATCATTTTACAGTTGAAATGGCTAGATGTAACCGTAAGTTCTATGCTAACAGTTTCTTCTCTCACATAAGATTCACTTATTGGCATCTCGGCTTCACTCACTTTCCTACCACCATAATGTAGCTTTCCTTTGCCTTTTCTTTAAATAATTTCATGCTAATTCTTCTTTTCACTATGGTACATAGACTTTATGAATTTAAGTGCAGTACTAGATTGGTGGCAAGGTCTCATCATTTTACACTTGAAATGGCTAGATGTAACCGTAAGTTCTATGCTAACAGTTTCTTCTCTCGTATAAGATTCACTTATTGGCATCTCGGCTTCAGTCACTTTCCTACCACCATAATGTAGCTTTCCTTTGCCTTTCCTTTAAATAATTTCATGCTAATTCTTCTTTTCACTATGGTACATAGACTTTATGAATTTAAGTGCAGTACTAGATTGGTGGCAAGGTCTCATCATTTTACAGTTGAAATGGCTAGATGTAACCGTAAGTTCTATGCTAACAGTTTCTTCTCTCACACTTCTCACTTGTGGAACTCTCTTCCTGTTTCTTGATTCCCAATCAATTTTGATCTTCAAAAATTTAAATACAATGTCAATCGTTATCTTCTCTATTCTTAATCCTTGTTCTTTTATTGTTCTCTCTCTTTAATAGCAGTTTTTCGCATATTCTCTAATACTCTGTTGCGTCCTAGTGGCTTTATTGCCTTGCTTGGAATGAAATGATTAAAAAAAAGGAAGAAAATAAAGTGAAGAAGAACATGAAGGAGAAAACGAAAAGAAAAATAAGGAGAATAAAATTAAAAAATGAAAAGAGAGAAGAAAAAAGAAGTATAAGAAGAAATTGAAGAAAAAGAAAAGAAAAATAGGTTCAAGTCAAGAAGAAAGAAAAATTCAACGAAGAAGAAAAATTATAAACAAAAAACAAGGAAAACTTAATAAATGAAAACTATTTCCAGGAAGAAAGGATAGAGAGAAAAAAAATCAAAGGTTATATGAAACGTCGAGTTAGCAATGAGACGCCATTGCATGATTTTGTGTACTCTATAACATTCGCTTTCACAGTGAATAGGCATCAAATATTCCTTGAGTCTTAGACATTCATCTACCGTAGCCGAACATTTAGCCGAACGGACATTTCACCGAACAGACATTTCCTTGAAAAAGTCCAAGTAAAAATACTAACAAGCAATACTTTAAGTATTTTAGTTAGTAGTATTATAAGGCAGAATAGGACTAATAATTAATTAACACTGAATTTCAAGTGATTAAATTACCAAATCTAAATTTTATAGTTAAAAGTTTTCTTATATCAATATTTGTTTATTGAAATTAGTATTTTAAAAAATATTTGAGTGTATTTGGGTAAAAACGTAGCAGCTAATTATTTAAATTCGTATTTAACAATAAGATAAAAACTAGTTCATCCCTTTAAGATAATGATCATAAAAAGCGAAATTGAAAGATCTTTCATATCGTAAAAGCTTAAGATATTTGCTGTAGTAAAATGTGCTTTTTTCTCAAAATACTTATCATCATACAGTAATATTTGAATTAAAATATATATACAGAATAGATTTTTAAGAATGTCTATCAAAAAAAGCGAAAAGTTATAAATGAATACAGTAAATAAATATAAATATATGTAACACATTACGATAAAGAGTGTGGCATGCATGCAAGTACGCCACTATATTTTCGGTTAAATGTCAATTCGGTTAAATGTCCGTCGGCCAAATGTCTGAATTCCTCATCTACAGAAAATATTTAAATGATTTAAACTTCCACGGATGATTCAGTAAACAGTGCTTGAATAAAATATTGTTATGGACGTTTCAAACACTTCTTTGAAAAGTATTACATTTTGAAAGGCCTTAAACCAGCAGTAGACAAAGAAATGCTGGACGTGTGCGGTCTACAACCAAAGCAAATTGGCGATTGACAAATCGGGAAGATCTTTTGATTCCACAATCTATTTGGAAAGTACCAAAGCTCTTTGAATAGTTCCACTACCCATTCTTTAAATTTCGTAAAAACTTTTTGGCAAAACATCGAATCATCCTTCTCTTTTAGCCCTCTAGACTCTTTTGGTGACTTTCGGCCTTTTAAATCGCCCTTGAAATATACTGAATTACAGACCGTGGTCGAGAGTAAGGAGAACGTGACGAGGCAGACGATGGTGATCCTGAAAATGGATTTGCATATGTTCTTAAAATTTAAAGTGACGCTGGGTTAAATTTGTGAGGTACTTTTAAAGAGACTAAGGTACCATTGTTCTAGGTAAGTTATTTCATGTGTTGTGTCCCTTCAAAGCATAACGAACATGGCTCTCTACAACTTTCTGCCCATTGTAGTTTCAAGAAATCTTTGTCCTCTTACTATCCCTCCCAGTACCTCACTGTTTCTATTTGACAAGGTGGCAAATAGAAACCGTTATCCCCTGTGAGTGTCAAATTCTTCGAAACCCCTTTCCTCATTATGTGTCCTAGAAATTTCAGACGTCGCTTTTTTGATTCTTAGTATAAGTATCCATTTTGTTTCTATTTTTTTTTTAAGTTTATCGTTTCTCATATCTTCCATTCATGGTATTCTCACTATCCTTCTGTTGAACGTTTTTTTTAATCATTTCAGCCAAAACAAAGACAATGAAGCCTCTAAGACGCAAGGAGTTACCGAGTGTGAAAGAATATAAGAAAAAAAAAACATTATTAAGAAGAGAGATCAATAAAAGAACAGAAATTAAGAAGACAGAATATAACGACTGAAATTGCATTTACATTTTTAAAGATCAAATTTGGCTGGAAAGCAAGAAGCAAGAAGAGAGTTCCACAAGCGAGAAATGAAAGAGAAGAAACTGTTAGCATAGAACTTACGGTTTCATATAGAATTGTCAACGTAATACCTTGCCGCCAATCTAGTACTGCACTTAAATTTATAAAGTCCGGGTACCAAAAATGATTAGCATGAAAATAATTATGGAAAAGGCACAGGGAAGCGACGTTATCGTGGTGGGAGAGTGACTGAAACCGAGATGCCAGGACCAATAATATTGTATATTCTTCTTTGTATGCTTACCATAATAAGGGAGGAATAACTTATCCCAATCAAGAGAGTAATAAGAGTAGACAATTTCGTCTATCAACCGACTCATACTCCTTCTCGGTTTTTTGAACAGGAGTACAGGTTTGTCCTTTGTTTCCTGTTTAGGATTGGATTTCCGGTGTCTTCTAGAGTCTATTTCAAGTTTATACTGCGCTCTCTGCTTGAACTCTAAATTTTGTTTTTATGCTATCATTTTAAATCCCTGTTCTATCAACAACCTCATTCGTCTTCTTCTTTGTACTATGTCCATTAAGGACGTTAGTGATCACAGCCCTCCACAATTTCCTGTCCTTTGTAGCTCTTAGTAAATTTTGTTTTTAGGCTATCACTCTGTTGTATCAACAATTTACACAGCCCCATTTCTCTTCTATGCACTATGTCCCTTCAGGACGTGGGTGATCATGGCTCTCCACAATTTCCTGTTCATTATAGTAAATTTTGACTTTTTCATATCTTTCCTAAAACCTGTCCTGCCACCCCTTTATACAAGTTTGTTAGGTAGGTCATGTGATGTTTTCCTTTGTCATTCTTACCTTCAAATATCTCCTACGAACAATAAATAGAGAAAGGTATCTAGTTTATCGAAAGCTTATAAATAAACACACTATTTGAAATATTCATTTCTATGTTGAGAAAACAAAACAAAACATGAGAATCATGTTGATATATACCGTAATTTATCGAAAATAATATAAATAAATAAATAATACCCACCCCAATAAATGATCCAAAAATTAAGTAATATATCTATTCTTATGTATAATACGCATCTATAAATTTTGTCAAAAAAAAAAAAAAAAAAAAATAATAATTACGAAGACATTTTGTCGACCTTGGCATCGAAACTAAGCGGCTAAAATAATGCTGAAAATTACCAGCGGTTTTCTCGATAAATATAACATTTTATTTTACCGCCAAAATGTCGTCAAAATGTGCGAGTTATAGTGCAAATTTTAACCAAAAAGTAATAGAATTAGCAGAAAGAATAGGAAACAGAGCTGCAGTTAGAGAATATGAGTTGAATGAGGCTAACATACGTTTATGGAGAAAGAATAAAAATGAACTAAAAAAGTGTAAATCAAGTTCCAAAGCTATAGGTAGAAGAAGAAAAGCTTAATGTCCAGATATGGAACAAAGTTTAGTTGAATTTGTGAAAGAAAGACGATCAAGTGGATGTTCCATAAGTCCTGTGGAAATAAGGATGAAGGCAAAAGAACTTATGAAAACCATGTATCATGGAAACACATTTAAAGCTTCAATAAACTGGTCTTTTCTTTTTATGTGGAGGTTTGATATATATCTATGAGGAGGAGAACATCCATAGCCCAGCGTTTGCCTGATGACTACAAAGATAAACTTTTGAATTTTTAGCGTTTTGTTATTCACCTAAATAAAAAGCATAGCTATCCTTTAGGCTGTATTCGAAATAAAAAAAAATGCAGTTACTAATAAACAAATTTATTGACAAAAAATATTACAATTATTATTGTTGGATTTAAAATGAAAATTGGGATAATATCTTTCTTATTTTAGAACAACAAGTACGTATTTATTATTATAAATCAATAGCGAAAAAATATTTTTGTTTAAACCTATTTATAATACGCTATTATCACCTGTAATTTACAGTAAAAAAAACTGCGTATTATTTTCGAGAAATTACAGCAAGTTCTGTCTTTGGCGGATTGATGTCTTGAAATGATATTTTAAATCCGACATAATTACAACGGAAGAATGTTCGATAACGAAGATAGAGTGTCTGTTGGCTTTGAAGTTTTTCTTGTGGTCTTTTAGGGAGGGGAATTTTTATGATTTTGCGAGGCTGTTTAGGCAGACATGCAGTGTGATTTCTTCGATTTCAATGTCAATTTCGTATTCTGTATTGCTTTCAGTGCTTTCTGTATATTTTGATTTATGCATTTGTTAAGTAACTTGTGATCTTGGGGTTTTACGTTGGGCGGGTTCCTTCCTTCCTAAACTCCTCTTAATTCCCCAGTGACCTATAAATGTAACCTGTAAAAGCATATATATAAGTGTACTTTGAAGTCAACATATAAGCATGGCCTGACGATTGCGTTTAAACATGAAACAGACTGTCACCTGGGTGTTGTCTTCAGTGTCCACTTTTATATTTTCATACAATCTATCGCTGGTTGTGAGCACTTTAAATCGTAAATATGGCAAAAATTTTATCTTTTCAATTCCCTACACACACACACACACACACACACACACACACACACACACATTTACGAATAAAAATGACAATAGGAAAACTAGTAACTGCTGACGCGTTTCGTCCAATGTGAACTTTATCAAAGCAAAATACGAAATGAATTTAATTGAACAAAGTAACTAATAAAAACAAAAACCGAATGTTCCTAGCAACTGGAATGTAAAGAAGCGCTATTTCATATTTTTTTTCTCTACATTCGAGTTAAAACCTAGTTGAGAGACCTATTTGCATATCATACAAAAGAGGAGAACTCATTAAAACAACTACCATGAGAAGATTTATAGAAAAAATAGAGGGAAGCCACATGATGACGCTTTGAAATGAAGTCGAGATGCCAGGTCAGGACCGATAATATTACAGAAACTTTTTTTATTTTTTGTCGAGAATCTTGTGCTATATTTGGAGCGTCATACCAGATATGGCGGCAATATTCAATGCAACGATGTATGGTGAATTTATTAATGTGCAAGATGCATTCTGGACAAAAAAATCTTCTAGCTAGACACAATAAAGCAAGATTCATAGCAGTCCTGAGAAAAAGAAATTTCAAAATATAAATGAAATGTCAATCATCATCTGTCTTGAAACCTGTTCTTTTATTGTCCTTTCTGTTCCATTTGGTGAAATCATTAAAAATTTTCTTCGTTCTTCTAAATTCCAGTTTCTTTCCACACTCTGTAACCCACACATCTTCCAGATACTCCCCCACCCTCTAACCCTCAGATATTCCAGCTCTTCCCTCACTCCCTAACCCTCAGTTCTCCCCGTTTTTCCTCTTTCCTCAGATCTTTCAGCTCTTCCCCCAATTCCTAACCCACAGATATCCAGTTCTTCCTCTACCCTCTAAGCCTCAGATCACCCCGTTTTTCCCTCTCCTCACCCTCAGATCTTCCAATACTTCCCCTACCCTAATTTTCAGATCCCCCAGTTCTTCCTCTCCCCCTAACCATCAGATGTCACCTTTTTCCCTCACCTCGTCACTCTCAGATCTTCCAATACTTCACTCACTCCCTACTCCTCAGATCTCGCCATTTTTCCTCTGCCTCCCCTCCTCTCTGATCTTCCAGCTCTTCCCCCCTCTCCCTAACAATCAGATCTTCCGGTTCTTCCCCAACCCTCAGATCTACCAGTTTTTGCCTCCTAGTAACCCTCAGATCTTTCAATTCTTCCTCCCACCCCAACCCTCAGATCTTCCAGCTCTTCCCCGACATCTAACCCTCAGATCTCCTAGTTCTTCCCCGACCACTAATCCTCAGATATCCTAGTTGTTCCCCCACCCCGTGTAGCTCTCAGACCTTTGGTCGACAATTGACAAGATCCAAGTATTAACAGTAAAAAAAAAGAAGAGAAAGTGTCCCTAATGTGTAGTCTTCATTAAGTTTCTCTAGTTTTTGTTTTTCGTGATTCATCTCATGTTTCATGTCCCTCACCAATTTTGCCTTACGACTATTCTTGCAAAATCAGCGCCATTCTTAACGTAAACATTCAGACAATCTATAAATAAAACGGGAATGCATAAACTTATACGCACACTCACGTATTCTCCCGCACCCACCTCACATATATACATACACAAGTGGGAGCCAACAAGGTAAAATTCGCACATATAAGCGTAAACAAGCAGACAAAACCCATAAAAATGTTTGAAATAGCTTCGTATCTAGGTCAACTATTTTGTTGTTTTTCGAGAGGGGGGAGGAAAAGACTGAAAAAGGTTTTTGAGAGAAATCTAGAACAATGTTAATTGTCTTTCGTGTTGTTCGACGCATTGTTGCGGAAAGCATGCAGTAAAAACGAACGAATGTAAATGGGTAATAATGATAATAATAATAACAATAATAATAATAATTCCAGTTGTAGTTGGAGCACTCGGATTGATTGAAAAACATTCCGATAGACTCATTGACAGGATTCCTGGTGGCCCATAGGTTAAAGAAATACACAAAATTGTACTCACAAGTACAGTTCACATCTTTACACGAAGAACTTTATGTAAAATGTGTGTGATCTTAGTTCTTTTTTAAAATGATCAGTGGAAAATGTCGTGAAGTCATTTCTGACTTTAGGTCTCTGTTTGGGACCCCGAAGGAAATGTGTATACAACAGAAATCAAAGGAAATAATAATAATAATTTTAGTAATACCCATGAAAATTTCACAATTTTCTCATTTTAATTTTCTGATGAATATTAATTCTTAATTTAATCATTAAATAAGTTCCTTGCGAGTTCAATGACAATAAAATAGCTATAGTAATTCCCGTGTTCCATTGTTAAATATTTGAGCTTAACATCTTTAACAAATTGATACATTAACAATAAAAATAGGAATGCTGGTCATTATTTAAAGAAGTAAGGGGGTAAAAATGAAAAAAATTTGAAATTGATAAGTTTTTCCATTTCACTGAAGCAGACATGAAGCGCATGGAATCGTTATCGCCTTCTTTATGTTCTCTGTTTTTTTTAAAATCGAACAGCCTGTTTGATATATCTTTTCCGTATTTCCTTGCGATAAAAACGGAATGGTCCAGTATTTATAATCTATTGGCAGATCAGCAACGTACAAGTTAGCTACCTAAGTAAAGATCAAAGCAGAATTATAATATGAAAATATCCAGACAGATCCTCTTCTTAAAGCATAAAGACGCGGGCTTTATTGCGATGCGAAAACTAGCAATTGTCAAATTATAGCCATTGTTGTCCGACATGATACCCGAGTGGATTCAAAAGATATTGACAAGATTGAAAAATATCAACACCTAGCCTGTGAGTTGAAGAAGCTATGGAATAGGGATTACTGAAGTAATTCATGTGGTAATGGGTACGCTTGGGACATCACCGTGAAAACTGCGCTTAGAAAAGCGCTTAGAGGGAAATTGGAATCGAGGCCAAGATTGCGTGGGGCAAAAAATCAGCTATCATTCACTCTGCGAGGATTCTCCGAAACGTTCCTGAGTTGTTAAGAGCCTTTTGAATATCATGTCTCAATAACAGAATTTCCATTGACCATATCAATATTCGACACTAGCATAATAATAATAATAATAATAATAATAATAATAATAATAAAAGTGATGACCTCAAGAAATACACCGGCCTCAGGATTGAAGCTTTATGTCAGGAGACTAGTGTCCCGGTTGGCAATTGAAAGTTTGGGGTTTATACCATCGAAATCAAAATACTATACTAACAAAAAAAAAAAAAATTCTAGTATTCCCTCGCTTCAGAAGTCTGCGTTGCTTATCACTACAAATATTGTGCGAAAGTTTCGATCTGTTTGAGGACGTATATTTTGACGGACAATAACCATAATACAAGATATGTTGAAGACAAAAACCGTGCGAATGAAAACAACAATAAAAACAGCAACAATAATGATAATCACGTGAATAACATTCTTCGAGACAACAGCATCTCAGATTGCTTTGTGAGGAACTGCATATATCATCCGAAAAAACACCCACTCCATCTGAAGGAAACGTCCCAAATATCCATATATAACTCTCCTAAAGTGTCCTTCTTACTCACAGACCCCAGAGGTGACTTGGTAATTAGGCACTTAAAAATACACTCTGGCACACATAATAATAATAAAATATCCGAAGAGGATCAAGAAACAAGCGAATTTGAAGACAAATATGTTGATGGAATTAGAATTATGAAAGGATAAATGAGAAGCTAGTGAAAGTGAAAGTAGCCTGCATTGATATGCCGACAAGAGAGCCTCTTTTGATAATCAGATATTAGCGTAATATTAAACATACGACTTATATTGGAAATCTTACTTTAAGATAAAATATGCAATGCAAGAAAACCTCTGTTGATATGTGAAGCTGCAAAAGTTCTTCGGTCAAAGGATGGAATAAACCCGAAAAAGAAGGGAGGAGGATCAGAAAATAATAAACAAAGATTGAAGTTAAAAATCGACAAAAAATATACAAAAAAAATGAAAGCAGATATATTGATTCATAAAAATAATGAACTCAGATCTTGTAAAGTGCATAAAATTAAGAGAAAATATCATTTGCTCTTTTATGAAGCCCTGGGCAGGATTTGAGGATCTGTCGCAATTTCAAAGTCCCAAGACATTTTATTTATTTTCTCTTGAGGAGAGATTCCCATTTCTAAATGTACCACTAGTCTCCATACTGAAATAATCGTTTACACAATTACTAGTAGATGACCATTCCTACCCAGTCATGTATATTTTATAACCAGTCTAGGGATCCATTCACTTATATCCATCGTAGTTTTAATCCTGTTTCCACAGGAACGACTTCATAAAAATAAGGAACACAGATCTTGAAAAGTCCATAGAATTAAGAGAAAATAAACAACAAATATCGCAAATGAAAGAATAACTGAAATTAAAAAGAAATCCAAACCAAAGCTCAACGTAGGTTTGAGAAACGGGAAAGATTCTATAGACAAAAACAAGATATTTGGAACAGATGTAAAAGAAATTTTACAATGAAATAAGAAACCAAACAGTAAGAAAAGAGAAAAGACCATTGGAAAGAAATATAAGCATATTCTGGACAGTCGTTGCTATGACGATAAACTACATCCGGCAACGAGGACTCTGGTTGGGAAATTAGAGATTTTGAGGAAGGTGGAACTACCTCTTAATTGCTGGTGTTCCCAGGTCCACACTGACCCGTGTTTGTAGAACCTGTTAGGGTCTCAGTTCGGGGCAATAATTAACCCCAAAACTGAGGTCAAAACACTATGAAAGTATAAAAAATATTTTTATAGTAAAAAGACCAGTAATACATGCTCATATATAAATATTACCAACAATACATATTTATAATAAAATTACCAACATACTACCAAATTGTTGTGGCTTCAGCCAAATTTGTTTAAAATACTACCAAACAACCAATATGAAAGAACTCTTTCATCACATTAATCCATATAATATCCTACGATTTCTTAAAGAAATTAAACTTTATTTAAGAATATGACATAAAACATGCATATCACTCCTCTGGTAGTTATATACCCACCAACATGTATATGCAGAGAATCTGAGTTTCATGTACCATGTATTCAATTGTGAAAGCAGAATGACATATATCATATTTTATTACTTCCAAGCTCCCAAGAATATTAAATTACGTCATTAAATGACCCATACGTTGGTGATGTGCCGTTAAACAGACAAACCAATCATAATAACATACGCGGAGATGATAAATGTCTCCATTGAAGATGGTAAATGATTAAAAAAACACGAGAAATATTCAAGAATGACAATGGCAATTTATTACAACCAAAGAATTAATGGGAATCACTAGGAATTGGCAAAACTCTAAATTTCTGGCTTGAAATTGTCTCTCCTATCCATGTTATTATGGCAAGTCTATTTAATTCAAAATTGGATTTCACAACATCAGAATGGTTTTCCTAAAGTATAGCATACTTTCCACCAAAAAATAATGGCACAGTCTCCCCTACCCCAGAAAAAAAAACAAACAAAAAAAAAAAAACTATCGACCTATGACTTGCTTTCCAATATTTTGTTGACATTCATGTTGACCAAAAGATGATACAGCCATCTGGAAGAATACAATGTATGTCCTATTGAGAAAAAAAAACTTAGGATGTCTTCTATGGTTGCAAAAGATCAGTTGCATAAATATAGGATGATTCTTGGAAACACTCACAGAAAAAAAATCTCAATATAGTATTTAAATCTAAATAGTCTACAAAAAAAAAAACACTTCGACAGCAATCCAAATTTGTGCATCCTCAAGGCCCTTAAAGTATACAAGAACTCACCAAAAGTTGTGTTTTTCTTACGTCATAATACGAGGTCTGTCTGAAAAATAACGTGACTGGTGCCGCAAACAATTTATTTAATTTCCAAACAACAAACTACATGGTCCCCCTTTAAAGTAACCCCCCCCATCGAGTCTAATGCACTTTTCTATCCTTCTCTGCCACACTTCTATAAACTGCTGGAAGGATTCTTCTTAGTCGTTACATCCCTCTTGATGACATCCACGCCTTCAAAAAGAGTCCCCTTCATGCTCCCTCTGAGCTTGGGGAAGAAAGTCACAGAGCAATATAAGGCGAATAGGGAGATTGTTCCAGTACGGCGATGTTCGTCCAGGAACTGTCGGATGTTCAAGGCGTTGTGAGCAGGTGCATTGTCGTGGTGAATCAGCCACGATTCGTCCTGCCATAAAAGCACGTAATAAAAAAAAGCAATGGTTGTAGAAAGCTAAGATTACAGGTATATCCTTCCAAGATATTATGTTAGATGATGTCACAATGCGCTTAATGCTCTTTATCTCATAGCTCACACTGCACATCCAGTCCCATTATTTTTTCAGACCAGCCTCGGACGTAATTCGGGAAGACAGGTTTGTGTCTCGAATTAAATGTGGAATTTATTAAGGAAACTTTATCTTCTCATCTTTTTTTTTTTGTCTGGGATTAATTAAGGATAAATAATATATTCGACTTGAAATTATATTCAAAAAATGATGCTGAATTAGAAGGTCTTTTGAAAATTGAAGTGTTCCAGTGATAATGTATGCATGGAATTTGGACGCAATGAACGTGCAAAAGCCGTCTTCATGCGTGGATGGCTTATTAGTAGCAAGAATATAATTCTTGATTTAGATACTATCATTAAAGAATTTGACCAGGACGGCACTTACAAATATCTGGCTGTGTATGAAGGCAATGGAATACAGAATTTGAAGATGACAGAATAAATCAGGAAGGTGTACATCATGCGCGTGTAGGTAATAATGAAAACTGAACTGAATTCTGAAAAAATATAAGAGCGGCCATTAAGGCTCTTGCTATCCCAGTCGTAACTTTCAGCTCCAAAATAATAAATTGGAACAAAGTAACTCAGGCAAATTGATGCAAAAATTCACAGGAAACTCACACACAATAGAATGTACCACCGTGAGGCAGATGCTGATCGTATGTATCTGCCAAGGAGCAGTGGGAGTAGAGCTATTTTTCAACGGGAAGTGTCTTACACAATTTCAGCAATGGGAGTGAGTTATTTTCCTGACGTGTTACAAGTGATTCTCTTTCTTTGTGTTGTGAAAGCCACAAATTTGCTTTGAGAACGCTTACTCTTCAAGCTATTTCGGCATTTACTTTGTCTCTCGCAAGATGGCGGAAAGACCGTTCGATATAAAACTGATCCCCGAATTCAGTGGTGATACTAGTGGACAGTCTGTGGTTGAATGGATCGAAAAGGTGGAACTGGTCTGCGAATTATGCGAGATATCGAAGATTGATCGGATTCTTCCTCTGCGATTGAATGGCGGTGCCCTTGCTGTGTATAGGCAGCTGAGTAAAGAACAGAAAAGCGACATTGAGCAAATAAAGCACGCTCTACTAACCGCGTTTGGAACTGACCGGTTCGTGGCCTACGACCAATTCCAGGCACGGCGTCTGCGACCTGGCGAGACAGTAGACGTATATTTGGCAGAATTAAAGAAGCTCGCCGTTCCAATCGCACCGCTTCCTGAAGAATGGATGACATGTGCCTTCGTTTCTGGATTGCCCAGTCATGTTAATCAGATACTCCGCGCATCATCCAGAATGGAAGACCTGACGCTCAATCAATTGTTGACCAGAGCCCGTGCTGTCATGATCGACGAAAAGAGGCTGATGAACCAGTGGCCGCGGTTATTCAACCAATTGAAGTCAAAGAAGGTCCGACCCCAGCCATTCGTCACCATGGCGTTGCCACCTGCTATCGGTGCTCTGGGCCGAATCATTTTGCCAGAGACTGCCGCTATCAACGCGAAGAAATGCGCAGCGGGTCGGCGCGAAAGGCACGTCTCGATCTACGATGCTTTCAATGTCAGAAAGTAGGTCATATTGCCTCTAAGTGCCCGGGAAATGGAATGGGGACGCGACGTCAGCGCCGGTCTCTTCCCCCCACCCGAGCATGAAAGTGGCGCTCCCTGTGATTAAGGTACGCATCAATGGAATAACGCGTACCGCTTTAATAGATTCTGGCTGCTCTCGGTCACTCACCAACGGTTCGATTTGCCGACAGTGGAGCAGACAAAAGATGGACGTACTAACGGATGATGGAAAGGCTCTCAGAAGAAACATCAAACTTAGTATTAACAACGGTGACCCTGTCACAGTCAGTGTGTTGGTCGTGGACAGCGCGTTATTAGGTTTCGATCTGCTCCTTGGGATGGACATTATTAAGGAGCTGGGCGGCGTACGCATTACAGAGGCAGGCGAAGTCAAGTTTTCTGATCCGCCCATCTGTGCTACTTTGAAGATTAACGAGCCCGACTTTAGCGCAGAGTTCGACCAAAGGACGAAGACATGGACAGCATTTTGGAAATGGTCGGAAAATAACCCACCAGAAAAGCTCCAGAACCGAGTGTCAGAATATTCGGTGGTCGAACGCGTCAAGGAAGAATACCAGCGCGAATTGCAGGTGTGGCTGGATAACGGATGGCTGACTCCATATCCCGAGGAAGAGCTTGGTCCTCCAAGAGGCCTCATCCCGTTGATGGCCGTGGTACAAAAGAACAAGGGAAAGGTGCGCCCTGTACTAGATTATAGAGAACTGAACGAACATGTAGACACATACACAGCTCATGCTGATGTGTGTGCACAAAAATTGAGAGAATGGCGAACGAAGGGATCCAATGTCTCTGTGATTGACCTTCGAAAGGCCTACTTGCAGGTACGCGTGCACCGGTCACTGTGGCCATTTCAGACAGTGATTCTTAATGGGACGAGGTACTGCTTAACCCGAATGGGATTCGGACTCAATGTGGCGCCGGCCATCATGAAAGCCATCGTGGATGCTGTGCTATCCCAGGATGAGACAATTCGTCAAGCGACGTCAGCCTACATTGACGACATCTACATCAACGAAACCTTAGTACCAGCTTCACGGGTGAAAAGCATCTTGCTGACTTTGGGCTCGAATGTAAAAACCCAGAACGACTGGAGGATGGTGCTCGGGTGCTCGGCTTGCAGGTCTGGGGGAGCACAACATGCTGTACTGGAAACGTGGAAGCGAGCTCCCGGACATTCCCCAACCACATGACCCGACGCAGCGTGTTTTCGTTATGTGGAAAGCTGGTGGGACATTTTCCGTGGGCGGGTGGATCCGCATTGCAACTGCATTTATTAAACGTGGGGTGACTGCTGTCACTTCCGGTTGGGATGACACAACCAATGATGCTCCCCCTTAGACACATGATAGGGGAAGTCATTACTAGGGTGCGTCAAGACGACCCCGTACGTGGTAAATGGTGCGTTGACGGATGTGAATTTAACGTCTGGGTCGACGCGAGCTCCCTTGCAACAGGAGTGTCTCTTGAAGTAGGTGACACTGTCGTGGAAGATGCGTGTTGGTTGCGTCCCGAGAAGGATACGCAACATATCAACCTGTCAGAATTAGACGCCGTTATCAGGGGAGTCACCGCGGCCCTTCAATGGAATGCAAAGGTGTTGCATTTATTCACGGATTCCGCATGCGTGTATAAGTGGATAGCAGACACTCTTACGGGGAAGGCTAGGATACATACAAAGGCTGCGAGCGAGATGCTCATTCGAAGGAGGCTAGACACACTGGGAAAGTTGGTAAGTGAATACCACTTATCCGTAGACATACAGCTGGTCAGATCACAGCAGAACAAGGCCGATACTTTAACAAGGGTACCCCAAAAATGGCTTGACGCTATTAAGAAAGAGGTAGAGCCGGTAGAACATGTCTGTGTAATATCAACGAGCAACTATAACTCAGATTTACTAAAATCTGTGCATTGCCAAAGCGGACATCCCGGTGTAAAACGGACCTTATATTTCGTGAGGCAGATTGATCCCTCCGTATCCAAAGCTGCTGTCAGGGCAGTGGTCAGAGAATGCAAGGAGTGTCAGTCCATCGACCCAGCACCTGTGCAATGGCAAAAAAAAAGACAAGTGAGTGTAAGCAAGGTGTGGCACCGTGTTGGAATGGACATCACCCATTATAACGGGCATCACTATTTAACCCTGATTGATTGTGGCCCAACCCGGTTCACTATTTGGCGGCGTCTGCGTCGACAGGATTCCGCAAGCGTCATTGACCACTTGGGGTCATTGTTCTTTGAACGTGGACCTCCGACGGAACTCCTCACTGACAACGACACTGCATTCCGCAGTGAACTATTCAAAGATTTTGTGGCTTCGTGGGAGTACACCTCAGATTTCGCTGCGCGTATGTCCCATCAGGGAATGGCATAGTCGAGCGATGTCATCGGAGCATCAAAAGAATCGCTGCTAGGAAGCAGTGTTCCATAATGGAGGCGGTGTATTGGTACAATGTTACCCGAGAGACAATAATGTATCGCCCTCAACTCCGCCAGCCAACATGATTTATCAGTATAAAGTCCGGCTACGAGGCATTGACGCAACGCGTTCAACTGAACGGATAAACGAACGAGCGCCGTATGACTTGGGCGATCGCGTGTGGGTGAAATCTCCACATAGCCGGTGTACAACCCGGTACCGGGTGGGGCATGTCACTGGACTAAGTAACTCGCGTTCTGTGCTGGTTGATGGCATACCAAGACACATAAAGGACTTGCGTCACTATGTAGGTACAGATACGTCAACAAGTGACACTAGCAGTGAGTGCTCAGAAAGTGAACAAATAATTACCATCGGAGGTAGGGATAGCACCCCTTCAGATGGTGAAGACTCTGTGCGTGAGGTTGTCAGATCAGAAGAAACCTCAGAACATAACACACAACCTCCTCCCACAGTTGCCCCGCTCCGGAGAAGCTTAAGAATAAAGAGGCCCGCCCATGAGTGTCACTTATGTGACAGGGGGGAGTGTAGTGAACGAGATAATCACGTACCCCGGAAAAAAGTTCGTGTTTTGTGTGCGATCTGCCGGGGAGGGATTGCCAAAAAGAAAAGTAGTCAGCAAAACTCTTATAGCGACTTACCTCGTCAACCCAAGCGAAAAAGAAACAAGTTCGTCGCAGGAGTCGCTATAAGAGTGTATTAATATGCAAATTACGGAGCATCCTATCCCGGCTGTCGACGAATGGAAAAAATAGGTTCTGCCGATAAAAGCAGTTGGTGTTGTCGACTCGGGAGGAAAAAAAATTCGGGCAGTTTTGGCTACGGCGTTCGTGAGTTATTTTCCTGACGTGTTACAAGTGATTCTCTTTCTTTGTGTTGTGAAAGCCACAAATTTGCTTTGAGAACGCTTACTCTTCAGGGAGTTTATTAGTATCTTGCAGCTATACAAGATTAGATGTTACAACTCTTAATAGACCATGAAAAATGTAAAAAAAAAGCTTTATTCTGCATCGAAACGGGCGATCATAAATATGCAAGAGAATTCCAATTAAATCTTGAAAGGAGCGCTGAAGTAAATGAAACTCACACAAAATACTGAACCAAAACAAATAGAAAAAGGCTGAAACCCAAAGCCTCTCCATGACCATGTCCTTCTCCGAAGCAAAAATGCTGATGTAGACCAATTTGCAACCCACCAGTGGCTAAGGTTTTCAGAACTTAAGGGTGAGTCTGAAGGGTTTGTTCATATTGCACACGACCAAGGCTTTCTTATACGCAACTACCAAGCTAATATCTTGCATAATATTACGGACTTAAAATGTAGGTTCTGTAGCCAAGACATTGAAACTATTGATCACCTAATCTCAGGATGCTGAATACCCTCACCCAATGAGTAAAAACAACCGTCATGACAGGGCAGATCATAGGAAGATCTGTTATCACTAAAATCACATCTGAATGGGAAGATCTGTCATCACAAAGGGATAAAAACAGCTGCAAACTCATCCTGAATCTGTATTTGAGTTAGCAGATGTTACCATCCTCTGGGAGTTTTCTATCAATACAGATAGAACAATACAAGCAAATCGATCAGACATTATTATCAAAGACAGAAAAGAAAAAAAAATAGTACACTGATTAGCATGAGCGTACCAAGTGACAAAAGCAAATACAAAGAACTGCAGATGGAAATAGAAAAAAAACAATATGTGGTATTTCAAAACTGTTTCTGTTGTGGTTGGAGCTTTGGGTCTGATAAAGAAAAGAACTCAACAACAAAACAACAAAATGCACCATCTCGTCAGGAATTCCAAAAAAGTTCTGGTTAGCATAGCTCATATCCTGCAAAGAGCTTTGTCCATTTAAGTTTTTTGTTAATAGCTGTCTTTTGTTGAATTAAATAGACACAACAAAGAAACACATCCTTTTCTTGCCCGAGATCAAATGCAGGTCAAAAAGAATTTTTAAAATAATAATAATATCATAGCCAAAATAAACAAGACTTAACAAGATAGCAAGTAAGAGGTGGTTCCACCTTCCTCAAAATCTCTAATTTCCCGACCAGAGTCCTCGTTACCGGATGTAGTTTATCGTCTTAGCAACGACTGTTCAGAATATGCTTATATTTCTTTTCAATTCATTTATTTCATTGTAAAATTTCTTTCACATCTGTTCCAAATATCTTGTTTTGTCTATAGAGTTCTTTCATGTGGTTGTTTGTTTCGTTGCTTCTGTTTAGCGACATATCAACACCTCTATGGGTTAATGAATACAGAAATCTAAATGTGTTGCACGTGATTGTATGCTTTCATCTACAGATAAAATGTATTGTTGGTCATTTTGCTATAAATTGTATTGTTGTTAACTCTACTATAAAATTGAATTGCTGGTCATTTTACTATAAAAAATATTCTTTAATCTTTCATAGAGTTTTTGTTTGGCGTTTCACTATTTGCCTATAGCTGGGACCCCTGACAGGTGCTACCACCCAGGGTCAGTGTGGACCTGGGAACACCAGCAATTAAGAGGTGGTTCCACCTTCCTCAAAATCTCTAATTTCCCAACCAGAGTCCTCGTTGCCGGATGTAGTTTATCGTCATAGCAACGACTGTCCAGAATTTTCTTATATTTCTTTCCAATGGTCTTTTCTATTTTCTTACCGTTTGGTTTCTTATTTCACTGTAAAATTTCTTTTACATCTGTTCCAAATATCTTGTTTTGTCTATAGAATCTTTCCCGTTTCTCAAACCTACGTTGAGCTTTGGTTTGGATTTCTTTTTAATTTCAGTTATTCTTTCATTTGCGATATTTGTTGTTTATTTTCTCTTAATTCTATGGACTTTTCAAGATCTGTGTTCCTTATTTTTATGAAGTCGTTCCTGTGGAAACAGGATTAAAACTACAATGGATATAAGTAAATGGATCCCTAGACTGGTTATAAAATATACATGACTGGGTAGGAATGGTCATCTACTAGTAATTGTGTAAACGATTATTTCAGTATAGAGACTAGTGGTACATTTAGAAACGGGAATCTCTCCTCAAGAGAAAATAAATAAAATGTCTTGGGACTTTGAAATTGCCCAGGGCTTCATAAAAGAAAGTAAAGAAAGAAACGATGTAAGCAAAAAAGCAAATAGAAAAAAAAAGAAGATGGCTTAAAGCAAAGGAAGAAAGCAGATTACGTAGAAGAATAAGAAAAGGAACAAGGCGAATAGATGAAAGAAAAGAAAAAAGGAAAGTAAGGAAGAGAAAGTAAGAAAGAAAAGAAAGAAGATAAAGAAGAAATATGAGGATATGAAAGAGAGGAAGAAGACAAATGAGAGAAAGAAAAGTGATCATAAAGGAAAAGGAACGTACGTAAGGAAAAAAATCCCCCCAAACTAAGGGACTTAAGAAAATAAGAAAACGAAAAAAATTAAAAGGTGAGGTCAAGAAAAAGATGGACACGACAATTAAAAAAGAAATGAGGAAAGGAAAGGAAAGGAAAGAAAGAAAGAAGCAAAGTCGATGAAAGAAAAAGAAACAGAAAAGAAGATGACTTAAAAGAGAAGAAGGCAAAAAAATTAAAAGCTAATGACAAGAAAAAGAGGAACAAAACACATGAGAGGAAGTGAAAGAAAAAGAAAAGAGTTATGGAAAAAGAAGAAAGTAAGAGGGGAGAATAGAACAATAAAGAGAGAGAAAGAGAAAGTGATGAGCTATAAATTTTTGAAAGGAAATGTTAATGGGAGAGGAGAATAGGGTGAAGGTAGTAAGAAAATAGATAATAAAAGCTTTGGTCAGTGGCCGAGTCTATATTTATGGAGCTATTCCTATCACCGTCCGTACTGACCGAGACATCCTGCAACACTTTTGGCCAATTGCAGCTACAGACCATCCGATATTATTGCGAACAAATCTTGTCTGCTAACGCACACACAGACACACAGATGTGTGCATAAGCACACATGCACAAACACACACATATACACACGCACATGCGCAGTAATGCACATACGCATTCCATTACTTTGACAAAGAGATGTTCTTGGAAATAATGTTCGTTGTTACGCAAGCCATGACAATAAACTGATTTTCTCTTTGCTCAAGCTCGTAAGATTATATTTCTTTCTTTCTTTCTTTCTTTCTTTCTTTCTTTCTTAATCTCTATCTATCTATCTATCTCTATCTATCTATCTATCTATCTATCTATCTAAGTCTCTTTATGACATATCTATCTATCTATCTATCTATCTATCTATCTATCTATCTAGCTAGCTATCTAAGCCTGTTTATGACATATCTATCTATCTATCTATCTATCTATCTATCTATCTATCTATCTATCTATGTCATCTTTTTCTATCTCTTTTAGATTTATCTCATTGGGTATGTTCATGTGTAAATCAGTTCTTATATATTTACCTATATATCTTTTATGTTCATATTTATATCAGTCTCTTTACACTAATCTTTTTAGTAGGTATATACAAGAGTCCTTCGATTAATGCGTTTTCGATTAGTGCATGCATAACACCCAATTACTCCAGTAAAACATTCTGTAATTGAAAATAGACTTGTCTATATTTGCCATTTAATTATAAATTTTCCAAAATTTAAAAATGGAAAATGGGTAACTATTTTGTTTGTCAATTTTGCTTATATTCGATTAAAACGTCTTCGGTGAGTGCGTATTTTTTAATGTACGCATTAGCCGCACTAATCGAGGGATATGTAACTTTATTTATCTATTTGATTCTGTTAATTTTTATACCTTTCTTTTTTCTTTTTCTTTTTTTAATCATCTCAAGCAAGGCGAGAATGCCACTAATACGCAGGGATTTACAGGGAGTGAAACAGAGAAAAACTGGTTGTAGGGGGAGATTGAGGAAAGGACAAAAGATGAACAGGATTCAAGAAGACAGAGATGGGGCGATTGACGTTGCATTTAAATTAAATGAAGATTATAGTTATCAGGGAAACACGTAAGCGAAAGGGAGTTCCAGAGACGGGAAGTGCGAGAAAAGAAACTGTTGGAGTAGAAGTGATGGTGAAATTTAACTATTTCAACTGTAAAAGGATGGGACCTAATTGCCAATCTAGTAGCACGCTTAATTCATGTAGTCGGGACACCCGGAAAAAAATGAAAATATTTGTAGAAAAGACAGAGGGAAGCCACATAATGTTTGTGAGAAACTGACTTAAGTCGAGATGGGAAGTCAGGATACATTACACAGAAGATCCTTCTTTGGATTTTGACATTAACCAGCAGGAGAACCAGAACAGATATGGCAGCAGCATTCAATGCACAGGCAAATGGTAGATTTGTAAATGTGCAAGATGGACTCTGACGAGAAAAGTTTTCTGGTGCGACACAGTGAGCCAACTTTCCTTGCAATAGATGCAGCTATTAATTCGATGTAGTCATCCCACTTAAAGTCAGTTGAAAACATGAAGCCAAGAAGGCGCAGTGTATTGTTTTCCAGTTTAGCGTCAGCCATGCTGATGACAGGCAGAAAAAATTCTCTATGATGATTAAATGAGAGCAGTTTTGTTTTGCAGCCGTTAAAATTTACAAACCATTTCTTGCTCCAGTTAACCATTGATTGAAGGTTCTTTTCAGTAGCAGCAACTAGATTTACTTTGTCAACTCTGATGGATTTGCTATTGAGACAGGAATAAATGGTATCTACAAATGTTATCTCACCATATAATGGTCAGTGAAACAATTAATATGGATAAGTGAGTTCGATTTTCACTCGGTGCCCCATACAAGATTCGATAGCAAGCAACCGAAAAATCAAATCAAATCATTTAGCCGGACGTTGAAAATTTCCGGTTAGAGGATTATAGTAACAGTTACATATGATTTTGAAGTAATGCCGGGTGAAGGATGACTGTCGAGGTTTGTTCTGATACTGAGCATTGGACTTGCTACGCTCGTTGTGATGTAGACATGGGTATAGATTTGGTCAGGTTAAGGGAAAAAGTTGATCGGTTTTCTGAGATGTAAGTTGGCAGTGGCAGAAGTTGTCTCCAACTTCCGACTAACCTATCCATACAGACCGTGCAAGTGGAATATATTGCAAATTGGGTTCGAGTTTTCATTTCTCGTTGTAGCATCTATTTTTACCATTCGTTTTACTTGTGACAGTGCAACAGACCAGATCTTTCCCCATCGACACGAACGGAAATAAAAACGTAAGGTGGGCTTTCATTGACCGGTCGGCGAAACACTGAGAGAGAGTCCCCATGTGTGTTTAGATAGATGTTACTTCTTTATTTTAAAGTAATCTTTTATACATATCTTTTTGATTGATTAATTTGCTTATTTTGAGATTGCAAGAATTCTTGGAAGATAATAATGATTTTCTGATACAAGTCAAAAGAATTAAACCAAATCTGGTGGGAAGAAGAGGTTTGATTTATACCATTTTCAAAAGTATTTGTGTGTACGTGAATATACTGAACCTGACATGAATTGAAACTCCGCTCTCTCTCAGACTAGAAACACTACTGATTGCTACTTAGACATATCGATGAAAAAGACGCATGCAATATCTGCATGGCCTGCGGTCATATCACGTTGAAACACCGATTCTCGTACGATCACCGAAGTTAAGCAACGTTGAGCCTGGTCAGTACCTAGAAGGGCGACCACTTGAGAATACCAAGTGCTGTAAGCTTTGATGGAAGGATAAGGATAGTGTCATAGATAATAGCTCTGAATTGGAAGATGGAGTCATTGCTTAACAACCTTTTGTTTTACGAAAAGTATAATTATTATTATTATTAATATATATATATATATATTATTAATATATATATATTTATTATTATTATTAATAATAATATATATCTATATTATTATTATTATTATTAATATATATATATTTATTATTAATATTAATATATATATATTTATCATTATTATTAATATATATATATATTATTAATAATAATATATATCTATATTTATTATTATTATTAGTAATATATACCTATATTTATTATTATTAATATATATATTATTAATATATATGTTTATTATTATTACTACTATTAATATATATATTTATTATTATTATTAATATATATATATATTTGTTATTAATATTAATATATATATTTTATTATTATTATTAATAAATATATATTTATTATTATTATTATTGATAATATATATATTTATTATTATTATCAATATATATATATATATTTATTATTATTAATATATATATATATGTATATATATATATATGTGAGGAAATATATATATATATATATATATGTGTGTGTGTGTGTGTGTGTGTGTGTGTGTGTGTGTGTGTGTGTGTGTGTGTTAGGTAATGGATTAAATCCGATAAATTTTTAATCTATCTGTGTAAATGTTATTTTTAAATAGATACTCATATTTGATTAGATGATATTCATGGTGCGATCGGTAAATAGTCGCCAATTTATATTTTTAATTTTGCGCATGCGCGTTGTTTGTTTTTGATTTTTTTGACTGTATCGTATTCTAGGGTCAGTTGGGCACCGTCTGAGAGAAAAAGAACACTACGACTCAATTCACTCCGCCAGATATTTGGAAACGGTATGCTGTACTATTTGGCATTCACGCCGGAAGCTTCAATACGAACATTTCAGAGTGTTTGGGTGTCGGTCTGATTACAGTGCAGAGGATTCGGAAAAAGTTCGATGAGTCTAATGGTGATTGCGAAAGTGTTTGGATTGATCAGTAGTAATGGCGACGTGATGCCTTCATTCATCTTCCCACAGGGCCTAAGACTCAACACGGAGGCCTACATCAAGTGCCCTGAGGACGTAGTGCTGCCCTGGGTCAAGAGGTTGACTGCTGGAAGACTCTGCCTAACAACAGGGCTCTGCACCATGTCATATAATCAGGAAAACCCAGTCATGGCTGTCAGACAATTTCTGCGACCACATCACCCCTTACATCTGGCCACCTAACTCCCTAGACTTCAACTCCCGTTAATCATCATGTGTGGGCGCAGTTAAGCGAGAGACAAAAAAACCCAAAAAAACTCCTTGTAATACCAAAGATGAACAGAAGGCAAGCATTCGCCAACTTATCATGGAGACAGTCCAGAAGAGTTTCAGGAGATTTTGAAGTCGTCTGGAGGCCGTGAATGAAACCAATGGCGATTTTATTTAATAAATTTACTTTTTAGTATTTTAGCATATTTTGGCGTAGTTTTGGTAAATATAGATTTTAAAAATAAGATGTCGCTGTTATTTTCATTTTTGCGGTGTTTAGACGACAATTCATCCACTGCACCTGGCCTGAGGCATTCGGATGTCTAGTCGCACTGAGGTGCTGTGATACAACGAAACAGTACTGTCTATGGATGACATAATTAAACCCTTGAAAATATATTTCAATTGAGCACTGTTGAGAGATAAGCTGATTCTATAAACAACAACCATCTGCGCCAATGCAAAGCTCTTCAGTAAAATGAATTGGAGCCCTCTGACTGATTGGTGTTTGTTTACATTCGTAAAAACAATTCGCTAGAATTAGTTGTTCCTCTCTGCCGAGTGATGATAGCTTAATGCTAGAAACTCTGAGTGACACGAAATCGATCGGATTTCGGTCCTGGCTTGAGGCATTTGGATGTCAAGTCGCACTGCGGAGCTAAACAGTACTGTCTGTGAATGACATATATATATATATATATATATATATATATATATATATATATATATATATATGGATGGATGAGGATTAAGTACCTTCTAACCTGACACACTCTATCATATCAATGGGTCCTTTTCTGTCGCACTTTGTGCCACAAGTCAGGATGATGCTCCAATCACCATCTTTTTTTTTTTATTAAGAGTTTTCCATCTCTTAGCTGCATGTACGCTCCTGTAAGCAGTTCGTCCATCATTTGCCAACCATTTTCACATTTTCATCCAAGGTTATACGGGACAGTCTGCCCTGCTATTTAACCCATAGCTGGGGGTTGAAGAGATTAATTCATATTTTTCTTAAGGGTATTTGGGCTTAAGTGAATGTAACGAACCCGATTGGATTTCGAACTCGGTTCTCCGATTTCTCATTTTGAGTTATTCATCATTACACCCATAAATCCAAGCTTACAGAATTACACCAACCGAACATCCAAGCTTACAGATCCCCGGTACGTTGTATTTCCAAGCGGTCAGCCATTTGAGGTTTTCGTGGCACACTGTGTACCAGTTTCTTATTGTTCTTCCGAAAAGTGTAGATGGTCCTGCACAGAAAAGCATGAACACACCTCTTCCCCCCAGCTATGGATTAATTAGTAAGACTTGTATTACTAAACCATTATTATCAAAAAAACAAAAACAAAAAAAAATATCTTACACCCTAAAAATTTTCTGGCTTTAATTAACCTGACTTTAAACGGGTCGATAACCCGTAGAAAATCAATCAATTAATCAATGACCTCTCGACTTCAATTACTTTCCCGTCGCCGTAACGTAGCTTCCGTGTGGGCTTATATATATATATATATATATATATATATATATATATATATATAAATACATCCATGGTAATTGTTTTGATGAACTTTCCGCTATGGTTTCTAGATTTTATGAATTTAAGCGGAGTACTAGATTGGCGGTAAAGTCTCATTATTTTGTAACGCTGTTTAATTCTTACGTTGAACATGTCCTGTGAGTGTTAAATTTTCCAATCCCTCTTTCCTCATTATGTACCTGATAAATTTTAGCCGCCGGTTACTGATATTACGTATAAATATCTGTTTCCATTTTCTCAAAACTTCATCATTGCACACATGTTCAGGCTATGGTATTCTCAACCTGGGAAAGTTTAAAGCTTCCCTATGCTTTTCCTATAAATATTTTCATGTTAATTGTTCCTTTGATATTTCATCTATGGTACCGAAACTCTATGTATTTAAGCACTGTACTAGATTGGTGGCAAGGTCTCATCATTTTACAGTTGAAATGGCTAGATGTAACCGTAAGTTCTATGCTAACAGTTTCTTCTCTCACATAAGATTCACTTATTGGCATCTCGGCTTCAGTCACTTTCCTACCACCATAATGTAGCTTTCCTGTGCCTTTCCTTTAAATAATTTCATGCTAATTGTTCTTTTCACTATGGTACATAGACTTTATGAATTTAAGTGCAGTACTAGATTGGTGGCAAGGTCTCATCATTTTACAGTTGAAATGGCTAGATGTAACCGTAAGTTCTATGCTAACAATTTCTTCTCTCGCACTTCTCACTTGTGGAACTCTCTTCTGGCTTCTTGCTTCCCTGTCAACTTTTAATATTTAAATGCGATGTCAATCGTTATCTTCTGTCTTCTTAATTCCTGTTATTTTATTTTTCTCTCTCTTTAATAGTTTTTTTTCTCTCATTCTCTCACACTCGATGACCCTTCGTTTAGTTGCTTTATTGTCTTGCTTGTGGTGAAATGTTTAATATATATATATATATATATATATATATATATATATATATATATATATATATATATATATCAGGTTGAAATAGACAAGTAGAAGCAAGCAGAGACAGACAAACTAATATTATACTTTTCGATACATTTCTGTTTTTCCTCGTACAAAAATGTTGAAATCAAGTGTCTTGAAAGGTGCAGCGTATCATTAAGGTGACGGAATAGCAGCGAAAAGAAACAAGAAGAGATGGTAAAGGGAGTAGAGTCAGAGTGGGCGAGATCAGTGCAAATAGCCAGTCCAGCGAGGTGCTCCCTGGTCATTGAAACCGGGAGGAGTTGGGTGAGGGAATGAACGAAGAAAGAGTTTCAGTTGTAAATCGTTTTCTGAACCCGCCTGACCAGTCTGGACTGATTGACACTTTAGTCCAACCACCCTGTCTCCCGCTACACCACCACACACCCTTCCCACCAACGTCTCTGTCTCTCGCTACGCCACCACACCTCCTCCTGCCCTTAATGTCTGTGATGTCATGTCACGCCCACCCGAGTTCGTTGTGGATTGTTTTGTTTGTGCAACCAGAGCTTTAAAAACAGTCGACAAAATAAACGTAGATTCAAGCTCCTAGACCAGCTTTTTTTTCAAACTTTCTTTTTTCTACTGCGTCCCACAGCAAGAACCACATTTTACATTGCGTCTCGTTATATCTACGTGTAAGAAATCAAAGACAAATTCTGTTCATTAGATTCATTTATTTAGCATCGATAATTTATATGTATATTTCTTGTGATCGTATTGGAAATTGCATGTATCTATTTGTATTATCTATTTGGATGAATATAAAATTATTACTTTTATAAAAAAAGAATAAATTTAAACGAAATTTCGACACAAACATAAAGTATATAATTCACAACAAGTTTCACGAACAAGATACAAACTCAATTGGTTATAATGCGGATTTTTAACATATATACATTATACTTTATTTTCCATATTTTTGCTACACGCGTTTCCGATCTCGCGACGTTCATCAGGCAAAAGGTGGTTATTTCCACATATTATTAAAAGGAATTACTTTTCCTTATGTTTTCCGATGTTTGACCATTGTCTCTTGTGTGTACTAGTAATCCAAAGTTTTCTTGAACTTGTGGAGAAAATATTCTGCTTAAGAGGCAATAACATAATTAAGATTGGTCGGAGAAAAGGGCGATTTTAAAGATAGATGGAGGCAGCATAAGTGCTATTTCAATAATATAAATAAAAGAAACCAGACTTCCCTATCTAAATATTTTTGGCATCTGAAGGAAAATAAATAGGACACCTATAGTAAAATGAAAAATTATAAACAGAACTAGAACATGTAAAACTTGGGATGACTCATGCCCTTTGTGCCTCCATGAGAAGCTGCACATTATTAAGTTTCTAAATAATAATAATCTATTAAACAATAGACATGAGTTAACGGTTTTTTGTCGACATCATCAAATTCATGGTTTGAATAATTAGCTAAAAACAAACATACAATATAATAACTTTTATAATCCATAGCCCAAATAAATAGTTTAAATACCCTACAAAAATGATAACCCTTTATGAAGTCGTCAAAAAACAAAAGTTACGGCAGTTTTTATATGCACAAATCCCTTTCATAAAGAAATAAAATAAAAAAATAAATAAATCTCCATAGACACGTAAACCAAACTAGGCTAAAACATCTTCCGTTTCAAATTTAGACACCCCCACCTTACCCTGACTTGACATCTACGAAAGTAACTCTATACTGATACTTATTATTAACACCCAACACACGCCTACCCAATTTAAACAATTCGTCCTAGCTGTTACCATGGAAATTTTGATTTCAATTATTAAAACACGTAAATTTCAAAAATAAGTTATTCCAAAAAAAAAAAAAAAAAATTCGCTTGAAGATGGAACAGCGCTTACTTTAACTTAATTTAATTCAAATAATTATATTGAAGTTTTCGGCTCTTGTTTTGAAACATGAGACCTGTTATGTCGCGAGTTGGAATCATATTTTTAAATAAATAATTATATTTATGCTCTACTTTTGTATCGAGCACTATTTTTTAAAAATAATAACTAAAATACTAAGGAACTTTGGATTATTTACCTAACCAGTTCTTTCCTATTTTCTATATATTTTCACACACACACACACACACACACACACACACACACACACACACACACACACACACACACACACACACGCGCATATATATATATATATATTGTGTATATTTAGGCAGCAATTTTTCATTGCTCGAGCTCGGTGGAAAACATTTAGAATTGTTTATATTCTGCATTTTGATCTCACGTGCGATTTTTTCTTTCTTTCATTTCTGTCGTGACCCATTTTATCTATCTCGTGACCCACTAAAGAGCCAGGACCCACAGTTTGAAAAAAACCCTGTTCTAGACAGAAAGACGTACGACAGATTGGAAAACATGGGACTATGGTTTATCTTCATTTACATGCGGACTGTTAGGAACAATGGATTTAACTGTTGCTGAGTAAAATTGATGAATTCAAACCCCTAAGCTGAGCAATGCGTACGTAAACTCGGTGGAAACAGTGAGAGAAATAACTGAGTTTTACTAAATAAAAACTAGTTGCTATAACATTAGACATGTTCAGCGGAACGTGAAGAGTCGATCTCCATCGATTAAATAAAGTGTTCTCTGAAGGCTACTAGGTTCGACAAGCACCTGATGAAGGTCAGAAGGATCAAGAGTCGAAACTTTGTGATAATAACAACAAATATGATAATCTGCATGTTAATAATGTAAATAATAATAATAAAATGTTTGCATGTGCATCAAACGGGGAATATTTTTTGTCTATATTTCTCAAGAGAGGATCGTAGATGCATGTTAAAAAATTCTTCTATGCCGTGTCCCTTCAAGATGTGGGCAATCATGGATCTCCATAACTACCTATCATTTCTAGCTATGAGCAATGTTTGCCTTTTTATTATCCCGCCTTGCTCTGCCATCCGTTCGTACAAGCTTCTTACGTAAGTTACTTACTGTTTCTCTCTGTTCCGCTTGTACTTCATTGTGTTTTGTGAACTTCAAGTTCTCCAAGCCCTCTTTCCTCATTATGGATCCCAGAAAAAAAATCGTCTCTTTCTGATCCTCCGTATAAATGTTCTTTTTGTTTCGATTTCCCTTAAAACTTCCTCGTTGTGCACATTCTCAATCTCAAACGAGGCTGTGTCGAAGGATAGAGTCTCGTCTCAGGAAACAGCTACCCAACCCTGTTTTATACGGGGTCGATGGGGAATTTTTTGCCGAGCCTACGGGATCGGATATCCCATATTAAATTCTGCGTTGTGCCACATCTGACCGCGTGGGGCAAATAGCAGATATCCTGCAGTTGCAGATTCATTGTGGGATTCACTTGACTCACTTCTAGCAGTTGATTACTTCCTCTATGCGCCGTTGGCGAATCTTATATGTGTTGTTCTTGTCCTAAGTATTATCGTTCATTACCAACTTTAGCCGAAGTCTACTGACATTAACTGGATGAAATGCCTAGTGTGCTAAGCAAAATTCGACCGGCACTGATGAATCAAAGAGGTCGAATCTCTGCTTCATGACAATGCTCGACCACATGTTGTCAGAACGACATTGCAGAAATTCACCGACACGGGATACGAGACATTGCCACGCCTACCATATTTCCCTGATCTCTCACCCATTGACGACACTTTTACAAGCATCTTGATAATTGTTTTAAGCCAAAAGACGTTCCGTTGCAAAGAAGATGCAGAAATTGCCTTCAAAGATTCCTTGGCGTCCAAACATTTAGAGTTGTAATGTAAAAGAATAAATAACTCAGACATGTATAAATGTCCACAATTCCTATTTTGACTGATTCAAACACTGTCTAAATACATTAATTTAGGAATAAAAGTTGATTCTAAAGTCGGACATTGTTTTCCGAACAACTTCACAATTTAGAAAAAGAATAATTTTATGTAAAAAGATTTGAAAAATAATTTTTACAACAGAAGATAAAAGAGGAAGGCTTGGAGAAATGACACGCGCAGGATGCATTGAAAACAGGAGAAGGAGAGGAAATTAGCAAACAACCTGTTTGATAAGTTTGAACGAATGCATGGAGCAACGGGGATAAGCTAAATGCTAAAGAAAGGAAGCTGTGGAGAGTTACCATCGTCTACGTTCTAAAGGGAAATGGCATTAAAGCATATAAACATTATTAATACTTTTATCTAAACATTGATGCATTATATGTGTGTGCGCGTGTGTGTCTGTATGGAATAGAGAATTGAAAAGGACTGAACAATTACAAATTAACAAATATATATATATATATATATATATATATATATATATATATATATATATATATACTTATCGGGCGGCATTTAAGCTATCTCCTACGAAGGGCTCTTCATTGGGTCTTCTATTTGTTCAGGAGTGTGAGACTCCCTAAGTCTTTGCATATTCTCAGCATCGGAAGCTCTCCTGGCTGCCGTTTGATCTGAGTTTTTATTTGCACGGGATTTTCTTTTCCTCGCTACAGCCTTGGCTCTTTTGCTTGCAATCTGTTTCTCTGTTGGAAGAGATTTCTTTTAACGAGGCATCCTGCTGCAGGATGCAATAGGCTACTAAAGAAACTAGAGAAGAACACAAAATTGATTGCTGCATTTAAGTATTGCATTAATATTTAAGCTTATCTTTTTAAAAGTTCAACGATAATTCTTCTGTCGCCATTTCATTTAAAGACAGGTTGATGTCCGTAGGTCCTTACTTTTCGTAAAAATTATTATTTTATATCATGAGTGAATTTCGCAATTAATTTCGATTTTTCCCTAATTTATTTCCAAGTTATAAAAAATGTCATCGCACAAAAAAAGAAATAATTTATAACTATGAACGCTTTATCCTCTATATGAAAACATCTCCTCACCGGTAGTAAAACCTTTCTTCTTATTAAATTGCGAATTACATCAAATATTTAATAAAAACACAGTTAAATTAAGCTACAAATAAATTAAGCTACAGCTGTACTAGTAATTTAGAAACCACAATAAAAAGACAAAACGTCAGAAATTTAAAAATTAACGTGCAGCAAAACATTGTTAACAGTAACATATGCAATTGTAGAAATAAAATTAGTTTTGGACGATCCTATTTTGAAAATAAATAAATAATTGTTATAATTCTTTTTCTATCCTTTGCAAATGATTCAAATTTTAGTATGTTATTATGGATGATAACGACTACCAGTTGTCAAAATTTCAGCTTTTCACCGTTGTTATTTCTAACAAAAATTAGGTTTTAAAATTTACGCTACTGTATATATATATATATATAGAGAGAGAGAGAGAGAGAGAGAGAAAGAGAAGGAGAGTGATAGAGAGAGATAGATAGATAACACACACACACACACACATATATATATATATATATATATATATATATATATATATATATATATACTTTGAAAGATTTAAAAACATTTCTCCTAATCGACAACACCACTATCCTACACCAAACAACAAATCTATATTACAAATACTTGAAGCAATTTATATTAAGAAATTAAAGCCGGCACTGAACAGAATCAACTATGAATACTGCAGTAATGTTCTGAAATACTTGTAAAGGAACAGTTTTTTTCTTGCTTTAATGCGCGCGTCACCATGACATTATAACATAGAAGAAAAAATTCCATAATGGATAATTTTTTCACGTTCTAATGAACGCTCAGGACATTGTCAACCATTTTGCATTTCAAAGCAATAATGGAAAAATTACGGTAATGGATAACAACGCACATCTTTATATAAATACTTATAATAATCAACAACATACAGTTTTGTACTACTTGCACCTCTGAAGATGATCTTGGAAGAAGATCGAAAGTACTTGGGAAGTGAAAATAAAATAAATTTAAACAGCTATAGCACATTTCTCTCATCCTTTAACATCAATACACGGGTATATATATATATATATATATATATATATATATATATATATATATATATATATATTCAGAAGTTATGGCAACTATTTTAATTGACACTTTCGACAAAGGGCTATCCTTCCATGACAACTGTGATTGTTCTTGTGTCAGCCCCATGACTTACCAGCTAACCCCTTCATTTCAGCTATCCATCTTCAATCAAATTTCTTTTTTTACAGCGTTTGCTATTCATTTGGCAACAATGGACCAACCCCTTTGTTCCATTTGTTATCTTTCATTTTTGCTCGGTTTTCCAACGACCTCCATTTTTGTCGCTTACTCATTTCTAATATTTCTCTTATCTCGTTCTTTTCTTCGATCCATCTTTATCACTTTCGATCTCTTACAGTTATCACCGGCATTGTTCTTAACATTGATCTTTTCTACCATTGCTGAGCCTGTTTTCAAGCTATTTTCTTGATTTCTCTGTGTTCGCCACAGCGTGCGTCACAGCTGCCATTACGTATACACTTTAAATGTTAAATATGAATTTGCAATGAGCTTATCTATTTTCTCTGTATTTTTACTCGGCACTTTGAAACTAATCGTTATATGTCCTTTGATAACATTTTCCTGCTTATTCTTCAATTTTATCCCTTGTTTTAATTGGATGTATTCCAGGACGTATTCAAGGTCTCCATCCTCAATACTTCTGGTCTTTTTCGCAGCATTACAATCGAAGAATATTCTGTTTCTATAATTCGTCTGATGTTTCTAATATTAGTAAATATAATAGATCAAATTCTCTACGAAAGATGCCACAAATAAAGTTAAAAGCTATTGTCAGTGATTGAGAATTAAGACAAACGTTAGTAACAAAAATGCGAATATAATAATATATATATAATATATGCGCATGTCAGTGTGTCATTGTGTCACACTTTTTCAACTTTACTCCTAGACGCCGTAGCCCAACATACCATACCATTTTGGAAGCAGACCGACTCCCTGAGTCAATTAAAACATTCCAGGCCGAATCCGGACCCGCAATCCTAAAATGTTGCATTCCCAAGTTTTCATTACTGTGATTGTTTTCGAATTCCGCCATATTGGCTTCTAGTGATAAAAACAATTGAAGGGACACAACTCTCTAACTTGCAATAGCTCATGTTCAAATGAAAAAAATTACTGTTCTGAAATTACAGTGTTTCAAAATAAAATTGTGTGTTCAACTCATAGAGGCCGTATCCCAACATATTATACTATTTTCGAATCAGACCAAATTCGTGATCAAATTAAATCCATCCCAGGCCAGATCCAGACCCGCAATTCTGAAATCTAGGATTGCCAAGATTTCATTACTGCGATTGTTTTCGCCGATCTTTTACGTGTTCTTTTTTTGCGACGAATGTTTTTGTACGATAATAATTTTTATAAGTTGAAAATAAATTTGGGAATAATCGAAATTAATTGCGAAATCCAACGAAAGTTACCCATGAAATAAAAAATGTTTGTACGGAAACTAAGGATCTACATACATCAAATTGTCTTTAAATTAAGTGGTGATATTTTTTTTTATTTCTATGTTTTTATTTCATAACATTTAAATATATGCCCTTTAAAAATTTTTCTAAGTGCGTCGTGATATTTTTTATTTGCTGCTGGGTGTGTCGTTGCTTAAAAAGGTTGAAAAACACTAGTCTAGAGAGATTTCTTCGGCGTTGATTATCTCCCTTGCTCAACGTAGTTATAAATCCGACCACCAACTCACGAGTCGCTAAAAAAGAGAAATGGGAGTTCATGCGGGACCTAACTCGAGTATTAGATAGAAATATTTCCAGCGTCAACTGTAGAGGCCAAACCGAAAAGTCTATGCCACGACGCGATGAATGTTGAACGGAGAGACACCTTAGATGAACACGAAATGTTGAACCACAACAAATGGAAGGACAAGTAGAGTTTAGATACATATATATACCAAATATACATTCGAAAGAATTTTATATATAGATATGCCAGGCAATAAATTATAAAGAAATATGCTTTAAGACATTTTTATATTTATACGTTCTTTTTATAGATAAAATATTTAAGTAAATGCTCTGTTTATAATAAACAGTATTAAACACCATTTACCCGCCGGAATTTAATACTGTTTATTATAAAACAGAGCATTTACTTAAATATTTGTATCTATAAAAAGAACGTATAAACTTAAAAATGTCTTAAAATAATTGTCGGACTTCATTTCATAATGTGTGACGTCATTTGTTTGCATTTGGATACGCTTTGACCAGATACCAATGTACGTGAGAGATTCATGGAAGATTGAAGTTTAAAAACAGTAAAATCGATCTTGCTAACCGAACGCTCCTCTGTGGTCAAATCGGTTAAGGCACGTCAGGCTAAATGACTATTCTGTATAGGATACCGTTTCGATTCCTGTCGGAGAACGAATATTTTCTATGAAAATTTCTCGGACATTCAGGCCGGTAAATGTTGTTTAATACTGTTTATTGTAAACAGTGCATTTACTTAAATATTTGTATCTATAAAAAGAACGTATAAACATAAAAATGTCTTAAAATAATTGTCGGACTTTGTCCATTTCATAATGAAATATATATATACATGTCACTATTTTCCTACACAGAGAAACTATAACACATATTAATAAAACAAGCAGTGTGAAATGGTGAAAATCGAGAGGTTCTTACTTGTAATATTTCTCGGCGGAAAAACAACAGTTCGGGTCATTTATGTTCCTTCGTAGTCTTCATTCATTTTCCTTGCGTCGCGGGCTATCAATATTTTCCTCGCGGTCTACACGGCAACTGATGTTCGTCACTCCACGAACTGTCATCACTCCCCGATTGACGTCACTTACTGTCTTACAAAATGAAGATAGTTTGCACTCTGTATTTCTACACCGACATAAATCTGAGCTTCTGATTTAGGCTATGAATACAAACAGAGACAGAGACAGAGAGGACAAGAGACAACACTAGACGCTGATTCAGTAGTTGTTGTAGCGTGGGTATTGTGTCCCAGAGACAAACCGATATAAATCTGTGCTTTTGGCTTTCCTCTGAATACAGGCAGACATTGAGAGAGCGATGACGGGAGACAGCACTAGAAGCTGATTCAGTCGCTGTTGTAGCGTGGGTGCTGCGTCCCAGACGCAAGCCAATATAAAGCTTTGATTTAGCTTCTGAATATAGACAGACATAGAGACAGAAGAGGAGAGGAAAGGGGAAGAGAGGCGACAACACTAGAAGCTTATTTGGATGATGAGTTGGGTGATCTAAACTCCCGGTGATACAGGGCGAAAAATGTAATTTCTAAAAGTTGATATTAAGAGTTAACCGAGATTTTACCAGGTTCAGCCATTTGGCCTGAAAGACTTGGCGACCACCTCGATTCATCAACGAGAAACGATAGTAAACAATTTTTTAATGACTTCTGTGATATTGCTTCGGCCCCAACCAACACCTGTTTGTGTTACAGGGTTTCTTCCTCCGTCCACATTTCTTTCTCCCACGAAACAGAGATAGTCAAACAAGACAAATGATGGTGAAAAAAGCGGACACGAATGACACTTCCAAAGATGAAGAAAAACACATAGGACTAAACGTGGTTGATAAAAAAAACAAGATTTCTTCTAAGTAGTTAAACTGGACTTACCCGCTTTCCCACGAGAAATAGAATATGATACGCAAACATGGCGCCAAAAATAATAATAAAAAATAGGGTGAGGCTGCTGAACCCTTTGCCTAAACAGGGTATTTTCGTGTGTACTATCCAAATGTTTATGCTTGTTTTCAGATTTATATCTATTGCAAACCAACTCAGCTTATTTGGCCAATAGAATTTGTTAATATATTGCGTTTCACATAATAAAAACCTTTGCATTACATGTGATGTGCAGTTATTTAAACTACGCTATGTGAATCACATGTGATGAAAAGGTTATAATCATTTCAATCAAGTGGAAAAATAGATGTCTTTCATTTGAGACCTTACATTATCAGTCAAGTATCGTGATGCACGTGATGCACAAAATATTAGATTAGGACTTTCTTTAGACGTCATGCTCAATAGTAGATTCTTTTCTTAAGCGTCCTTAGTTTGACCAACTCTTTTAAAATCATGGCTCGTATGCACTCCATATGATGCACGGACGTGGAAGTTACATGTCCTGTACATCACATCTGAGACACAGAACAGGCAAAGCGTTAAGTTTTGAACCTTACTGATTCTCTAAAATTTTTTTGACCCACTCAAGAATATGAAAAAAAAAAAAAAAAATTAAATCGATTATCCGACTGTAAACACTTTCTTGTTTTGATTTTAAGAAGACATTTTTTATTTTTATTTTATTTTGTACTTATATTCTGGAATGTGACCTTTAGAGATTCATCGCGTGTAAGACTAATGTTTCAAAACAAAAAAATGTTCACCAATACAAGGCCCAAGGGCCACTCAGGGTAGAGGGTTACTGTGTGGTGTTGCATGAGCAAGAAGTGATGTTCTTGAGGGGTATGTAGGAAAGACAACAGCTATATCTAGACTTGAAGAGGTCAACATTTAATTATTGAATGAAAGTATAGTTAGAAGTATAGAGTAGAAACAGAATTTACAAGAAACCGGAAACCCAATCACAAACAGGAAACAAAGAATAAACTTTAATTCTGTTCAAAAGACCGGGGAGGAGTGTGAACCGGACGATAGGCAAACCTATCTACTCCTATTGGGAAAGGAAAAATAATAATTACAGAATAAAATTTCAGATTTCAGGCGGTGATGCCAGAAGTGCAGAATTGAAGGAATCGGAAGCCATATTCCTAAACAGGAAACAAGAGTTAAACCTCTACACCTGTTCAAAAAATCGGGGAGCCGTATGAACATGATGAGAGGTTAACTTATCTATTTCTATTGGGAAAGGAGAAAAAAATAAATAATTTGTGAAAAAAAAAATCAGATTTCAGGTAGAGACTTTAGAAATATAAAGTAGAATTTAGAAGGAACCGGAAACCCAATCCTAAACAGGAAACAAGGGATAAACCTCTACTCCTGTTCAAAAGACTGCGGAGTAATGTGAACCGACCTTTAAGCAAACCTGAAAATAAAGTATTCATATTTATTTTGAAAATTAACTATTTAAACAAATGATACGGCTCAGCTCAAAATCATTGTCACAGCTGTTTATATTTCTGAGATGAGTAGTTATTTATGTAAGTATTGACACTATTTACATTATTCGGTCTGTTGTACAATTTATCTCAATGGACTAAATAGAGAATTTGGTTTGAAATTCCAAGGTATATCACCTGAAGAAGACCGATGCGTACAATAGCCGAAACGTCGTGAATATGACAATAAAGATAAGGACAACAATCTGAACAATGTAAATAGTTACAATGCTTCGTCTCAGAAATATAGATTGATACTGAAAAAGGCCGGAGCGTACAATAGCCGAAACGTCGTGAATATGACAATAAAGATGACACCAGTCTGAAGAATGTAAATAGTGCAGATAGTTATAATGCTTCGTCTCAGAAATATAGATTGATACTGAAGAAGGCCGGAGCGTACAACGGCAGAAACGTCGTGAATATGACAATAAAGATGACACTAGTCTGAAGAATGTAAATAGTGTAAATAGTTACAATGCTTCATCTCAGAAATATAGATTTATACTGAAGAAGGCCAGAGCGTACAACGGCTGAAACGTCGTGAATATTACAGTAAAGATGAGGACACCAGTCTGAACAATGTAAATAATGTAAATAATCATTGCCACACTTTGAAGCCAAGACAAATTCAGTTTTCTGTTTATTTATCAGTTCCTGGAACAAGTCGAAGAGGCCTTCAATACGCTAAACACTAACACCGTGGAAGTTCGATTTTTTGTATGGCCCCACAGCCAGACGTTTATACCAGGGAATGGACATCAATTCTGCGTTTGTAGAAGAAACGAACTGCCGTTAAAGAATTCCACTTTCGAGACGAGAGAGTATCTGAAAAATATGTCATAAGTAAGATTTACGAATATCATTTGTAAGGATCAGGAAAAATTGTGCCTAATAATAAAATCACAGTACTTTTAGAATACTTTGCAGTTTCTTCAGTAGAAATGCTCTTTATTGTTTGACTGTGATAGAAAAAAAAATGAAATGCATTGTCTGAAAATGAGAAATGACGACGTCTACTTTCATTTACCCATCACAGAGAACCCTCCCTGCCTGCCATCAGAATGGCTGGTACTCAACTCCACGAGAGCGCCTCCATGTGCCTGCTTGGTCTCCGCTGACCTGAGGTGGAGCAAATACACTGCATCAATAGCTTTATCTACCGCAAGGAAAGTTGGTTCTCTGTGTCGAGTTGGAAAGTTTTTCTCGCCTGAATTCATTCTTCAAATTAACCATTCATCCTTGCATGGAATACTGCTGCCATATTTGGTCTAAAGCCCCCGCTGTTTTTCTTAAGGTCCTCGTCAAAATCCAGAGACGGATATGCAATCCATCTCGTCTACAATCACTTTCTCACAGGCTTCCCTCTGTCTTTTCTAAAAGTATTTTCATGGCAACTGCCCCGACGAGTAACTTTCGCTGGTTCGGAAAATGTATGAATTTAAGGGTGCTACTAGGTTGGCATCTCGGTCCCACCCTTTCCCTGTCGAAATGGTTAAATGTAACAGCCACTTCTACTCCAACAGCTTCTTATCTCGCACTTCTCGTCTGCTTTTTGGATCCAGAAACGAATCATTTCGGAACTGACATAATTTGTAATGGAAAAAAATAAAAAAGGATAATCGAAAATTATATATTAAAACTGTATATCTGTCTATATTTCTGGTATTGTAACTATTTACATTATTTACATTGTTCGGACTTAAGGAATCAGCACACATGCTAGGCCACAAAAATCCCCAAAGCCAGCCAAGCATAGGAATGAATACAAAATGGGAGCCAGTAAAATGGAGTGCTAGAGAAAAGCAATAATAACAACAACAAAATTTACAATATGAGTTCCGGTTAAAAAATGACACTGAACCATTAACTTGATAAGTCCGAAAAGTTCATACACTGATGTCTTCAAGGAGACATGGCCCAGTGGTTAAAAGCGTTGATTGGATACAGAGTTGTTAGTTCAATAACTGGCTACTGCAGTGGTAAACAATAACTTCAAGAGTTGTCTTCAAGGGAGATAACTGAGACATCCGGAAGAGGCATTTGGGAAAAAATAAAGGGTTCAGTTCAAAATTCGAATCACCTGAAGAAAGCCGGAGCGTACCATGGCCGAAACGTCATGAAGATGAACGGTCCGAATAATGTAAAACTGTATATCATATATTCCTTATAAGAATGTTGCTACAGGATTTCGTGTTTCTTTTCTCTCCCTCAGCCAAATAATTTTCTTTTAAGTTTAAATACAAATATATTGTACTGATTGCGAAATGATAATAACTCACTTCAAATTCGGAGGACTGAGTAAGAAGAAAAAAAGAATTCGCGAGCTTATGTGGGATTTTTGCCTCTCATAGAAATTAACTGGTGAACTGTGGGAGAAGGAGAAAATAAATTCGTGAGCCTATGTGAAATTGTTTTTAGACCAATGAAACCTTGCATTCACAGAAATTATCCGGTCAGCCAAGAAGATGAAGGAAAGAAACTAGCTAGCCTACGTGAAATTCCTTTTGATATAAAAAGATTAAAATTAATGAGTGTCTGAAGTCGGGTGAAGTCGGTGAGCAACGAACTCTCTTACCTTTGTCTTAAACATTTTTTAATATTTAATCTGTTGTATAAACATTTCCTCTTCTTGACAATACGTTAAATCTACGGACTTTAAGAATTCTGATTTATTTTTCTGAAATGAGCTACTGACACTACTGCAAGCGTTTAAATGCGTGAATAAATTCCTTATTTGTTTTGTTAAAATTAACCGCGCGTTTTCTTGTTATTATCATCCTTCATTAATCTTCTTGGGATGGGTAAATCAACTGCTCATTCGAAAGCCTATAATACAGGATTGTTACGGACAATAATTCAATATTCTCTAACTTACATGTTTGTATTGTACTTAAAACTTAAATCAGTCTAAAGGACGAATATTGTATTTTCTAGAGAATTTTGACTGTTGTTGACATATTTTTGTATACATTGGCGACTTGATAAATTCGATGAGTGACGCAAAAACGTATAAATGTTTTAAAATGTCTAAAAAATTTATTTACATATGGAAATTATTTTTTTCTTTTAATTCGGATTAGATTTAGGCCATTATCTTTAACCCATTACCTGCCATGGAGCCTCATTTGGGGATCTGTTAAAATTAAACTCACTACATGTTATTCCTTGTATTTACATTGAATTGCTTACATACATTGCATTTGCAGAGGTATATTTTACAACACTTAGCCTTTAAAGTTTTTATTATTAGCCGTAAGAAGACACTTTCTGTCGTAGTTTTACATTTCATGAGTAGAGAAATAATGACTATTTTGAAAAATATTTTTTTATTATTTCTAATCAATATTATTTTTTGATGTTTTATACACATATATATTTGATGTTCTAGTTTCTATAAAAACGACAATGGTAACTACTGAAACATAAGGAATAAATAAACTCCTAAGACACCTGCCTGGGCCAAAAATGCACATTAAAAAAATTTGGCAGCCAATGGGTTAAAATAGAAGCGAAATTTAAGTTCAAAGAAGGCATTTAAATTATTTAAAATACGTTTTTAGGATTCTTATTTAGAAATTCCGTGGCTCTCCTGAATATACGAAGGTAGATCTGCCGCATTAAGGGCTGAAAGAATTAAGCCAATTTTTAATTAAATAAAATAAATTCATAGCGAAATATAATTTCCCTGGTGTTTTCTCAATTTGACGGTTGTCGTTAATCTTGGTTATCGTATTCGATCTTATTGTGAGACCGGAAGCTACCTACACAATAGACTCTTCCAGGCCTATATTAAGTAGGCGACATAGCACTCTAGAGACAGTGAGAGTCGTACTAGACTCTCACTGTCTCTGACTACCAGTGTTGGACACTAACTTATAGTAAGCTCCGCTTACACTATCTCTGTAACCTGTTGTTAATATATATTTCTTACATCTAATCCGTGTTCCGTGTTTTACTTCTGTAGTCCCAACTTTGGCCCTACATCAGTGGCGACGAGGATTCTAGAAACGCACTCATGGCGAAACCTAAATACCTTACCAGTTCCACATCTGGGTCGACGAAGAATTCGAGAAACGCATTCACGTCGAAAAACCGCAATACCTTGCCAGTCCCACAACAGTGGCGACAGAAAAGATTCGAGAATTTCGTTCTCACCATATCAATAGCGACAGTACTCGAAAAATACACAAACTCCACGCGTTCCCACAGTAGTGTTGAACGTGAAATTAAGCTGGTATTAATACATTAGCGATTTAAACGCAACACCCAGCGTCTACATATAAAAAAATATATATATTCCAATACCAAACATCAGTGACGAGCAGTGTTTCGACATCTACGGAATATTAAAGTCTGTCCAAATAACAAGAACGAATTCTTACACACCCACACACAGAGAAAAAAAAAACAGTTTGTCATAAAACAAACTGGCAATACAAGAGCGGAAGTACTATCATTGTACTCAAGTTTTCGAAAAAACTATCGAAAAATTTTTTTTTATGTAACTGAGTTGGGCATAAAAATATTCTCCCCTCAAATTCACTGAGGTGAATTTTCTCTTTTTATAACTCTATAAAAAAAAAATACATAAGTGTGGTGAAAATTTATTCAATTACGTTAAAATTAACGGAACCACGGGAAAAAAGCTAAACACACATAATTAGTTTAGTTTAACTATTGTTTGTCCATATTTTTTTTTCTGTAAAAGAAAAAAAAAGGAACAAAAATCTATCAAGATTATTTTGTGTACCTCCTCTTAGTACACGTGTTTCAAAGCAACAAAAAAGCGCTGTCATTTTTAAATATGGAAGATTTTCAAAAAGCAGTTGACCAAATGTTAAAACTAAATTTGGATCAGCAACAAAAATCAGAAGAAAGACAACAACAACTATTTTTGGAATTACATAAACAACAAATGGAATTCCAAAGAATTACGCTTCAGAATGCTGAACTACAACAGAAACAAGTTAAAGAATTACTCGTAAATGCATTAAAAGGCTCAAACTCTGAAAAAGATACAATATTCTCCCAGAGTACAATCTACAATTCAATAGAAACCTTTGAATACGTACCAGAGAACGACAAAACGTTCGAAGCTTTTTACAAGCTCTACGAAGATATTTTCAACGTAGACTGTGAACAATGGTCCAGTAAAAAGAAGGTACGTCTTCTATTGAGAAAACTGGGAACTACAGAACATAGTAGGTTCGTAGACTTCATACTACCCAAGAAAACGACTGACTTGGATTTTTGAGAGACTATTAAGCTCCTATCGGAACTATTCGGGCCTAACACAGCCTTGTTCCACAAACGTTGGAAATGCCTGAACACAGTCAAAGACAACCAGCAAGATTTTCTAACGTTTGCAGCATCGGTAAACAAGCTATGTAATGATGTTAAACTAGCCGAACTGACTGCCGATGATTTTAAGTGCTTAATTTTCGCACAAGGTCTAGTATTAGCAGAAGACGCCGAAGTCAGACGACGGGTACTGACCAAGCTTGAGAACGAACAAGGATTGACTCTCCAAAAACTGGCAGAGGACTGTCAAAGAGTAATATCTGTAAAGCGTAACTCAAACACTATCGAGGAATCAGGTGTGATTAATAAAATCAGAAGCAAGTCTACCTCCTATTCCCCTCAAAAAGACAAAAGGCAAATCTCATGTCCTAAATTACGCAGTAACAAAAACTCAAATAAGTTAAAGAAACCACCCGGACCATGTTACCATTGTGGTAAATGGCATTGGATGAAATTCTGTCCAGTTAAGAACAAAAAATATTACAAAAATTTCAATAAAAGTGGGCATATTTTAACTTCGTGCTGGTACGCCAATAGAACGAGAAAACCCAAAAATAAAATTAGGCAAGCTCAATCTGACAATATTGTCGATAGGAATTTAAGGAAATATGTAACTGGATATTTTCAATAATTCCATTAAATTCCAGCTTGACTCGGTTCCGATCTTTCAACCATTAACTGGCGTACTTGTCGAAAAATAAACAAGCCGACCTTATTAAAAACGGATAAAACAGCAAAATCCGTAACTGGCGAAAAGATTAATATTTTAGGCGAGGTAATACTTACAGTAACACTAAATGGAGTTACCAAAAAAACTCAAAGCCTATGTATTAAAAACTTCAGACAACTTATTTGGAACTGATTGAATAGAAAAATGCAATCTTTGGGATTGCCCAATGAGTACATTTTGTCGCAAGATACAAAGTACAACGTCCAATTTGGTAAATCTAAAAAAGGGACTCAAACAACAATTTCCCCAGGTTTTTTCTGGCGGCCTTGGGAAATGTACTAAAATTAAAGCTAAGTTCAAGGTGAAGGACGGTGCACATCCGGTATTCAAAAAGAAACGGGATGTCCCTTTCGCTGCTCTAGAGCAAATCAACAAAGAGTTAGATAGACTCGAACAAGCAGGTATTCTGTCAAAAACAGATTTCAGCGAGTGGGCAGCACCTACGGTCTACGTAAAAAAGAAGTCCAATCAAATACGAGTATGCGCAGATTTTTCCACAGGGTTAAATGATGCCTTGCAAGATCACCACTATCCTCTCCCAAGCCCTGAAGAAATTTTCAATAAACTCAATGGTGGAAATTTTTTTTCAAAAAATCGACCTCTCGGACGCATACCTTCAGATAGAGGTGGAAGAAGAAAGTTCCAAATTGCTCTGCATAAACACCCATAGAGGGTTGTACAAATACAATAGACTGGCTTTTGGAGTAAAGGTTGTGCCTGCAATTTTCCAGCAGGTCAGGGACGCCATGCTGGGCGACCTTGACTACGCAACAGCCTATTTGGATGATATACTGTTTACTAGTAAAACTATGGCAGAGCACCGGAACCATATAATAAACGTATTCGAAAAGATACAAGAATACGGTTTTAAGGTTAAGGAGGCAAAGTGTGACTTTTTCTTACCAGAGATTAAATACTTAGGACACATCATAAATAAAGATGGTCGTCGGCCGGATCCAGAAAGAGCCAACGCGATCAGAAACATGCCGACCCCAGATAACGTTCAAGCGTTACAAAGCTTCCTCGGCCAAGCTAACTTTTACCAAGGGTTCATTAAGAACATGCAAAATTTGAGAGGGCCTCTCAACCAACTTTTAAAAAAGGACAAACCATGGTCATGGACCCCGGAATGCCAAGCGGCATTCGAGAAGATCAAGAAAACTCTTACTTCTGACCTCTCCCTCGACCCTAATCTCGACATCATAGTCGCAAGTGATGTAAGCTCGTACGGCATTGGTGCTTGCAGTTTACATAAACTGCCAGATGGTTCGCGAAAAGCTGTGGCTCACGCATCAAGATCTCTAGTTCGATCTCGACATGTCCCAAGTCTCTCCTGAAGTGCGACGCTCAGGAAGGAAAAGGAAATTTACTCAACCGCTCGACGTAAATCCCAAGAGGAAAAAGTATTAACAGTTTTATTTTTTCTCTCCTTTTCAAAAAGAAAACTCTTTTTGGGGGGGGTATTGAGACCGGAAACTACCTACACAATAGACTCTTCCAGGCCTATATTAAGTAGGCGACATAGCACTAGAGGCAGTGACAGAGAGAGACAGTGAGAGTCTAGTACGACTACCAGTGTTGGACACTAACTTATAGTAAGCTCCGCTTACACTATCTCTGTAACCTGTTGTTAATATATCGTTCTTACATCTAATCCGTGTTCCGTGTTTTACTTCTGTGGTCCCAACTTTGGTCCCACATCAGATCTCCTACTTGTTGCTTTACTCGGGCAGGATGCGACACAAGGTCAGTTTAATGTGGGGAGACGAAACGCGTGCACCCGGGTCAGGTCCTAAAATAAATCAGCCACTGCATTTATTAGAATACGTATGATAAGTTTTGTAATATGGTTTCATTATGCGGGTTTGTCCGATGGAGTTCATATTTGCTTGCACCTGGTTACTTAGGCAGTCCTATGAAAATAGATCTCGTAAATTACAAGTCTGTATTACACTTGAAAATTAATAAGTAATTTTCTTTTTGGAACCACTTAAACCTAATGGTTCTCTTGTAAGAGAAATAGGAGACATTTTAGGGACAATAATTGTAGCAGATTATGTTAATCTGCTGCAATTATTTTCCTCCAAAATGTTTCCTGTTTCTTTTACAAGATGACCAGTAGATTTAACTAGATACGACATTCATCCGAATACAAAGAATTTGATTTTTTTTATTTATTAAGAATGAAGGCATCTGTCTATATTTCTAAGATGAGGTATTATGTACACTATTTACATTATTTGGACTATTGTCCTCATCTTTGTTACCATATTTATTACAACGTTTCGGCCTTTCAGTATCTGTCTATATTTCTAAAAATGAGGTATTATGTACACTATTTACATTATTCGGACTATTGTCCTCATCTTTTGTTACCATATTTATTACAAAGTTTCGGCCTTTCAGTATCTGTCTATATTTCTAAAATGAGGTATTATGTACACTATTTACATTATTTGGACTATTGTCCTCATCTTTGTTACCATATTTATTACAACGTTTCGGCCATTCAGTATCTGTCTATATTTCTAAAATGAGGTATTATGTACACTATTTACATTATTCGGACTATTGTCCTCATCTTTGTTACCATATTTATTACAACGTTTCGGCCTTTCAGTATCTGTCTATATTTCTAAAATGAGGTATTATGTACACTATTTACATTATTTGGACTATTGTCCTCATCTTTGTTACCATATTTATTACAACGTTTCGGCCTTTCAGTATCTGTCTATATTTCTAAAATGAGGTATTATGTACACTATTTACATTATTCGGACTATTGTCCTCATCTTTGTTACCATATTTATTACAACGTTTCGGCCTTTCAGTATCTGTCTGGAAGTGGAAGTGCGTGGAAGTTAACAAAAATAATCTATGCGCTTTTTATTGATGTTAGCTTGATCTTCTTCTTTGTGTATGTTTCTGCGTGGGCGTGTGTAGAATGTCGTGGTTATTACTTGTCTCTTTTTACTCTCTCATTATTCGTTTTCTTCTATCTTTCGGCCCTGAGTGTCAAAGATAATGTAACAATGTTATTTCCGGTATCAGAGACAGGATTTATTTGAGAACAACAGCAATTTAGATGGTGGTTCCATGCCCCTCAAAGTCTCCAATCCCCTGATCAGAAACCTTGCTGCCGGTTGTAGTTTATCGTCATACCCAGGACTAAGAACCGACAGGAGGAGAAGCTAAAAAATTTGTAATTTCCAAAACTTTTACCTTGCTAACTCATGAACTCTAAAAAACATAAAAAATACTCAAAGAACTTCTTTGTCATCGCATTTTCTATAATATAAGGCACGTCCGTAGATATTTATGGTGTTATATAGTAAACAGACAAACACACACACACATATACACACACTGTCATAACCTAGGTAAGGTTACTGAGTACAATAATCAAACGAAAGTTGATAATGAAAGATAATAATAAAGACAAGAAAAACACATATAAGATTCGCCAGCGGCGTGTAGAAGTAGTCAAGTGCTAGAAGTGAGTCAAGTAAATTCCACAATGAATCACTAACTGCAGGATATCTACCAACCGACGTAGCCTCGTCTGGGGGTCCTCTCTGCCCGGACGCGGATAGTTTGACCAGCACAGCTGGAGACGAATCTCCAAATGCAGGATATCTACCAACCGCCCCACGCGGTCAAATGTGACACAAAGCCGAATTTAATGTGGAGTATTCGAGTCCATAGGCTCGGCCAAAAAATTCCCGTAGATCCCGTATAAAAGGGGGTCGGGTAGCTGTTTCCAGAGACGAGACTCTGCCCTTCGACAAAGCCTCGTCTGGGGATCCTAGGCAGAGAGTTTGACCAGCACAGCTGGAGACGAATCTCTAACTGTAGACCAACATACAGTATTTACTACTGTATTTATGTGAATGGGGACATACCCATTATCGCCCGCAGGTATGCTATAACACACACACACATACACACAAATAAACACGTACTCTAAATTCTACATGTATCACATCGAAAGCACCATATTTAATAACCATATAACCAAACCTACTATTTACACCAGATACGTCTACGACACCTTTATATCAACACAAAACACGACACCATTAATAAACTTAAACAAACTTTTGAGGAAAGCTCTATTTTAAAATTCACAGTCGAACTAAATATCAACAACAAAATATAATTTCTTAACGTATTCATAGACTCCAACAACAAAGATCCATCAATATTTAAAAACTCCTACCTTCTCAACTTCCATAGTGAATGTCCAGATAAATATAGAACAGTCCTAATCAAACATTTAATCAATAGAGCTTTTCATATCTCATTCAGAACAATATTTTACAAAGAAATTACCAATATAAAACGAACACTCATAAACAACAATTTGCCTAATAAATCAGTCGACTAACAGAGAAAACATTGCCTTTCAAATATTCATAATAATAAAGAAAAAAGACATACAACAATAACACAATTAAGCTTTTCTACAGAAATCAAATGCATAGAAACTATAAACTTGAGGTACTAGCAATAACTAACACAATCCACAAACACGTCCAACAATACAAACGAAATAAAATGAATAATATACTACATCAAATATACTACATCAAATTTAAAACCTCAAACCTAATTGTCCAAAATTACTCTCCCAAATCATTCCTCAATAAAACCAAAGTAGTGTACAGGTTTATATATCTGTTTCCAGAGTGTTTCTCACATAATAACCCTAGCACATACATCGGAAACACACCATAACTCTCTCACGTCATTTTACATACCATCTTAATGACACTATTGCCATAAAAAATCACCTTATAACAACACACTGTACCACTAATAATAGATTAAAATCCTCCGAAATAAGAAAAATCCTAATCAACAATACCATAATCCTCTACAAAAACAATTGCAAAAAACACTTACAAATTCTTGAAGCCACACATTTAAAAACCAAAAATCCAGCATAAATAAAATAGGATTTAATACTGGCAGAAATAAATATATTTAATAATTAACCCTCCAAATAACAAATACCAACTCCCCTCCAAATTGCTAATGAACTAATCCAACAACACGGCCTGCATAACACAAAATATTATCTATAAAAATAAAAAGCAACCTACTTCAAAACAAAAGCATACAGCCATGATGACTGTCGACGACAACCGAAAGAAACAAGGACTAGGCACTTTTTTCAACAACTTAGACTCAAAAAAAAAAAAAAAACTTACGAGAAAGCAAGAAAAAATCGAAAGAAAGATTATTAAACGGAACATTTCCGTATGCCGCTGTAATATATATATATATATATATATGTGTGTGTGTGTATGTGTGTGTGTGTGTGTGTGTGTGTATATTGTTCGGACTGTTATTTATTTAATTTACTTTATTGTCATGTTCACGACGTTTCAGCCGTTATACGCTTCGACCTTCTTCAGGTATATGTAATTTCAAACTGAATCTTTTGTTTTATTCACCGGGATAGATTGTTCTAGTTCCACGTACCATGCCTTTTCCAGATGGGTCAGTTATCTCCTTTTAACTCAACTCTGCAAGCTTTTGTTCAACACTGCTATAGCCAGGTATTGAATTCACAACTCCGAACAATGAAAATAATGTAAATAATTACTGTACCTCTTCTCATATATATATATATATATATATATATATATATATATATATATATATATATATATAATGATACTCCCTGACGAATGGACGGAGTGATTTCTGTCTACGAAACTCTACACCAATCAGATAAGACACAAATTATATATATATATATTTATATATATATATATATATATATATATATATATATATATATATATATATATAGCAAATGTATATTTGGGCAGCAAACAATCTTTCAAACATCTTTCATTGAAATCAGTTGACAAGGAAGATTAATTAATCTTTTATTGTGTTTTTACAGCATTCTAACATTTTTTTTCCGTTTTTCGGGGTTTAAAGAAAATAAAATTGCCGATAGTTGTTATTGCGAGCGATTTTGGCCAATTATATAGCCATTATTAATGATGTTGTTTTGATGAGTTTTATGCGTGTCTTCTGCACACGAGTTTAGCTTTGTTGAGATCTGCGAAGAAGTGTATGCCTTTTTCGGCGGTCAGGTGTTATGCGTGACTGTTTACCTGGGCATCACTTCTAATTTTAGAAAACCTTTAACACGGACTCTATATATTAATGTATATTTGGCCAGCAACCTTTCTTTTAAGCATCTTTCGTTAAATATGGCAGACAAGGAAGATTTGATTAGTTTTTTAATTGGTTTTTCCAGCATACTTTACGTTTTACTGTCTTACTCCTACAAAATGGAAAAACGCAAGAATTCTAGAAAAATTAAATAAAAATTAATTAAATCTTCCTTGTCTGCCATATTTAACGATATATATATATATATATATATATATATATATATATATATATATACTGACATTTCCAATATTGTATATTTATTTTTCTTTCACAGATGCAAGAAAGGAAATTATGTGGAAGAAACCGGATTAGACTTCCATTTACGGTTCAATAACCATAAGAAAAGCATCAGGGACAACAACAACAATTTTGACCGGTCTCCGAACACTTCAACCAACACGGTCATAACATCGACGATGTCGGGTCCGTGATTCTGGCGTCTGGTTTCGTTAGCCAGGAGGCCAGACGTAAATCAGAATTGAAGTATATCCTAAAAATAAATTCCCACATAAAAAGGACTAAACTGAGATTTGGGTTTACTCAGAGAGTATACTTTCCACAAGGAAACCCATTATCAGCAACACCATTCCTCAAATGTGTAGGCCCTTCACCCCCATTTTAAATCTAAATTTCAACAGCCATCACCTACCTGCTATATTATTAAGTTCAGCCACCTATGCTTTTTTCCCCATCAAACACTATCTAGTAAAAGAAGCGTTGCCATGTACAGGGAGGGCTATTTCCCAATCACCCTATCCTATACAATCTTGGGTTCAACAACTATAGTTCCTTTACATACAAGCTTATGTAAAGAGTGAGGAAAGCTAGTGTAGATACATATTATTCTTGTATTATGTTTTCATATATTTACCTATGTGGAGATTTATAAGCTTGTGTGGCAGCTGGGGTATATTCCAACGCCTTTTCATAGTGTTGTAACCTAGGGGTGGTTACTGAATGAGGAATAACCAAAACGGAGGTTGGAAATGAAATGGTAATCTTTATAACATCAACAAAATACAATACTCGCCAGCGGCGTGAAGTAGGTAAACCACTGCTAATGGTGGAATACTTGGACAGCATATTACCCCGACTTACATTAGTTAGGGTATATAACATTATGTATGAGAGAGTGTATGAGTGAACAAGTGATAATAAAATGAAACACGTAAAAATTTAATGAAAGTTATTTTCATCAATAAAATTAGGAGTACTATTTGGAATGCCAAACGGGGCACAGACAAACCAATGGCCACAACATTCCCACAACTTTTCCCTATCTAAGCAGAAATAAGGCATTTTGGTCTATGCTCGGATTTATTACAAAATTTAGCAAAAATGTCAGTCAGTTAAGTGCCATACTTGATATACGCTTGGGCGATTATGTCTCTTTCAATTCATGACTGATGAGGCAGTAGGTTGTCATTTCTTTTAGGAAAGATGAGATTGAAAATAAAAAAACTGGGGCATAGATTTATATTTTGATAAGAATCGATATATATATATATATATATATATATATATATATATATATATATATATATATATATATATAGTCGGCCAGTTGGTGTATTCTGGTAGACTTGCATGCTTTTTTAGTTTATCAACTGATGTATCTACTTACAATTATATCTTGGTCAACCCATGAAGATTTCAGCCGACACTCGTAGGTGTATTACAAGGACGAGATTAAGGAGAACTTAGTAAGAATGGAACTTATTATTCAATCGTAACTGACTGCGCGTGACAAACATGTCGAAGGTCCCTGGGTGTGTGTGAATCTATACTTTAGAGAAGAGTCATTTTTAAATGCCAAACTTCCTAAGGATTTTTTATTATTATTATAAGAATTCCTTCGTTATTAAGAATCAATGATATGTCATTTGAACATAGGAGCTTTTGGTTATCAGCTCTTGTCTTTAACCTCGGAGCTACCGCCATGCACGCGCGAGTTGCCGCTTGTGGAAAACGAAACAAAAAAAGTAAACATTTAATAGGAATTTATATTTACTTGAGCAAAAGGGAACACGAAATACTCTTGTGATATTTTAATGTTTCGGTTTCAAACATGCTAACTCTCTTTTAAATAAACACAAACATTTCTACAAATCCCTGAAACATAAATAAACGAATGAATACAATTTTTGGCACTTCTCGGCAGCGAAATCTCGTTCGGACGTGGACTTGTAGAGAAAATCAAATCAATGCATTTTTGCTATTTGTATAATTCGAATCTAAACACAATGAAATCCAATTTCCATAAACGCTCATTTAAGCTGAAAAATTACCCCCCGACACTTTCCTCTTTCTTTTTTTTTCCTCGTTTTTTGTTAAGCGTCCATCTTATCCGACCTTCGTACGTGTCCTTCTCTAATCTACTACTACCATTTTATTTTCCTTTTCTTCTACCTCTAACTTTTATTTTCCCTTCTTTTCCCCTCTACTCCTACCTTCTTCCTTTTGTGCTCTTTCTTCTACTCCTACCTTTTAGTTGCCTTTCTCTTCCTTCTCCTCCCAACCTTCTTACTTATTCTTCTTTCTTCCACCTCCTACCTTCTTATAGTTCTTTTCCTTTATTTCAAACTTCTATTTTCCTTTCTGCTCCTACCATCTTAATTTCGTTTCTCTTCCTTCTACTCCCCTAACTTCTATTTTCCTTCTTTTCCTTTTTTACTACTACCTTCTTTCTTGTGTTGTCTTTCTTCTCCCCACCTTTTTTAGTTGAGCTTCTCTTCCTTCCTCCTACCTTCTTTCTTTACATTCTCTTCCTTCTACTCCTACCGTTTTACTTTCTCTTCTCTACCTGCTCTTTTCTTTTAAAATTGCAGCCGATCATTTTTCAAGAAGAACAAAAGGACTAGTAAATAATTTCTCGCTTTTATGAATTTTCAGAATGGAAAATACGCGAGTACGCATTACCGTAATTTCCTTGCACGTGATAAGAATGCGATATAAAATGAAAGACGCACAAACATGCATTCATATATATATATATATATATATATATATATAAAAAGTGGAGAGAGACAACATGGATATTTAAACATATGGATAATTATGAGAAACTCCATATGTACATATATCAAATACGTACTAAAAATACAGGTATTACTTTACCTGTCGAAGCACATAGACACACACATACTACGAACGAATAGTGTGCGTACACTTATATAATCTGCCAACCATCGATGCCTACGTGAACTTATGACGTACGGTTACATGATTATAATCTCAAATAAAATTCCATGTTCTTCGTATAATTCTATTCCACTTTGAATAAATTTCAAGAAAGCTGAAACATAGCGACTAAATTCTTCGTCGAATTCTACCGTATTTGTTTTTATATCAATGCACTTTCCATATACACTCACATGAGAGTACGTAGTTTTAATTTATGATATATTTATGGTAAAAATGCCCAATATCCAAGTTATAGAGTGTGTATATATAAGTGGACGCAGGTGTCAACACAGAATGCAAAGCAAAGTCCGAATTACTGTTTATAAACAAACACCTTCGACGAAATTTTTTTGGAGCGATCATTTCTACTCATATCTTATGAAAACATATTAGGAAATGCATTAAGTCCGAGAATTTTTTTGATATATTTTCTATTTATACGTTATTTTTCTAGTTATAATGTATTTAAGTAAATGCTCTGTTTTATGGTTACAGGTTCGATTTCTGTAGGAGAAGAACTTATTTTCTACCTAATTTTCTCGAACATTCAGAAAATATATTAAAATAATTGTTGGCCATAATCTGTTTCATAACACACGCACACACAATATATTCAATTGTATGGATATTTTAGCTCTATTACTGATATTGAGCGCTTTCCCTAAGTATTGCACATACAAAATTAAAATCGATTTTACTGCTTTTAAACTACAAATTTCTCTCGAACGTTCATATCGTTATATATATATATATATATATATATATATATCTTTAAAGTGATTATTTTGGCGATTTAGGCTAATCGTATAGTAATTCGTCGAGCCTCCACAGAATGCAGAAAACACTGAACGGCCGTTTCATCTTACCTGGGATTCATCAGCAATGCGCATCCACTACAGAGAATCGAAGCCGGAACGTTTCGATACAACGCAAACGTCATACCAACAGAACCACGGGCCTCAGTGACGAAGAAGGCACAAGCTAGACTCGGTATAGCGCCGCTACTCCTCAGTTCCGCAGTGATACTCATCCAAGTATACGGATAACCTCGAACAGTGCCCCAAGAGCCACGACTGCTTTTTGACCCTTAGCCGCTCCATCGCAGAGCATTAGCTGGGTCTAACAAGGATATAAAAGTGATTATTTTGGTGATTTAGGCTAATCATATAGTAATTCGTCGAGCCTGAATAATCCTCAACAGAATGCGGAAAGCATTGGACGGCCATTTCGTCCTACCTGGGACTCATCAGCAGTTCGCATTCATTACCGAGAATATATCTATACGTATGTATGCATTATATATATATATATATATATATATATATATATATATATATATATATATATATATATATATATATATATATATAAGACTGTCACTTACCTGATTGATGTTATCTTTAGCATCCTGTTGCAAAATTTCGTAGATGGGACTTTCCATCCACTCTTCAGCTGGTAATGAACAATTTACTGCTTATATTTTGAAATTTTATGGGGAGAAAGAAATTCATTCGTGCGCAATGCATTTATGGACGCTTATATGAATGCATAGACTGAGAGAAAGAAGCGCACGCATGAAAGAACATCTTTTTCTAACTTGACATAAGATGGCGATATCTAGTTAACCAGAAACAACCCCGAAAAGACGAAATCTACAACTTAAAATTACATTGAATGTCATCAAAGACCAAGGAATCCTCTCAGCACACACACACACACACATATCGTTATCCACAGACAGACTGTTTCGCTGTATCCCAGCTCATCAGTGTGACTAGACATCCGATCGCATTAAGCCCGGACCGAAACCCGAACGATTCTAACCCCTAGGCTATCGGCTCCCGGCAAAGAGAAAGGCTAAATTTTGCGTATTTCATTTTTCATAAATACGCCAGTGACCTAGAAAACTCAATCCGTTGAGAGAGTCTTGAATTATTAGCAGTAATAGTTATTGTCTAAAAATTCGCGCTTTCTCCCCTCATTGCTCGACCAAATTAATTTTTTTCCGGGAGCTAATATCGTATAATATCGTTAGCTAATATCCTATCTATCTATCTATCTATCTATCTATCTATCAGTAGAAAGTTGAAAGCTACCTCCTTATTTGAATTCTGACTTCGATGTCTCAAATATGTGTAGCGAGTGGAGATATTTTTTTTTTTTTATCAGCGTCTAACTTCACTGATAAATTGACATTTTGCGAACAATAATAATTTATATATATTTTTCTCCTGGTTTCATTTCTGAATAATCTTAATATTACATTTTATTTAACTGCAATTTTTAAAAGATTAGGTTAGAATTCGTTTTAACTACAATTTTAAATACAACTTTAAAATATTTTCACTGTTATTCCAATAGACTTTTTTTTCTTTTTTTTTATGAAGAAAAAACAAGTAAATGTAATATAATTACTTACAGTATATAAAATTATTTTATTCATGTTAAATATAAGTATGTATACTACCTGATTGCACCTTTTTTTATTTTAAATTTTTGAATATTATTTAAGGAAAATGTTTGACAATGACGGCATATAATAGCTATTTCATTTCTCTGATTCAGTAAATTTTTATTTTTATAAACTTAGTAATATATAGTTTTTCGTGTATGCACAAAGGACATGGTTGGTTTAATGACCTACATATTCTAGCTTTTCTTATAACCTTCCATTTTACTGTAGGTGTTTTATTTGATTCTTTTAGATGCCAAAATGAAATGAATAAGCTATTTTTCCAGTAAGTGCCATAAATATTACTTAAATAATATTTAAATATAAAAGTTTAAAAATCGTAATATACATATACTTTGATATGGAAAATAATTTTATTTACTATAAGTAATTTCAAATTTCCTTCTGTTATAAAGTAATATTGTCTATTAAAAATAACAATAAAAATATTTTAAAGTTGTAATTAAAATTGTAGTTAAATAAAATGAATTCTAACCTAAACTTCTTTTACTTAGTACTACACGCACTTAAAAAAGAATCCAATAAAATACCTATAGTAAAATAAAATTAATATGAAATGCTAGAAGATGTAAGCTTATGAATGACCCATGTCCTTTGTATTACATGAGAAATAATATATTACTAGGTTTATATATATAAAAATAAAAAAGTTTTACTAAATCAGTAAATTAAGTAACTATTTTTTGCCGTCATTGTCATAAATTTTACTTTAAAAAAAAAAAAAATGTACCTAATATACATACTTATACCATTTATAAAAATAATCCTACATAATATAAAGGGATTCTAATGCATTTAACTGTTCATAAAAAATATAGTATAATAAAAATTAAAATGAGAATATTTCACATCGTAGTTAAATAAAACCTAAAAAGTATTCTAATCTATGCCACCCCTGAAAATCTTTAAATTTACAAATAGGAAAAAATGCCGTAAGAATTTTTTTTTTTTAAATTTTAAAAATCCAGACGACATGCATTCAACGGATGTCAGTTCTCATTGAAAAACACATCCCTACCCCTTACTAATAACCGATACAATGATACAGACATAAGAAAACCCCAGACAACCCTTGTCCAATTGAAGTAGATTTATCTGTAACCATGGAAACGGGATTTTAGCTGTGTCTTTAAAAACCCAGTAATTTTAAAAGTTACTCTAAATTTCGTTTGAGGATGAAATGGAACTAATGTCTTTAATTTAATTGCAAAATTAAATTCTTGGCTTTTAGCTTCCATTTTGAAAAAAATAGTTAGAACTGTGTAGCAGAAAAAAAAATATTTTAAATCAATTAATTTTATATATATATATATATATATATATATATATATATATATATATATATATATATATTTTAACGTATTTCCTTTCATTAAAGGAAGGAAGCCACTAGGATGCAAGGGTTTACAGAAAATTTAGAGCAAGATTAGATAGGGAGTGATAGAAGAAAGGATGAGGGTAGTGGATAGATCAAGGCAACTGGAGATGTCGATTGACATTACACTTGAATAGCTGGAGATTATAGCTCAAGGGAAACAGGGAGGGGGAAAGGAGTTCCACAGGCGAGAGGGGAACGAGACATGAAGCTATTAAAGTAGAAGAGACCGCTACATTTATATAATATAATATAATAAATATGATTCCTTCGCTACATAAGAGTTCTCATGTTTCAAAAACGAGAGCCGAAAGCATCCAAATAATTATTAAAATTAAGTTGAATTGAGGTGTTTAGTCTCGTTTCAGCTTCATGCGAAATTTTAAGAATAAAGGTATCTCTTGGTTTACGCGTGTTTTTAGGCATGATCCGTTATAACATTCGTTATTGTGGGAGTGGCTAGGCAGTTTTTTCGTTAAGTGTTCAGAGAGTTAATTCTTATCTATAGATTCATCAATCTTCTGAGAGGTTTTAATTTAAGTTTGGGTTTAAAGTATGTATTTCAAGGCTAATGTTCATCCTCTAGTTAGTTCCCAGTGGGGATATTTTATGGCGCGCCGTACAAGTGGTTATGTGTCAGGAGGATTGTGTTTTATTATTGTCTATCTGATTACCTATTTATTTATTTGTTTATTCAAGTGTGTGTTTTATATACAAAACTGTATTGCACTAAATTTCAATTTGTTTTTGACGACTACAGAAAGGGTTTTTCCTATTAAATGTTTTGGCTAAGCTTTTAAGACTTTTATTAAACTATGGGATTTTAAAAAAAAAATTTATGCTAATTATTTAATGCGAAAATTTGTTGATGTCGCAAAAAAAACGTTAACTCCTGTCCATGGTCTAATAATTTTTTCATTATTTAGAAACTTAAATATTGGGATAGAGGTGTCTGATTTCGATTTTGAAGATTGTTGAAGGAGCTCTTGTGTTGCCTCCATCTAATTTTTAAATTTATTCTCCGTTGAGCCTATGTATATCCTATCAGTGTTAGGACTCTCAATGGATGAGATAGTGCATTGGTATACCACGGATTTTGTTAGGCTTTTTATTTTCAACGGGCAGTCTTTATGGTTTCTGCAATTACATAATTTTTCGTTATTTTTATCTAATTTTAGTTTATGAATTTTATTACTGTTTTGGTATGGGTGTTTTTCTAGGGTTTTCTTATAATGTCTTTTTTGATTCTTTCTAGATTTTCAGTGCAGCTGTAACTTCAACAATATTCAAAAATTAAACAGACACCATTTGTTCTTGATTATGACTTGGATAAACAAGATAACACCAATCCGTGTAAAAAAAATTACTATCTAGTAAATAAGTAAATTGGAGGCACGGATTGAGAAATGGGAGAGCTCAATCCATTACATTCACTTGTGTGCTAATATCCTTGAGAAATGCATGAATCCTCTACTTATCCCCCACCTATGGGTAAATATAAAGATGGTATGGAGGATGGTAAGTTATCAAATTGTTAGTACTAGTGTTTAAAAACCAATTTACATGTCAGGGCGTATTCCAGTCAGCACAAGACGATTGGCCTCTTTCGAAAAGACAATTCTCAAAAGAGATTTGTATCATTTAAGATGACACTGCAAAGTTAACCCTGATGATGCGAGGGTGTAAGCGTGAGCAAAAAATTTATGTCGATTGACTTTCACGTAACTGAGTTTTTCTCTGTTGTAAATCCTATATATATATATATATATATATATATATATATATATATATCTTTCTCTATCTCTCTCTCTCTCTCTCTCTCTCTATATATATATATATATATATATATATATATATATATATACATACATATAAGATGCTTTAATATTTAAGATGCTTTTACTCATTCTATTAACTTCACTGGCTAACACGTCTCTCTTTCTTGTGGTCTACATAGCAACACTTGACGATCACCCATGAAATCACTTATGGATATCTCTCTTTATCCCCTCTCTCTCTCTCTCTCTCTCTCTCTCTATATATATATATATATATATATATATATAGTGTATCAAAAATACTTTTATAAACTTTGATGTCGGCTTCCTTACACCCAAACAAAGACAAAAGTCCGCACAAACATATGTCGAAAATGGTAGAATGTGTTATTCTTGGTCAGGCGAACAACTGGATCTCGGTCTTCCTTGATCCATAGTTTGTGGTGCCATGGATCCTGTCACAACAACTTGAATAAACAGCTGTAAAGGCGAGATAACTCGGCTGTCTTCGGTCTGAAAACACAATCATTGCTGCCTTGCGTCCATTATCATTCGCGCAGCCATATGTAAATCTACATCTGCCTGCTTACGCTATGAATATCCTGCCATTATTAAAAGACGGAACACGTTAAACATTGAAGACAGACTACCCAAAATGTACACGAATGACAAATGTAACCTAGTCTACTTGCCAACACAACCATCTACCCGAAACTTACTTAAAACTTAATAACCTAAAACGAAGATTTGTTGACATATGTTTATATGGAATTTTTGTCCTAGTTTTGGCGTGAGAAATCCACCCACAAAATTTGTAAAAAGTCAAGTTTTGATATATATATATATATATTATATATATATATATATAAAATATATATATTGGCATATCCAAAATACTATATATATATATATATTATATATTTTATCTATATATATATATATATATATATATATATATTATATTATATATATATATATATATATATATATATATATATATAAATATATATATATAATTATTTCCTGGCTAAATTTAAAATGTCTGATAGTCAACTTGACGATTAGAACCAACTCCCAGTCTGCTCGGTCTCACGTTGACTGCTGACCTGAGATGGAACAAATACATTGAGTCAATTGCTTCTTCCACCAAGAGGAAAGTTGGCTCTCTGTCCCGCGCGCCAGGAAATTTTTTCCCCTGAATCGATCCTCCAAATATACAAAACAACCATTCCGTCCTTGCATGATTGTGCTGCCATATGGGCTGGAGCACCTTCTGCTTACCTCGGGTTCTTAGATAAGATCCAGAAGGATATGTAATCTAATTGGCCCTGATCTAGCATCTTGTTTGCAGTCACTCTCTCACAGACGCGACGTCGCCTCTCTGTCTTTTCTACAAATATTTCCATGGTAACTGCTCGATGAGCTGCTCTCTCTGGTTCCCAGACTCCATGAATTCAAGCGCCCTACGAGGCTGGCATCCCGCTCTCAACCTTACACCGTAGAAACCTTCAAATGCAGCCGTCTCTTCTACTCCAATAGCTTCATACCTCGCACCTCTCTCGCCAGTGGAACACCTCCCCCAATTACTGTTTCCCTGAAAGCTATAATCTCCAACTATTCAAATGTAATGTCAATCGACATCTCCAATTACCTTGATCTACCCACTATCCTTCTCCTCTTCCTTTCTCCTATCACTCTTATCTCTTGCCCAAATCTTCCGCAACCCCCTGCATCCTAGTGGCTTCACGCCTTGCTTGGGCACAATGCAAAGCAATATATATATATATATATATATATATATATATATATATATATATATATTATATATATATATTTATTTAAAAGTAATTTTAAATAAATAAATATATATATATATATATATATATATATATATATATATATATATATATATATATAATTATTTGTTTAAAATTATTTAAGGATCTTTAGCGGCCTTTAATTCTTGATTATTAAATTATTAAAATACTTGTTTCATCAATGTTTATACACGAATAATGTTTTAATTAGCTTTTTATTATTATAATATTAAATTCCTTTTATAATTCTTTCAAATTAAAAATACTATTAATATCAAATTCTATAATTTCTTTAATCTACAACCTTAAAACTTTTAACGATTGTAATTTTTTCTCAAACAATTTTCCTTTTAAAAGATTATTTCAATGTTAATTTCATTTTAAAACTTAATATCTAGATTTGTATGTTTGGGCCTAGTCATCCTGTTTCCTCCCCGTTTCTTGTATTCCCTCACTACTTTAAATTTCATTTTACCGTTTCTCTCTCACTCCTTTTAAATACTTTTTCCCCATATTTGCAGTTTTTTCTAAGCCTATCGCTTTTAAGTCTTAATTTAAAAAAACGTTACGATTCATTTTTTTATTAAATATTTTGTTTTTGACAAGCTCAGGGAATTTCTCGAGAGCCACTTTCTCTAGGAAACAATACAGCTAAATTGCATCGTTGAATTTCATTTATAAGAATTCACACACATTCACACACAAACTCATATATATATATATATATTCATATCATAACAAGCAAGGCAGAAAAGCTACTACGACAGAAGGGGTAACTGAATGCAAAAACGAAAGAAAAAAGTGAAACACTAGGAACGAGAAGAATAGAAGAGTGATCCCAGAAGACTGTAGATAACAATAAGCCAGAGACGTTCACAAACAAGAATTGCGAGAAAGAAACTGTTACGAAAGAACTTAACGTCATCTCGCCAATTCAACTCTAATGCGTCTGTTGGAGACCTTCCCGCCAATTTATGTACTTGAATATTTAAAAAAGTCTAGCAAAGTTCACGATGATTATCTGTTATCATGCAGTGACAAAAAGCGCAGACAAAAAGCCTATAATAATAATGGAATATTTTGTTTCTATCGCGAGGAAAGACGTCAAAGACATATAATATTGCTGATTGATTTAAGTTTTAAAAGAAAGCTCTACAAAAACAAAATCAACGGGAAAGGTTGAAATTTCAAAGCATGCTACTGTTCGTAATAATTATATTCTAAGATAAATGACTATTATTAAATGGTCATAGAATGTTACTTTAGAATAATGTATTCATTATAATCTTAAACTTCAAGAAGACAGAATGCATGTTTCAGAAAAAAGATGAGTGCAATGAATTTACAGGTCAGGGACACTAAAATCAGCCTTGAGGAAAAAAAATCTGGGAAGTGTTCAAGAGGATTAACAGAGAGAAGTTTCATTTAGAAGACATATAAAATGGCCAAACAATCCAAAAGCTATGCAGAGTAACAACGAAACAGGAGTCATTTTTTGGAACAATGAAAATTTACCTTGATCGAACTGATATATTGTTTATAATTCCGGCGGTGAATGATGGACGGCCTCCTCAAAGATGAATGAACGAGAATCACAATCAACGACGATTGGTGCTAACAGAAGATGCCAATTTTATCATGGACTTCAATCTCTTTAATCCGACGAGGTTTTGGAGATGACGCAAACAAGGAGGAAACTTATATTAGTCCGTTAAAGAGGCAGGATGAAAACGCCACACGTAATGAGAAAGGAGGGCCGGCAATCTGATACAGAGAGAAAGAGAGAAAGGGTCTTGCAGGTCTTATATATAGATGACAGAATTGGCCTGGGGAGGTGAGAGGGATAAAAATTATTTTTTGCTACAAGGGATTTGGAAAAAGTGGATGATTGTTTTATTTCACCTACGTCCTGAAGGGACACGGTACATAAAAATGTATGCTATAGGAATAAAATAAACTGCTAAAACAATGTTAGCCAGGGGGCAAGTTGGGTCGAATTCTCATATCAGAAATCATTAGGAGTTCTTGTATATTTATTTTTCTTTCACAGATGCAAGAAAGGAAATTATGGAAGAAACCGGATTAGACTTCCATTTACGGTTCAATAACCATAAGAAAAGCATCAGGGACAACAACAACAATTTTGACTGGTCTCCAACACTTCAACCAACACGGTCATAACATCGACGATGTCGGGTCCGTGATTCTTATGTCTGGTTTCGTTAGCCAGGAGGCCAGACGTAAATCAGAATTGAAGTATATCCTAAAAAATAAATTCCCACATAAAAAGGACTAAACTGAGATTTGGGTTTTACCTCAGAGTATACTTTCCACAAGGAAACCCATTATCAGCAAATACCATTCCTCAAATGTGTAGGCCCTTCACACCCCATTTTAAATCTAAATTTCAACAGCCATCACCTACCTGCTATATTATTAAGTTCAGCCACCTATGCTTTTTTTTCCCCATCAAACACTATCTAGTAAAAGAAATGTATTACATGTACAGGAGGGCTATTTCCCAATCACCCTATCCTATAAATCTTGGGTTCAAAAACTATAGTCTTTTACATACAAGCTTTTTTGTAAAGAGGAGGAAAGCTAGTGTAGATACATATATTCTTGTATTATGTTTTCATATATTACCTATGTGGAGATTTATAAGCTTGTGTGGCAGCTGGGGTATATTCCAACGGCCTTTTCATAGTGTTGTAAATCCTAGGGGTGGTTACTGAATGAGGAATAACCAAAACGGAGGTTGGAAATGAAATGGTAATCTTTATAACATCAACAAAATACAATACTGCCAACGGCGTGAAGTAGGTAAACCACTGTTAATGGTGGAATACTTGGACAGCATATTACCCCGACTTACATTAGTTAGGGTATATAACATTATGTATGAGAGAGTGTATGAGTGAACAAGGATAATAAAATGAAACACGTAAAATTTAATGAAAGTTATTTTCATCAATAAAATTAGAGACTATTTGAATGCCAAACAACAGACAAACCAATGGCCACAACATTCCCACAACTTTTCCTATCTAAGCAGAAATAAGGCATTTTGGTCTATGCTCGGATTTATTACAAAATTTAGCAAAAAATGTCAGTCAGTTAAGTGCCATACTTGATATACGCTTAAGGATTATGTCTCTTTCAATTCATGACTGATGAGGCAGTAGGTTGTCATTTCTTTTAGGAAAGATGAGATTGAAAATAAAAAAACTGGGGCATAGATTTATATTTTGATAAGAATCGATATATATATATATATATATATATATATATATATATATATATATATATATATATATATATAGTCGGCCAGCTGGTGTATTCTGGTAGACTTGCATGCTTTTTAGTTTATCAACTGATGTATCTACTTACAATTATATCTTGGTCAACCCATGAAGATTTCAGCCGACACTCGTAGGTGTATTACAAGGACGAGATTAAGGAGAACTTTAGTAAGAATGGAACTTATTATTCAATCGTAACTGACTGCGCGTGACAAACATGTCGAAGGTCCCTGGTGTGTGAATCTATACTTTAGAAAAGAGTCATTTTAAATGCCAAACTTCCTAAGGATTTTTATTATTATTAAAGAATTCCTTCGTTATTAAGAATCAATGATATGTCATTTGAACATAGGAGCTTTTGGTTATCAGCTCTTGTCTTTAACCTCGAGCTACCGCCATGCACGCGCGAGTTGCCGCTTGTGGAAAACGAAAAAAAAAAAGTAAACATTTAATAGGAATTTATATTTACTTGAGCAAAAGGGAACACGAAATACTCTTGTGATATTTTAATGTTTCGGTTTCAAACATGCTAACTCTCTTTAAATAAACACAAACATTTCTACAAATCCCTGAAACATAAATAAACGAATGAATACAATTTTTTTTCACTTCTCGGCAGCGAAATCTCTCGTTCGGACGTGGACTTGTAGAGAAAATCAAATCAATGCATTTTTGCTATTTGTATAATTCGAATCTAAACACAATGAAATCCAATTTCCATAAACGCTCATTTAAGCTGAAAAATTACCCCCCGACACTTTCCTCTTTCTTTTTTTCCTCGTTTTTGTTAAGCGTCCATCTTACTCCGACCTTCGTACGTGTCCTTCTCTAATCTACTACTACCATTTTATTTTCCCTTTTCTTCTACCTCTAACTTTTATTTTCCCTTCTTTTCCCCTCTACTCCTACCTTCTTCCTTTTGTGCTCTTTCTTCTACTCCTACCTTTTAGTTGCCTTTCTCTTCCTTCTCACTCCAACCTTCTTACTTATTCTTCTCTTTCTTCCACTCCTACCTTCTTATAGTTCTTTTCCTTTTATTTCAAACTTCTATTTTTCCTTTCTGCTCCTACCATCTTAATTTCGTTTCTCTTCCTTCTACTCCTAACTTCTATTTTCCTTCTTTTCCTTTTACTACTACCTTCTTTCTTGTGTTGTCTTTCTTCTACTCCCACCTTTTTAGTTGAGCTTCTCTTCCTTCCACTCCTACCTTCTTTCTTTACATTCTCTTCCTTCTACTCCTACCGTTTTACTTTCTCTTCTCTACCTGCTCTTTCCTTTTAAAATTGCAGCCGATCATTTTTCAAGAAGAACAAAAAGGACTAGTAAATAATTTCTCGGCTTTTATGAATTTTCAGAATGGAAAATACGCGAGTACGCATTACCGTAATTTCCCTTGCACGTGATAAGAATGCGATATAAAATGAAAGACGCACAAACATGCATTCATATATATATATATATATATATATATATATATAAAGTGGAGAGAGAGACAACATGGATATTTAAACATATGGATAATTATGAGAAACTCCATATGTACATATATCAAATACGTACTAAAAAATACAGGTATTACTTTACCTGTCGAAGCACATAGACACACACATACTACGAACGAATAGTGTGCGTACATTATATAATCTGCAACCATCGATGCCTACGTGAACTTATGACGTACGGTTACATGATTATAATCTCAAATAAAATTCCATGTTCTTCGTATAATTCTATTCCATTTTGAATAAATTTCAAGAAAGCTGAAACATAGCGACTAAATTCTTCGTCGAATTCTACCGTATTTGTTTTATATCAATGCACTTTCCATATACACTCACTCACGAGAGTACGTAGTTTTAATTTATGATATATTTATGGTAAAATGCCCAATATCCAAGTTATAGAGTGTGTATATATAAGTGGACGCAGGTGTCAACACAGAATGCAAAGCAAAGTCCGAATTACTGTTTATAAACAAACACCTTCGACGAAATTTTTTTGAGCGATCATTTCTACTCATATCTTATGAAAACATATTAGAAATGCATTAAGTCCGAGAATTTTTTTGATATATTTTCTATTTATACGTTATTTTTCTAGTTATAATGTATTTAAGTAAATGCTCTGTTTTATGGTTACAGGTTCGATTTCTGTAGGAGAAGAACTTATTTTCTACCTAATTTTCTCGAACATTCAGAAAATATATTAAAATAATTGTTGGCCATAATCTATTTCATAACACACGCACACACACATATATTCAATTGTATGGATATTTTAGCTCTATTACTGATATTGAGCGCTTTCCCCTAAGTATTGCACATACAAAATTAAAATCGATTTTACTGCTTTTAAACTACAAATTTCTCTCGAACGTTCATATCGTTATATATATATATATATATATATATATATCTTTAAGTGATTATTTTGGGCGATTTAGGCTAATCGTATAGTAATTCGTCGAGCCTCCACAGAATGCAGAAAACACTGAACGGCCGTTTCATCTTACCTGGGATTCATCAGCAATGCGCATCCACTACAGAGAATCGAAGCCGGAACGTTTCGATACAACGCAAACGTCATACCAACAGAACCACGGGCCTCAGTGACGAAGAAGGCACAAGCTAGACTCGGTATAGCGCCGCTACTCACTCAGTTCCGCAGTGATACTCATCCAAGTATACGGATAACCTCGGAACAGTGCCCCAAGAGCCACGACTGCTTTTTGACCCTTAGCCGCTCCATCGCAGAGCATTAGCTGGGTCTAACAAGGATATAAAAGTGATTATTTTGGTGATTTAGGCTAATCATATAGTAATTCGTCGAGCCTAGAATAATCCTCAACAGAATGCGGAAAGCATTGACGGCCATTTCGTCCTACCTGGGACTCATCAGCAGTTCGCATTCATTACCGAGAATATATCTATACGTATGTATGCATTATATATATATATATATATATATATATATATATATATATATATATATATATATATATATATATATATATAAGTAAGACTATCACTTACCTGATTGATGTTATCTTTAGCATCCTGCTTGCAAAATTTCGTAGATGGGACTTTCCATCCACTCTTCAGCTGGTAATGAACAATTTACTGCTTATATTTTGAAATTTTATGGGGAGAAAGAAATTCATTCGTGCGCAATGCATTTATGGACGCTTATATGAATGCATAGACTGAGAGAAAGAAGCGCACGCATGAAAGAACATCTTTTTCTAACTTGACATAAGATGGCGATATCTAGTTAACCAGAAACAACCCCGAAAAGACGAAATCTACAACTTAAAATTACATTGAATGTCATCGTAAGACCAAGGAATCCTCTCAGCACACACACACACACACACACACATATCGTTATCCACAGACAGACTGTTTCGCTGTATCCCAGCTCATCAGTGTGACTAGACATCCGATCGCATTAAGCCCGGACCGAAACCCGAACGATTCTAACCCCTAGGGCTATCGGCTCCCGGCAAAGAGAAGAAGCTAAATTTTGCGTATTTCATTTTCATAAATACGCCAGTGTGACCTAGAAAAACTCAATCCGTTGAGAGAGTCTTGAATTATTAGCAGTAATAGTTATTGTCTAAAATTCGCGCTTTCTCCCCATTGCTCGACCAAATTAATTTTTTCCGGGAGCTAATATCGTATAATATCGTTAGCTAATATCCTATCTATCTATCTATCTATCTATCTATCTATCAGTAGAAAGTTGAAAGCTACCTTATTTGAATTCTGACTTCGATGTCTCAAATATGTGTAGCGAGTGGAGATATTTTTTTTTTTATCAGCGTCTAACTTCACTGATAAATTGACATTTTGCGAACAATAATAATTTATATATATTTTTCTCCTGGTTTCATTTTCTGAATAATCTTAATATTACATTTTATTTAACTGCAATTTTTTAAAAGATTAGGTTAGAATTCGTTTTAACTACAATTTTAAATACAACTTTAAAATATTTTCACTGTTATTCAATAGACTTTTTTTTTTTTTTTTATGAAGAAAAAAACAAGTAAATGTAATATAATTACTTACAGTATATAAAATTATTTTATTCATGTTAAATATAAGTATGTATACTACCTGATTGCACCTTTTTATTTTTAAATTTTGAATATTATTTAAGGAAAATGTTTGACAATGACGGCATATAATAGCTATTTCATTTCTCTGATTCAGTAAATTTTATTTTTTATAAACTTAGTAATATATAGTTTTCGTGTATGCAAAAGGACATGGTTGGTTTAATGACCTACATATTCTAGCTTTTCTTATAACCTTCCATTTTACTGTAGGTGTTTTATTTGATTCTTTTTAGATGCCAAAATGAAATGAATAAGCTATTTTTCCAGTAAGTGCCATAAATATTACTTAAATAATATTTAAATATAAAAGTTTAAAAATCGTAATATACATATACTTTGATATGGAAAATAATTTTATTTACTATAAGTAATTTCAAATTTCCTTCTGTTATAAAGTAATATTGTCTATTAAAAATAACAATAAAAATATTTTAAAGTTGTAATTAAAATTGTAGTTAAATAAAATGAATTCTAACCTAAACTTCTTTTACTTAGTACTACACGCACTTAAAAGAATCCAATAAAATACCTATAGTAAAATAAAATTAATATGAAATGCTAGAAGATGTAAGCTTATGAATGACCCATGTCCTTTGTACTTACATGAGAAACAATATATTACTAGGTTTATATATATAAAAAATAAAAAGTTTTACTAAATCAGTAAATTAAGTAACTATTTTTTGTCATTGTCATAAATTTTACTTAAAAAAAAAAATGTAAATGTAACTAATATACATACTTATACTTGTTTGTAAAATAATCCTACATAATATAAGGGATTCTAATGCATTTAACTGTTCATAAAAAAAATATAGTATAATAAAAATTAAAAATGAGAATATTTCACATCGTAGTTAAATAAAACCTAAAAAGTATTCTAATCTGAACACCCCTGAAAATCTTTAAATTTACAAATAGGAAAAAAATGCCGTAAGAATTTTTTTGCAATAAATTTTAAAAAATCCAGACGACATGCATTCAACGGATGTCAGTTCTCATTGAAAAACACATCCCTACCCCTTACTAATAACCGATACAATGATACAGACATAAGAAAACCCCAGACAACCCTTGTCCAATTGAAGTAGATTTATCTGTAACCATGGAAACGGGATTTTAGCTGTGTCTTTAAAACCCAGTAATTTTAAAAGTTACTCCAAATTTCGTTTGAGGATGAAATGGAACTAATGTCTTTAATTTAATTGCAAAATTAAATTCTTGGCTTTAGCTTCCATTTTTTGAAACATGGTTAGAACTGTGTAACAAAAAAAATTTTAAATCAATTAATTTATAATATATATATATATATATATATATATATATATATATATATATATTTAAGCATTTTAACCCCAAAGCAAGGCGGGAAGCCACTAGGATGCAAGGGGTTACAGAAAATTTAGAGCAAGATCAGATAGGAGTGATAGAAGAAAGGATGAGGGTAGTGGATAGATCAAGGCAACTGGAGATGTCGATTGACATTACACTTGAATAGCTGGAGATTATAGCTCACAGGGAAACAGGAGAGGGGAAGGGAGTTCCACAGGCGAGAGGGGCGAGACATGAAGCTATTAGAGTAGAAGAGACCGCTACATTTATATAATATAATATAATAAATATGATTCCTTCGCTACATAAGAGTTCTCATGTTTCAAAAACGAGAGCCGAAAGCATCCAAATAATTATTAAAATTAAGTTGAATTGAGGTGTTTAGTCTCGTTTCAGCTTCATGCGAAATTTTAGGAATAAGGTATCTCTTGGTTTACGCGTGTTTTTAGGCATGATCCGTTATAACATTCGTTATTGTGGGAGTGGCTAGGCTAGTTTTCTTCGTTAAGTGTTCAGAGAGTTAATTCTTATCTATAGATTCATCATCTTCTGAGAGGTTTTGCTAAGTTTGGGTAGGGTATGTATTTCAAGGCTAATGTTCATCCTCTAGTTAGTTCCCAGTGAGGGATATTTTTATGGCGCGCCTACAAGTGGTTATGTGTCAGGAGGATTGTGTTTTATTATTGTCTATCTGATTACCTATTTATTTATTTGTTTATTCAAGTGAGTGTTTTATATACAAACTGTATTGCACTAAATTTCAATTTGTTTTTGACGACTACAGAAAGGGTTTTTCCTATTAAATGTTTTGGCTAAGCTTTAAGACTTTTATTAAACTATGGGATTTTAAAAAAAAAATTTATGCTAATTATTTAATGCGAAAATTTGTTGATGTCGCAAAAAAACGTTAACTCCTGTCCATGGTCTAATAATTTTTCATTATTTAGAAACTTAAATATTGGGATAGAGGTGTCTGATTTCGATTTTGAAGATTGTTGAAGGAGCTCTTGTGTTGCCTCCATCTAATTTTAAATTTATTCTCCGTTGAGCCTATGTATATCCTATCAGTGTTAGGACTCTCAATGGATGAGATAGTGCATTGGTATACCACGGATTTTGTGAGGCTTTTATTTTCCAACGGGCAGTCTTTATGGTTTCTGCAATTACATAATTTTTCGTTATTTTTATCTAATTTTAGTTTATGAATTTTATTACTGTTTTGGTATGGGTGTTTTTCTAGGGTTTTCTTATAATGTCTTTTTATGATTCTTTCTAGATTTTCAGTGCAGCTGTAACTTCAACAATATTCAAAATTAAACAGACACCATTTGTTCTTGATTATGACTGGGATACTGAAGATAACACCAATCCGTGTAAAAACAAATTACTATCTAGTAAATAAGTAAATTGGAGGCACGGATTGAGAAATGGGAGAGCCGAATCCATTACATTCACTTGTGTGCTAATATCCTTGAGAAATGCATGAATCCTCTACTTATCCCCCCACCTATGGGTAAATATAAAGATGGTATGGAGGATGGTAAGTTATCAAATTGCTTAGTACTAGTGTTTAAAACCAATTTACATGTCAGGGCGTATTCCAGTCAGCACAAGACGATTGGCCTCTTTCCGAAAAGACAATTCTCCAAGAGATTTGTATCATTTAAGATGACACTGCGGTTCGCAGTTAACCCTGATGATGCGAGGGTGTAAGCGTGAGCAGAAATTTATGTCGATTGACTTTCACGTAACTGAGTTTGTCTCTGTTGTAAATCCTATATATATATATATATATATATATATATATATATATATCTTTCTTTCTCTCTCTCTCTCTCTCTCTCTCTCTCTCTATATATATATATATATATATATATATATATATATATACATATATAAGATGCTTTAATATTTAAGATGCTTTTACTCATTCTATTAACTTCCACTGGCTAACACGTCTCTTTTCTTGTGGTCTACATAGCAACACTTGACGATCACCCATGAAATCACTTATGGATATCTCTCTTTCTCTCCCCCTCTCTCTCCTCTCTCTCTCTCTCTCTCTCTCTCTATATATATATATATATATATATATATATGGTGTATCAAAAAATACTTTTATAAACTTTGATGTCGGCTTCCTTACACCCAAACAAAGACAAAAGTCCGCACAAACATATGTCCGAAAATGGTAGAATGTGTTATTCTTGGTCAGGCGAACGAGTGGATCTCGGTCTTCCTTGATCCATAGTTTGTGGTGCCACGGATCCTGTCACAACAACTTGAAGATAAACAGCTGTAAAGGCGAGATAACTCGGCTGTCTTCGGTCTGCAAACACAATCGTGCTGCCTTGCGTCCATTATCATTCGCGCAGCCATATGTAAAGCTCACATCTGCCTGCTTACGCTATGAATATCCTGCCATTATTAAACGGAACACGTTAAACATTGAAGACAGACTACCCACAAATGTACACGAATGACAAATGTAACCTAGTCTACTTGCCAACACAGCGCCATCTACCCGAAACTTACTTAAAACTTAATAACCTAAAAACGAAGGATTTGTTGACATATGTTTATATGGAATTTTGTCCTAGTTTTGGCGTGAGGAACCCACCCACAAAATTTGTAAAAGTGTTTTGATATATATATATATATATATATATATATATATATATATATATATAAAAATATATATATTGGCATATCCAAAATACTATATATATATATATATTATATTTTATCTATATATATATATATATATATATATATATATATATATTATATATATATATATATATATATATATATATATATATATATATATATATATTATATTCCTGGCCCCAATTAAAATGTCTGATAGTCAACTTCCTGAGAGCAACTCCCTGCGTCTGCTCGGTCTCACGCTGACTGCTGACCTGAGATGGAACAAATACATTGAGTCAATTGCTTCTTCCACCGCGAGGAAAGTTGGCTCTCTGTCCCGCGCCAGGAAATTTTTCTCCCCTGAATCGATACTTCAAATATACAAAACAACCATTCGCCCTTGCATGGAGTATTGCTGCCATATATGGGCTGGAGCACCTTCTGCTTACCTCGGAGTTCTTGACAAGATCCAGAGAAGGATATGTAATCTAATTGGCCCTGATCTAGCGTCTTGTTTGCAGTCACTCTCTCACAGACGCGCCGTCGCCTCTCTCTGTCTTTTTCTACAAATACTTCCATGGTAACTGCTCTGATGAGCTGCTCTCTCTGGTTCCCAGACTCCATGAATTCAAGCGCCCTACGAGGCTGGCATCCCGCTCTCAACCTTACACCGTAGAAACCTTCAAATGTAGCTGTCTCTTCTACTCCAATAGCTTCATACCTCGCACCTCTCGCCAGTGGAACACCCTCCCAATTACTGTTTCCTAAAGCTATAATCTCCAACTATTCAAATGTAATGTCAATCGACATCTCCAATTACCTTGACCTACCCACTATCCTTCTCCTCTTCCTTTCTCCTATCACTCTTTATCTGCTCTCGCTCCAAATCTTCCGCAACCCCCGCATCCTAGTGGCTTCACGCCTTGCTTGGGGCACAATGCTAAATATATATATATATATATATATATATATATATATATATATATATATATATATATATATATATATATATATATATATATATATTTAAACAATTTTAAATAAATAATTATATATATATATATATATATATATATATATATATATATATATATATATATATATATAATTATTTATTTAAAATTGTTTTTGGGATCTTATCTTTTATTTTAATTCTTCGATTATTAAATTATTAAAATACTTGTTCATCTTGTTTATACACGAATAATGTTTTAATTAGCTTTTATTATTATAATATTAAATTCCTTTTTATAATATTCAAATTAAAAAAATACTATTAATATCAAATTCTATAATTTCTTTAATCTACAACCTTAAAACTTTAACGATTGTAATTTTTTTATGTCATTTTTCCTTTTAAAATATAGGTCAATGTTAATTTTCAACTTTTAAAACTTCCGTCTAGATTTGTATGTACATCTAGTCATCCTGTTTCCTCCCCGTTTCTTGTATTCCCCTCACTACTTTGGTTTTCATTTTACCGTTTTCTCTCTCCTCCTTTTAAATACTTTTCCCCATATTTGCAGTTTTTCTTCTTCTTTCCTATCGCTTTTAAGTCTTAATTTAAAAAAACGTTACGATTCATTTTTTTTTATTAAATATTTTGGTATTGACAAGCTCCAGGGAATTTCTCGAGGAGAGAAATTTCTCTAGGAGCGAAATGGCTATCTAAATTGCGCACAATTGAATTTCATTTATATGTAATTCACACACACATTCACACACATACACTCACATATATATATATATATTAATCATATCGCAACAAGCAAGGCAGTAAAGCTACTACGACACAAGGGGTAACTGAATGCAAAAGAAGAAAAAAGTGAAACACTAGGGAACGAGAAGAATAGAAGAGTAATCAAGAAGACTGTAGATAACAATAAGCCAGAAGTGAGTTCCACAAACAAGAATTGCGAGAGAGGAAACTGTTAGCATAGAACTTACGGTCACATCTCGCCAATTCAACTCTAAACGGATGAGACCTTCCCGCCAATCTAGTACTTCGCTTAAATTCATAAAGTCTAGCAAAGAGTTCACCCGAAAAATTACCATGAAACTATTTATACAAAAAGCGCAGGAAAGATATGTTACAGCGATGGAAAAGTGTCTGAAGCCGAAAGGCCAGGTCAAGACCAATAATATTGCTGATACTTCTTTGGATTTTATCAAGAATCTCTACATAACAGGAGCACCGGGCCACATGTAGCAGCGATATTCAAAGCATGGACGAATCGTAACACGACACAGTGAAATGACTTTCTTAACAGCAGACCTAGCAATTGATTCATTATAATCTTTCCACTTCATATCAGCCGAGAATGTTTGACCTAGAAGGTGCAATGAATTACTCTTCTGGAGGTTAGCATCAGCCTTGCTAATAAAAAGCAGGAAGATGTCATTCAGCCGATTAACAGAGAGAAGTTTCATTTTAGAGGCGTTAAAATTAACAAACAATCCCTTGCGCCAGTTAACAACGAACTGTAGTCATTTTTTTTAGAACGCCTGTTAATTTTACCTTATCGAACTGATATATTGTTTTATAATTCCGGATTCGCCTACATCATGCCTGCCTCCATCAAAGCACTGGTTACTGAATGAACAGAAATCACAATCCAGACGATTGTTGCTAACTGATGATGCCAATTTTAATACTAGTTCAATCTCTTTAATCCGGCAGCTCCCATGGTCCGGTAGTTTTTTGCATCAGCCACCATTAGTCCGTTGAACGGCTAGGAGTGAGAACGCCACATGTTGTTCATAACTTTCCCCGGCAGCCAACAGCAGTAAAGTATTTTAGTCATACGGTCTTGCTCTTTTCTTATATATAGCTGCATATTTACTAAATCAAGAGAGTAAATATAAATTACTTTTTGCTTTTAGGCTTGTTTGGAAGTATGAATGATTGTTTTATTTCCTGGGTTAAGATTTGGTAACAGAGCAATATATATATATATATATATATATATATGTAGAATAAACTGGTAACACAATGTTTACATAGGGTTTATTTAGGGGTGAATTCTCTTATCAGGAATCATCTGTAGTTCGGAAGTGGCCTGGTACAAAGGGCACCGGATTAAAGAGATCGGACTGTGCATATATAAAATGAATACACCCTAGAACATGGTTGGCGAACCACCGACCCGCGGGTCATGAACTGACCCGTCATCAACATTATAGTGATCCACGAGGAGCTGGTGAAATGACATCCTGAAATTACGATCTTGTAAGTTTTGATATATAGAGCTTGTGTATACTTAAACACATCCAGCTGATACTTTATTTTATAACGTCGTTTTCTACACTTGTGTCGGAAGGTTTTGTCTCTCTTTGTATTTTATCAGTTGTTGCTTCATCTATTTCTAGCGTCTGCTCGGGTAATCTAAAATCTGTGACTATTCTGAATTCATTTCTGATACTTCCTATAAGAATGACCACAAGAAAAAAAGAAAGAAATAAGTTCAGAATATAGTGGAAGGATTTTCAAAAGTCGAGAGAAAAACATGGCGTTACTGAACAAAACAAAGAATGCTTTTTGCTATATATGCAAGGTGTCATTTGTTGCACGCTCAGATAATATTAAGCGCCATTTTGAAAGCAATTATCAGAATTTATGCTCAATGACAGATGAAGAAATGAATAAAATCAATCACAGAAAAGTAAAGCAAGAGAAGCAACAATATGATAATTTCAAAAGTATGTTCGAAACCAAAAGCCATATTACTGCCGCCATTTTTCAGTTATCCTCGACTATCGCTAAATACGGGAAGCCACTCTCTGATGGCAAATATTTAAAAGAGACCATTTTTAACGACTCAGATTTTTGTTTCGAAATTTTGAGAATAAAGATGAGATCCTTAAAAGAATTAATGAGGTGCTAGTCGATTTTAATGCGGTCAAAGAGAGAATCATTTCTATGGACAAAGATGTAACTGATCAACTTGTACTAGATTTGAAAAAACGCATGTATGTTTTCAATTTGTTTAGATGAAAGTACAGGAATTATGTGAATTGCTCGTTTTGCAGTTGTTGCAATTTTTACTTCCGGAAATATACCGAAGAAAGAACTGATCAAATTGTTGACACTTTCAGAGAAAACTAGACGGCAAAATATTATGGATGAATTGTAGAAGAAATTTATTGAACTTGGCAATTCGGAAATATAGTGCAGGGATATTATTATATTAGTAATTAAATAAAAATAAAATATAAAATAATAATAAAAAATTATAAATAAAAAAAAAACAATAATATAAAAACGTTGTATAAAATAAATTAAAGATAAAAATAATAAAAATACTCCCAGCATGCAGCAAAATGTATTCCTTTCGGAAATACGGACATCCTGACAAAATACGTTAAATTCAATCTCTTCATCACGAACCTTGGTACGGGCACCACGTGTCCAACTTCTCTCTGTGATATTGGTTGTAATACTACGGAATAAATTCTCCCTTTTATCACATGTACCATGAAACAATTGTAAATAAGAACATACACACATCGATGCACACAAGAAAAATATAAATAAATTGTATGAAATTAACATACAATTTATTATGCTTTCTCGTTATTTCTGTACGCTTTCTTTCCTGTAAAGTATGTTTTTATCTCCGTGAACACAAGCCTAATTTCTGCTGCTATGATATGCGTGAAACTCCTACAACATTTTGGTGACCGCCGACGTGCATAAGAAAACAAAACATTTCACCCACAATAGTATCAATACAAAAAGTGTTCGTCGCTAAAAACGGATTCGTCAAAAAATGCCAAACATTTATTTTCAGAGAGATTTTCTTGTATCCGAGAACATGATACCACCTTACGCTTCATCCACTTCCTCCATATTATTCAATTTCATGTTCTTGAACTCTCCATGTTTAATTGGCTTCATTTAAATATTTTGGAAATGGAGTTAGTAGACTTCCAAGAAAGTGCAAGTCAGTATAAGTATACTTTGGACGAGTCCATCTTATGTAAAAAGGGGAGAGCCCCACAACACCCTCCTCCTTAGCTTCTTTTTTGGGTGGGGAGTTAATATTTTTTTCGCTTATGGTCTATTATTAGTGGTTCCGTGAATTTTCTTTTTCGGCTTATTCTTCTGATCTCCGTGGCTATTTGTGGTTTTTGAATTTCGAAGGCTTCGAAAATCGCCTCCATCACGTCTTCATTTTCGGAAGGTGACGAGTTTGGTTCCTCTACTCGTCTTTTCTGTATCTGATTTATGTGTCTCCTGTGAATTTTTCACCTTGGATCGTGTATAGAACATTCCCCAGTCTGTTTATTATCGTACCTTGTTCCCAGTATGCCATATTATTCTTGAACATTCTGAAATAGAACCGTTCGCCTGGTTTGAAGGATCTTTTAGGCATTATCGGTGTATGCCGGTTTTTATTTTTGCTGGGTAATAGTTTATCAAAAGCAGACCGTATTTTGCGGGCAAGCATCACTTAAGCTGGCGAAAGGCTAGATGGTGTGTTTCCGGAGGAGATTTTTAACAAGCTAAATGGTGGAGTTATAGTTTCAAAAATCGACTTATCAGATGCCTATCTCCAAATTCCCGTCGAAGAGGAATGTTCGAAGTTACTAGGGATAAAACACGCATAGAGGGTTATTCAAGTACAACAGGCTTCCTTTTTGGTATTAAAGTGGCACCAGCCATTTTTCAACAAGCTATGGACGTCATGTTGAATGATTTAGACTTTGCGTGCGCCTACTTAGACGACATCATAGTAAGGGAGCGAAACCATCGACGAACATCGAGAGCATCTCAATCAAGTATTTAAAAAGATTCAGGACTTTTGGTTTTAAAGTCAAAGAATCAAAGTGCAAATTTGGTTTGGAGGAAATTAAGTATTTAGGTCAGATAATCAACAAAAGGGCAGATTTCCAGATCCGGATAGGTCCATTGCGATTAGAGATATGCCGACGCCCACTAATGTATGATGCTACAGAGTTGTGTGGGCTTGCAAATTATTATCAAGCGTTCATTAAAGGAATGTACAATCTAAGAGCTCCGTTGAATGAATTGCTAAAAAAAGACAAGGCATGGGAATGGACGGTAGAATGTCAGAAAGCCTTTGATGAAATAAAAAGAATGCTTATGTCCGACCTCTTTTTAACCCATTACAATCCAAAACTGGATATTTTAGTGACAAATGACGCCAGTTCATACGGGATAGGAGCGTGTATTCAACACATAATGCCAGATGGTTCTAGAAAACCAATTGCTCATGCTTCGAGAACTTTACTCCCAGGAGAAAGAAGTTACTCACAAATCGAAAAAGAGGCGCTGAGTATCATTTTTGCCATAACAAAATTTCACAGATACATCCACGGCAGATATTTTATGCTTGAAACGGATCATAAACCACTGATCACTATTTTTGGTTCAAAGAAAGGGTTACCCATCTATACGGCAAATCGTCTGTTGAGATGGGGAACCATTCTTCTCAATTATGATTTTCACATAAAGCACCTATCATCCAAAAAATATAATTCATGCGGATAGTTTATCAAGACTCGTACCGAGTCAAGAAGAAAGATTCGAAGAATCAATTATTGCAAATATCAGAGCAGATTATGAGGTGAAAAGCATGGTAAACAACATTGTAATAGAGCTACCGGTTACACTAAAGGAAATTAAAAAAGAAGCTGAAAGCGATGATTTCATTTTAGAAATAAAAAGCAAAATGGTACCAAATGACCAAAAAGTGCAGGAAATTTATTCAATAGGTGAAGGAGTTTTATTATATGGTGAGAGAGTAGTAGTACCAAAAAAGTTGCAGAAAAGAATACTACGGGACTTTCATATGGGTCACCCGGGGGTTAATAGAACAAAAAGCTTAATGCGAAGCTTTGTATATTGGAAAGGAATGGATGTGGATATCGCAAACATGCTTCATCGATGTAAAGGGTGGGCGTTAGCAGCTAAGGCACCACCTATAGTACACAAACCATGGCCCAAGACGGATCATCCGTGGACAAGATTACACATTGATTTCGCTGGTCCAGTAGAAGATTATTACTACTTAATAGTGGTAGATAGTTTTACAAAATGGCCGGAAGTACTACGCTGCAAAAAGCCTACGTCCAATACCACAACAACTTTCTTGCATGAACTATTTGCACGGTTCGGTGTGCCAGAGTGTATTGTGAATGACAATGGTACACAATTCACTTCTGAAGAATTTAAGGAATTTTGTGAGTTATATCAAATTAACCACATAACGACGCCTCCGTATCATCCGAGGTCCAATGGACTCGCAGAAAGATTTGTCGATACTTTAAAGCGCGCTCTGAAGAAAGCCTCATGAGTTCCAACGGAAAAGGCGCTTCAGTAATTCCTACAAGTATACAGAATCACGCCAAACCAGAGAACACACTCAAACATGGCACCAGCTGAACTAATGTTCGCTAGGAAAGTTAAGTCAGTGTTTGACAAACTTTTGCCAGGAAAAAATAGAGTAAAGAATACTATGTATACAGCGAGAAAAGATGCACCTCCGGAGAGAAGATGTTTTCAAGTGCTACAAAAAACAACGTTGAGTTCTGGGAGCGAGGCATAGTGACAAGAGAATCGGTGACCTGATTTACATAATTAAAGGGCCGAAGAATACCTTAAAAAGGCACCAGAATCAACTTAAAAAATGTTACGTTATAGCGCATGAAGAGAGTATACCGGATGAGGAGGAAGATCCCATTGAGGTAATGTATGATATATTTCAAGTAGAACCTCCGCAGAATACTCCTGAACCGAGAAGATCCGGTATGAAACGAAAGTTCACGGACCCATTGGACGAATCCAAAACGGAAAAATATTAAAATTAAGCGGATGGACATATGCATATGAAGTATGCAAATGGATCTACAAAGAAATAGCCATAATCATCAACCCATATAGGAAGCCAGTTTGAAATCCAAAAGGGATTCCAAGGCTTGGGAGGGGGGTGTTGTGGTAGAATCCACCTAATTTGCATAGTGAGTACCGACTATATAAATATGGTTGGTACCGGGAAGAGAGGGAGGAATCAAGAGATTCAACCAGAGACTCTGCCCGACTGCGACTCAGTCAACACATTCTCCAGGAACGGTCTTACTAGGAATATACAAAAGACTATATGTAAATATTGTGTACACTTTCTTGTTTCAATACATTTTGTTCTAAGTACATTTTGTGTTGCATTATTATTCCATGCATTAGTCAAGTTTCAACACTATGTAAATTGGTAGTCCTTTTTTCGATCCGAATATAGTGAGAAGAGGTTTATGGTCTGTTTGAAGAGTAAACTCTCTTCCATATATGTATCTGTGGAAGAGAGTTATGGCGAATATTATGCCTAACTCTTCTTTCTCAATTTGCGAATAATTCCTCTCTGCTGGTAAAAACGATCTAGATGCGTGAGCTATAAGTTTCCTTGTGACATCTTGCATCTTATGTAATATACAAGCTCACACGGAGTGGGAGCTTGCGTCACTGGCAATGATAATTTCCAGTTTGAGAGCAAAATGCGTCAGTGCTAGATCAGACGTTAATTTCTTTATGATCTCCTTAAAAGCTTCCGTCCAGTTCCATTTGTTATCTTTTTTCAATAATTCATTGAGGGGAGCCCTCGATTTGTGCATGTTTTCAATAAATTCACCGTAATAGTTCGCTAGACCAAGAAATCTTTGCAACTCTGCGACATTTTTCGGCTCAGACATATTTTTTTTATTGAAGATACCCTATCTGGATCTGGTTTTCTGCCACTTTCATTGATTATATGGACTAAATACTTGATTTCTTTAAGAAAAAAAATCGCATTTTCTCTCCTTCACTTTAAAACCAAAATCCTGAATTCTTTTAAAGACTTCTTTAATATGCGTTGCGTGTTCTTCTACATTGTCGCTTTTCATTAAAATGTCGTCTAAGTAAGCAGTAGCAAAGTCTCATGAGCATGGTATCCATAGTCTGTTGAAAGATTGAAGGTGCTACTTTTATCCCAAATGGCAATCTGTTAAATTTGTAAAGTCCTTTGTGAGTATTGGTACATAAAATTTTTGTACTTTCTTCTTCTACTGGAATATGAAGATAAGCTACGCTTAGATCAATCTTAGAAAATACCTTACAACCGTTAAGCTTGGTAAATATTTCCTCCGGGCTTGGCAATAGGTAGTGATAATCCTTGATAGCCTTATTTAACCCAGTCGAGAAATCTGCACAAACACGTGTTTCTCCGGATTTTTTCTTTACGTAGACCACTGGTGCCGCCCATTCATTGAATTTGATTTTTGAAAGGATTCCAGTTTGTAACAATCTATCTAATTCCTTGTCAGTTTTTTCTATGGTTGCGAAAGGCACGTTTCGCTTTTTCTTGAATACTGGCTGAACATTTTTCTTTAGTTCGATTTTAGCCGCAAACTTATTACATCGTCCCAAACAGCCCGAGAATACTTCGGGAAATTGCCTGTGCATTTCTTCTTTTAAATTTGTAGCTTCTGACGGTTCGAATTCTATTTTCTTACAAAATGAGCTAATGGGTAAATCCCATACGTCAAATTTTTGCATCCAATCCGTTCCCACCAAATTTTCTGTGTCTTTCATTACAAATATCTTCAATTTTTTCGTTTTACCATGGACTTCTACGTTTAGAATTACTTCTTTTTTAAAATTGATACGCCTCCCTGTAACAGACATGGCGATTTTCTGTGTATGCATCATGGTCGGTCTGTTTAGCTTCCTCCATGTCTGTAAATTAATTATAGTTAGATCCGATCCAGAGTCTAACTGTAATTTTACCTTCTTATTTAAGATCTCGAGTTACACGTATTTTCTTGTTTAGTTTGTTCTCTTAGACCATTCTAGTAGTTCTTACCCTACTAGTGTGTTTTTGTTTCTTCATTGAGATGCCTTATGCCCCATTTTCCACAAGCTAAACAGTTCTTGTATTTAAATTGACAGTCTTTATTCCAGTGGAATCCGCCACATCTGTAACATGCAGATGGTGGAGGGGCTTATATTTGCTTTGATGTCTGTCATTAATCGCCTAATACCTTGTAATTTTTTCTTTATCATAAAATCTTTGTTTTCTTTCGGGGTGAAAAACGTAACTTTTTGTTCAACTTACGTATGTGTGTTACTCCCGATTCCTCGATATCCTTAGAGTCTTTTTTTAATACTCAAGCATTTTTGGCAGTCTTCTGACAATTTTTGTAGCATTAATCCAGGCTCGTTTTGAAGCTACGTGAGCATTCTTTTTCGCATTTCACTGTCCTTGGCTGAGACTAATCCCTGTACGAAAATGAGACACTTAAAATTGTCCGCAGTTAATTCTGCCAATTTAAAGTCATCTCAATGTTTGTTCACAATTGCGGCGAACGTGGAGTAGTCCTCATTTTCGCTTTTTACGAGGTTGAGACATTTCCAACTTTTGTGAAAAAGTGAAGTCTTTGGACTGAAGAGGTCCGTAAGGCATGTAACTACCTCGTCAAATGTCAAATCGTTTGTCTTTTTCGGTAGAATATAGTCCATTTGTGTATTTCTCTGTTCCCAATTTCCTGAGTAATAAACGTAGCTTCTTAGCTTCCGTCCAATTTTGGCAATCAATGTTGAAAATGTCTTCATGACGTCTGTAATAGTCCCTGAAATTTTTATCATCTTCTAGAGAGTATTTAAATGTTTCTATTGTGTTCCAACTGCGTCTTGAGAAAAAGTCGCCTCTTTTTCGATATTCTTTTGCTGTGCGTTAACCGTTACTTTTAATATTAATTCCTGAGTTGCATTTGTCTTTCTTCATTTATTAACTGTCTTTCCTCACTTCTTCTTATAAACTCAAGCATTGCTTTTTGAAAATCTTCCATTTTTAAGGGAGTGACGAATTTTTTCTTCTATCTCTTGTGTACGTTCTTTTATGTTCGTCGTTAATTTGTTGTTCTCTGTGTTCGACGTGACTCTCGAATTTCCGTCGCCAAGTTATTGTGTTGGCGAGCGAAAAAAATTTTTTTTCCGTACGTGTCCGTACTCTTCGTTGTTGAGTTGCTGTGGGTCCAAAGTCTTCGTCGCCAAGTTGTTGTGAATTCCGGGAATGGAATCCTGTACAAATAAATAAACAACGCCAGAAATTGAGATAGAAAAATAAGTGTATTAAACGTAAGAATACAGACTTGAAGTGAAGATTAGTAGTCCAGGAATGCGGGTTATGTACAAGTCTCTGTAAGTAAAGCCGTAATCATCTCTCTGGACTCTTGTATAACTCTCTGAGAACACCCTGTGTCCGTCTCCGTATCTCTCAACCTGTCTCAACGTATCTCCACGTATCTCAACGTATCTCGATATTTAACAGTCCCCCCTACGAGGAATGTATGTGGTACAAGGCCGAGTTTAACGTGGGTTTCTCCGAGCCCGTAGGCTCAGCCCAAAAAATATCCCCTTTGAACCCGCATAAGCGGGTTCGGTAACTGTCTAACTCCCCGGATGAAACTTTGCCTTTCGGCAAAGCTTCGTCCGGGTTCCTCTCTGCCAAAGCAGAGAGTTCGACAGACGTCGCATACAGTCAGAGACTGTATCTCAACCGCAGGTATTCTCTCTGTCAGTATAAGTATACCTTGGACGGGTACATGTAAAAAATGGGAGAGCCCCACAACATTATCCAAGCGTAGCTTATATGTGATACAAGGTCGAAAGCAGGGGACACCGAGTAAGGATCGAACTCACTACGAAGTCGTAATTGTTCTACCGAGACAAGCTTGCTAACCATTACACCGCCTTGAAATGCCCAAGGCAGGTGTTATATACAAGTTTTGTTTCTGCTAGACCGGAGATTATAAACCACTGATTAGCGGGTCGTGTACTGACTCACCATCGACTTTTTAGTAACCCACAAGGAGGAACAGTGAAATGACGTCATGAAATAGTTCTCGCCATGAACTACGTATATAAAATCTTTCACACATATCCCCATAAATCCCCATAAAATTTGCCTCTTACTCTGTGTTATACACCGTACCTATGAACACTAATGGGTATATTGGACTCTATTGTAAGTGGGGGGTAATATGGTGTTTAAGTAGTCCACCACTAGCAGTGGTTTACCTACTTCACGCCGCTGACGAGTATTGTATTTTGTTGATGTCATAAAGATTACCATTTCATTTCCAACCTCGGGTTTGGTTATTCATCATTCAATAACCTTTTCTAGGTTACAAAACTCTGTAACGCTCTACCTTGAGTGTGAACATTATTGCAAAAATATATAAGGTCGACTGCTTAATGGGAGAGCATTTAAATAGTTTAGAATTTTTTTTATAGAAAGATTCCTATGAAATCTTGGGATTTCTAAGAAATCTCGAGCGAATTACCCATAACATTCATACTATGGAACACGGTCTTAAGTTACACTGGTCAACAAATCTTTTTTAATCATCAGAAATAAAAGATTACATTCCGTAGTCAATTTCTCGTGCTGATGACGAATCGGAAGTCGGGTTTTCTCTCTCAGGTCACATTTTTATAGTACTAATACCTGTAGTTTGGGTACGTAATTTATATAATTATAAGGTATAATAAATAAAACTAATGCCATTTTCGTGACCATTTATTATACAAAATCAAATCTACTGTGTGCAAAACAAAGCTATAATAACCTTTATTGAATTACAAGATAAAATCTTTGGGATTTAGACTTTCTCTGATGCTTATTCTCACGTTTATCCTTGAATAACGTCTAACAGTAGTCAGCATTGCTTCATTCCTTCATATCTTTGATCTATTGACTTGATGAAAGCGTTTACTTTGCTCACCAGACATTTCTCTAAGGCACTCTGCCAAAAAAAGTCCAGATATGAATCAAGGAAATACAGTTTCAGTGACATCTGACAGCCCATTGTTGTAAAAGATCCTAGAAGATATTTTTACTCCATTTTTAAAATCTTGTAATCTCTTTGTACCCAGAAAACTTTGAAAGATTCATTTAAAGGATGCCCAAGCTTTAAGTTCAATCTCATCTCGAATTCTGACGAAGTTGTTGCCCTTGACAATTTCCTTTATCTGCGAACCCAATAATACGCCTTCTTTCAGTTTTGCCTCGGTGAGATTTGGGGAACTTGGCCATTACATATTGAAAACCCTCTGATCTCTTCCTCGCGAGTATTTTCACATATTGTTTCATGTGCCCAAACTTTATGGGAAGAGAAGGAAGAACATTTTTCTGGCTTTAGTATTGGCTTACTATAGACGTTGGAGACTTCCGTCTCGTATGATTCTCTCTGAGCCACTCTGATTACATGTCATGCTTGGTTGTTTTACGAATATCCCTAAAGTATAAAAAACAGAAATATTTCATGAATCCCAACTGCATTTCCATTAACATCCCAATCACCTTTAAATCTCCACATATATTTCACATGTATTTTGAATATTTTATGACATCGAGGAATACGTGCATGTTCTCATAGAACTTCTTCATGAGCACTGAATGCCCTATGGAAATGGATGGTATTTTATTAGCGTTGTGTAGTAGTACTGCCTTGAGATTTCTTTTAAATGAATTAGTGAATAAGCGCAATTCAGATGGAACGTTTTCTTGTCACAAACCGTGAAATAACTCATCACTGTTATTACAGAAACAAAGTGGTCCATCCACAGAGAAGGAAGAAATGAGTTCCTAGTTTCTTCTGAAATGACTCCTACAAGCATCGTCCTTAATCAAACATTTTTCTTTGAGATGAGATGAGATGATAAAACTTCAGCTTTATCATTTCATAAGGCCAAGTTTCTAACCAAATCATTTAACATTACTTGAATAAATTTCTGTGGTTTGTCTTCATTTTCATCAACGAAAACTGCACCCACTTCAATTGTTTCCGCATTATTAGAAGTTTCCTCACAAAGTACCTCTTCGTCAGACATTTGAAGGCCATTCCCCGGTGGTACTGGAACAGAAAGGTCAACATCATTGTGTATACTGGTCTTCTTGCTGATTCTAACTTGGGGTACACAGTCATATGCTTGGTCTTAACTGTAAAGCCATATACATTAACTATGCAGAAATAAGAGTCATTGAAATGAATGTTTGGTTTACTCCTCATCGTAGGTACTGCAAACGGCATTGCTCTCTTCGTTTTGTTAAGCCAATCCTTTAATTCATTAGAATAAGGTGAGCAGATAAAATGTGGCGCCCAACTCTTACCTTGATCCCTGAGTGGTCAACCAACCTACAACTGATCGATCTTCTTAATTTCAATTGTGATGATACGTTGCTGAGCTTTGGTGGTAAATAAACCACAGACATAATAAAATATATCAGGACTGTT
>CAHIKZ030000733.1:162500-172500 GCA_903632075.3 Acanthosepion pharaonis | reverse complement strand
TGTATATATGCGTGCGTATATTTCCCCTCCATACATATTGTCTTACTACGAGGAATTCGTAAACTTATTTGTACCTATACACGCATACACACACATACGCACATACACACTATCCCACCACAAGTAATTAGTACACACACACATATACACACATATTTCCCAAGCTGCATGGAACCAGTACACACACACACACACAAACCAGGCAACCATCACCTATATCCAGGATTACATCCAGAATTTCACAAAAGTTCTACACACAATCCACATACAATCAATACAAAACAACAAACCTAGGAACATCTGGAACAGGCCCCTAACAAAAGCAAACACACCTATATAGAGCCATCGAGAAACAACAACCCCAATTTTACCAAGGGAAACTCTCATTGGTTAGAAAACTCAAAATGTACAGGAAGAAGGTATCTCTTAGAAAACCCAAGATATATTAAAAGAAACAATCATTATTTTTTAGAAGCCCCAGTCCGAACAAGAAAACCCGTTTAGATGACACAAAACCCAAAATAATAAACCTATCTACATATACACTTACAAATGACGAAATCAACCTACTGAAATTGGGCCTAAAATTCTGCCCTGCTCCTAAAAGCAATATAGTAGACTTAAAAAAAGACATTAAGGAATTTGAACGCAAACTGAGACTAAGAGAAATATTTAACAATAGCGAAAGTAGTACAGATGAGTCACTAGTAAAAAACAAATCCAATTTATTCCCAAACAAAAATAACAATACCAATGAGATAAATATATTTTTGAAAAAACTGTGGAACCTCGACCTACAGGAAAAATCCAAATCATTCGACAATCTCACATATAGACAAAGACTAGCCTTAGAGAACATTCGAAAAATAATAACATAATTATAAAAGAAGCAGATAAAGGCAGCGCTATAGTAATCATGGACAGAACATACTATAAAACAAAAATTCTAGAAACACTAGAGGATAGGAACAGCTACAAAGTAATTGACACTAACATAGACAAAACATTATAACAAAAATTACAAAACTCTGCACAACACATAATAAAATATTAACAAAAAAAGAGAAGGATTTCTAATAAACTTTGTACCAAAAAAAAGTAATTTCTACGGACTACCTAAAGTTCATAAATCGAGTGAAATAAAAGCAGCTATACATACACAAAAATCTGAATACCTTAGCATCCCAAACCCCAGTGACCTTACATTCAGACCCATAGTAGCAGGACCAGTCTGTCCCACTAGCAAACTCAGTAACCTAATAGACATAATATTGCAACCATATACTAAACAAATTAAAAGCCACATCAGAGACGATATCCATTTCCTTAGCTGCATACCACAAAAGGTAGATCCGGGAACGCTTATGGCAACTTTTGACATCAGTAGCCTATACAGTAACATACCCCATGAACTAGGAAAAAAAGCGATCTCATTCTGGATTGAAAAACATCCAGAAATACTACATCCGAGATTCACTAAAGAGTTCATTATCGATAGTATAGACCTAATTCTAAACAATAAAACCTTTGAATTTGACAACAAAACTATATCCAAACCCTAGGTACTGCGATGGGAACAAAAATGGCACCAACATATGCCACCCTAACATTAGCTTACCTAGAAGAAAACCTCTATGAAAAGATAGAACAAATATATGGGGCAAATATAAAAGACCCAATTCACTAAATCTTGAAAAGATACCTAGATGATTGCTTCATCTTTTGGAAATCATCATGGGGTGATATTAACCAATTCCATACACTACTTCAAAACTTACACCCAAAAATCAAATTCACGCAAGAATATAATTTTAACGAATTACCATTTTTTAGATATACTCATTAGAAATAAAAACAACCACATAATCACAGATATCTACCACAAACCCACAGACACCCAACAATATCTTCATTTCAAGAGCCATCATCCAAAAAGCTGCCTAAAATCCATCCCTATTCCCTAGCACGTAGAATTTGTACAATAGTGACTGATAAACATCTCCGAAAAATCCGCTTAGAAGAACTACATAAAACTCTCAAGAAACGAGGTTACCCCACAACACTAATAAACAAAGGTATTGAACTCAAGAAAGAAATTCCTCTAGACCAACTTAGAAATAAAAGAAACGTAACGTCGAACAAACTCTAGCATATGTCTCAACGTACAACAAAACAATCCAGAAATATTCCCAGAAATCACAAAAAAATCTAGATTTACTTAGCAAGAATAATAAACTGAATAATATCCTAAAACAACCAAAATAATTAAGAGCAAACGCCAATCTAGAAACCTAAAACACATATTAACCTCATCTAAATTTAGCCAACACAAAATACAGGAGTCACAAAATGCAACAAAAAAGATGTGGGGTTTGTGACATCATTATAGAAGGAAACTCCTACACTTTTGAAAACCCAAAAAAACATTCACAATAAACAAAAAACTTAAACTGCAACTCCAAAATGTAATTTATGCACTTAAATGCACAAAATGTAAGAAGTCATATATAGGCATCAGCCAACAACTGAACAACAGGGTCTCCCTACACAAAAAGCAATATAAAATTGACAGACAACAGAAAACTTTTTGTATCACAACACATTTTCAAATGTAACCAGGGTAAGTTTAATATCATGCCGATATATCAGACAGACAATTACTCGTATCTACAAATACAGGAAAAAAACTTTATAGACAAATTCAAACCCGAACTGAATAGATCGTAACCCCACACACAAAAAACACACAACATGCACACAGGGTGACCCAATACAATGATCAAATCGCTCACATACATGGACGCACACTCATATACGGGAGACACGAGGAGACATATATATGTGTATGTACACATACATACATTTATGCATGTATATGCGGATGTTGACAACTTAAGAAGTGCGCGTGTGTGTGTGTGTGTGTGTGTGTGTGTGTGTGTGTGTACTGGTTCCATGTAGCTTGGGAAATATGTGTGTATATGTGTGTGTGTACTGATTACTTGTGGTGGGATAGTGTGTATGTGCGTATGTGTGTGTATGCGTGTATAGGTACAAATAAGTTTACGAATTCCTCGTAGTAAGACAATATGTATGGAGGGGAAATATACGCACGCATATATACACGCATGCTGACAGGAACACACCAAAATAGAAACAGATCCAAGAGCACATAGGGGTCACTAAAACATTAAAAGATTAAATGCCGATAACTACTCGCTGGACAAACCTTAATTGTTTTATGACCCTTCGCGCAGAACTCTTCATTGACAATTCTAGAAAGAAAATTCGGATTGCCAACACACAAACAGAGAATGTCTCATATCGAGAACATTTCACATTGAACATGAAGAAAAATTAATTATTTTTAATAATATGTAGAAATCTCCACTTTTACCTGAAGACGGTCGCGAGACCAGAAACACGTGTCGTAGTAAAATTATGTAAAACAAAGCATAATATTTTTTCTAAATAAATCCACATTACAACAAAAAACGTTTGCGGCACCTCTCTTCTTTTTAATATATATATATATATATATATATATATATATATATATATACTTCAAGAAACTGTCTCTTGTGGGGAATGCCATTTCACATAATGATATTTTATATGTAAATATTCTCAGATCGAGTATATATGTAGAAGGAGACAAAATGAATGAAAAGAGGAAAAACTAGATTTAGTCTTAGCCGACGCGTTCCTTCATCCGACAGACTTTATCAAGGCAAATGTAATGATTTTATTTTGCAACAAGTATATATTTGAAAGTAACTCATTTTTTTTTTAACTTAGCAACGCTCATAAATATTCATCAGGTTAACTGAAAAGTTTAGGTGTTAGATCCTAGATTACGTCATATAGCATATTTGAAAATAGATTTTTAAATTTAAAGACGCTCATAAATAATTTCAGTTAAACTGTTGAATATTTAAGCGTCTGTAAATTTAAAATTTATTTTCAAAGATGCTGTATGACATAATCTACGATCTAACGCCTAAACTTTTCAGTTAACCTGATGAATATTTATGAGCGTTCTTAAATTTAAATATTTTGAGTAACTCTCATATATATACTTGTTGCAAAATAAAATCATCACATTTGTCTTGATAAAGTCTGTCGGATGACGAAATGCATTGGCTAACACTAAGTATAGTTTTCCACTTGTCCTTTCATTCATGACATTATATATATATATATATATATATATATATATATATATATATATATATATATATATATATATATATATGTAAAATATATGGATATAGATCCGACAGTATGAAGAAAAATATACAGAAAAAACAAACAAAAATCTTAATATGCAATTATGCTGTATTAATGTTAATATAATGTCAACGTCGGACGTTTCGGTCTATTTTAGATCATCATCAGGACATATTCATAAAACATAATTAACACTAGAACATATTCAAATTAAACACGAAAAAGACGATGGACATAAGAGCACGACTAATCCAAACAGATAACTGAAATTTTTTATATAAGATCAGCGTTCCGTTTAAATATGATCACGTCGTCGTCACGTGTTGAATTTGAATATGTTCTAGTGTTAATTATGTTTTATGAATATGTCCTGATGATGGTCTAAAATAGACCGAAACGTCCGACGTTGACATTATATTAACATTAATACAGCATAATTGCATATTAAGATTTTTTTCTTTGTTTTTCTGTATATTTTTCTTCATATATATATATATATATATATATATATATATATATATATATATATATATATTAATTTACATAACAGAGAAATGCAAAATTACCACATGAGTACAGACTATTTTTTCAACTAATGCCGAATGCGTCATCCTTATTCAACTCAGACGGTGGACTGTATTTCAGTATCGGAACTAAAATTTAAAATTTAATATTTAATAAAGACAGCAGTTGAAAAATATACAGAGTCAACCCATAACACAGCAGACAGGACAGACTGTCTTAGTGGTGGTAAGGGGAGTGCAGAAGTTATCTGTCTTAAAAGGAAAGAAGCTACACAAATTCAACCGAGATATTAATCTTAGAACGCCAAATTAGAGTTATAAGAAAGCTGGAATCAAACTAAAGGCCGAAAAAAAAAAGGATTTTTATAAAATGAAATTTTAAATTATTAATAATCTAAAAAATTGTTTATCCTCCTTTTCTTTCTATTGCACTCAACGTCGTGCGTTTGTTTATTTATTTTTGAAAATAATAATGTAACGTTCTTTAGTTTTTTCAAAAAAAAAAAAAAAAAAGCGTTAGGTAGTCATTTGATAAAAAATCGCTTGAGGATACCGTAAGGTTGAAACCAAGATAGCAGATTCAACTGATCTGATTTTTAAAGTTAAAAGCTCTACATGTTATTTTTTATTTTTTTATTTATTTTTTTAACCCGTTTATTGAGCACTTTTTAATACTAGTTTCCTGGTCTGATTCAACTCTGACTATTAACCTTTTATGTATTATATATTATATATATATATATATAAAAACTATCGATCCGCAGAACATAAAAATTCCTATAAAAAAAAAACTACTACTAAGACATTACACTATATTATTGAACTATATACTTAGTTCATGACATAAAAACTGAATACACTTGTAAAATAGAATACGTGGATTTAACACATCACAAAAAATATTTAAATAAAATTCTCACTTAAAATTTTGAAAAACTTAGCGTTGCGTCTTTGCACGTTCCGAGATCTTACACAACCGTCAATAATAGCAGACATTCAAAAAACATCTTTCGGTCGACATACAAGTATTTCGTCTTCAAGTTTTTGATTTTATAAGGACAAAATCACATGCCTGATGATGAAAAGAGGACTATTCGTAAGTATTAGCATTTTAACATCAAATAACCTGAAAACTACAGACATCAAGTTTATCGACAAGGATCACTTCGCACTATGGATTAACAGTATTTTAATGCATATATTATGTTTCTAGCGATGGATGTCGCCAATAATTGCATTAATACTTCTGATTGATTCTATGTGTGATTATTTCTTTGTATATATATATATATATATATATATATATATATATATATATATATTCATACACGTTTCATTAAATAATATAGACAAGTGTTGTCTATTTTATGTAAATTTTTTTCGTAACATCTGATAAGTTTAATAACATTATCGTTGAACGAAGAAAGAAATTCACAATATTGATCCATATTTTTTTAATGTAATCTAAGCTTTCGGCTTACTTGGATGCTGGGCACGAGGCCGGGGATAATTAGAGGAGGGTATAGGTGTTTATCTTAATGCAGAGAGATCTTATTAAGGAAAGTCCAGAATATTAACATTGTGACGACAAGTAGGGGTATTAGAAGAAAAGACAAATTTTTAGCCTAAATTTAAAATTAAAGTAGAAATTAATAGTGAACCAAAAAATAAATTTAACAGAAGTTATAGATAAGGAGATATAGGGGATTAACGGAAGGAGAATTAGGTTTATAAATTATAATCAATATAGTATGAATGGTCTTAGAGAGGGGAGAGGGGTCACTTAGGATGGCTAAATAAGGAAAAATTCCACTATGGGGATTAGAATTAGTTTTTTTTTTTTTTATTTGTATTTATATATATATATATATATATATATATATGTTGAGATTTTCATTAATGAGCTACCCAAACAAGGAGCCCTCTAACTAACAACAACATTCCTTGGAGAGAGTGAGTCCCACTTCTTTGTTTAATCCTTCTCGTTGAAAAAGGACACAGACGTGTCCGAAAGTTCCGACTTTAAAATCTTTCTCTTCGCATTTTACTTTAGTCAAAAAGCTAACATGTAGTAAATATCATCAATCCTATTGCCAATATTGTTATTCTGTTGTCTTCATTCCTCAAATTTCATTAACTGGCCTATTAAATCAACACACACACACACACATACACATATATTATGAAATGGATAAAGGCCGACAATTACTTTAAGACATTTTTATGTTTATACATTCTTTTTATAGATACAAATATTTAAGTAAACGCACTGTTTTATAATAAACAGTATTAATAACATTTACCGGCCTGAATGTCCGGAGAATCGTACGATTGGCAAGGTCGATTTTACTGCTTTTAAACTTCAATCTTCCATAAATCTTTCACGTACATTCATATCTGCTCAAAGCGTATCCAAATGTAAACAACTGATGTCACACATTATGAAATGGACAAAGTCCGACAATTATATTAATTGCCAATCGAACGATTCTCCGTGGTTCGATCGGTTTTGGCACGTCAGGCTATACAACGGTTCGGTATAGGTTCGATTCCTGCTGGAGAACGAATATTTTCTATGAGAATTTCTCGGACATTCAGGCCAGTAAAGGTTGTTTAATTCTGTTTATTATAAAAGAGAGCATTTACTTAAATATTTGTATCTATAAAAAGAATATATAAACACAAAAATGTCTTAAAATACTTATATATATAGCATAGCGGGTCAATCATATTCAAGGGTACCCGTCTACTTGGGTGGCTAGCCAATCCATATAGCAGACGCTTGCATAGGTGCATTTGTGTTTATTCAACATCCACAGTTTATACTGCAACTATGTTGAGCAGACCTTAGTTAGTTTTTAACACGGGTCTCATGGTCAGAATGCGAACATTCTAACCACTCGGCCACGTACCCTCTCTCTCTCCCTCTCTCTCTCTCTCTATATATATATATATTGTCATATGCCCTACTCGACGAATAGTTTATAATGCAATCATGCGCCGACCAGGAGATATATACATTATCACGTCTATGGAGAGGTACGGGCTATCTCTCCCAGACCATGACAAATGGACAATTAGTAAACAAAAATATTTTAAAAGAACACTGTTCGATTGAGATAATCAAACAATAGTCTCTTCCCAGGTTCCCTTCGGTTTCAACACATATACCGATCCACAATTCAAGGATGAACGATAAGGCGTAATAAATTTTGGTATAAGAATTTTAATATGTACATATACACAAGATATTATAATAAAAGAAAAATATAAGCATGAGTAAAGCATCCGGCGACCAGAACCTCAAGACTTATGTTGGGATTCCCAAATATGCCCAAATCCAAGTGGATTCGACTGAACCCGAACGGATAAAAAAATAAGTATGAATAACTACGAATGCAGAAATCAACGCATAAGCAAAAGAGATGGGATAGGATTTACATATTTCTATTTTGACATGTGGAAAGGTGTTTGTGAGAACATAAAATTTATGGATGCATGTGTATCTTTCTAACATGGGTCCAAAATATATAGTTACTTATCTTTATATTCAGTTCTCTCTCTTACTCATTGTCCTTTCTTTTCTCTCTCACGTTTCCTCTTTTCTTTCTTTCTTTTTCTTTACACAAATCCAATTTCACACACGGTCCGGCTGCAACAGAGATATACACTTTCTTCCTCTCTCTGGTTTTCTCTTTTCTTTCTTTCTTCTTCTTTACACAGTTCAGCTTCAAACAGGGTCCGACTGCAACAGAGGCACATACTTTCTTCCTTTCTCTGATTTTCTCTTTTCTTTCTTTCAAACACAGACTGCATTCTCAGCGTACAAGTTTCCTTGCGTCTTCTGTGATAAATAACTCGATTTATCTTCTTCAATCTGGAGTTGCTTATGATGAATCGGACAAGATCCATCATTACCAAAATGAGTCTCATCTTTCCGTTCATAAGTTATCAGCGCTTCGATTTCGAGTCTTGCTCCTTCAAAGACAAGACAGCAACTGACTTCCAAGTAATTTTCTAATCCCCACGTGTCCTGCATTTTGGCGCGAATTCCAGTTCCTGCTGCTTCATGACCTTACGTCAGTCCACTGTCTAGATTCTGTCTAGACATTTGTTGCTACTGGCAACTGGGTCAGTCAACCTCTTGAATTGCTTCCCCAAAATGTCTCGAGACTCCCACGTGACATCTTCTGTTGTCAAGCGGAGATTAACCTTAATATATGCGTGTATGCGTGTTTGGGCTATCTGCATTCGTAACAATATATATATATATATATATATATATATATATATATATATATATATATATATATATATCAGGTCATCCCATAAGTTTTGTCCGAATTTTAACTTTTTGTTAAAATGAACGAAATTTAAAGAGTATTTTATAATGTCTAATGGAGCTAAACATTATTTTTATGTTTAGATGCATTTAAACTGATCAAATTTTTATTTCAGAGAACAATAAAATTAAATTTTGTTTGATTAAAACCCTGCTAACATGGAAGTACCCAAGAATCATTTGAGGCACATAATGCTTTATGAGTTCAAGAAAGGAAACTCAGCAGCCGAAGCGGCTAGAAACATTCACTCAGTTTATGGAGAGGAATGTGAATGAAAGAATTTGCAGAAGATGGTTTGCAAAATTCAGAGGTGGAGATTTCACCCTTGAAGATGAAGATCGAACCGACGTCCAGTTTGATGAAAAAAGCTTGAAGCAGCCCTTGAACAAAATCCTGCTTTATCAGTTGAGGAATTAGCAGTGGTTCTCAGTTCGAACCATACAACTGTTCATCGTCATCTTCAACAACTTGGAAAAGTTCCTAAACTTGGAAAATAGGTGCCTCATGAATTGTCTGAAAACAACCTCAAATCCCGAGTTGACATCTGCTCTTCTCTCCATTCTCGCCAACTTGTTTCACCTTTTTTGGATAGACTTGTGACTGGCGGCGAAAAATGGACCTTTTATCGAAATGTTAAGCGTCGTAGACAATGGTTTGGTAAAAGGGAAGGACCCCAGCCGCAGCCGAGAAGGGAACTTCATGGGCAAAAGGTTCTTCTTTCAATCTGGTGGGATCGCCAAGGAATAATCCACTTTGAATTCTTACCACCTAATGCAACAATTAATGCTCAAATATACTGTCAGCAATTAGAGCGTTTGAACCAAGCTTTGAGAAAAAAAAAGACTTGCTCTAGTGAATTGAAAAGGGGTGATGTTTCATCAGGACAATGCGCGACCCCACACAGCA
>CAHIKZ030000733.1:0-157500 GCA_903632075.3 Acanthosepion pharaonis | reverse complement strand
GACCGGCTCGCATTTGAGTCGCGGTTCAATATATATTTTTCAAATCACAATTTAACAGTAAAAATTTTCTTACTTTTCAAAAAGTTTCCTTTTGACTTGTGACCCCGCTTTCGAAATCCTAATCGGCGTCAACTGATATCTTTGACTTGCGAATCTGCTTCCGAAATCCGTTCAGCGTAATCTGATATATATATACATTTTTTTAAGTAAGGACGTTGCACAATCCTCGTCGCCAGCTGTTATATCTCGTGCAAAATATAATAAACAAAGTAACCCGAGTGTTGGTTTTCAATAATAGGTTTATAATCGGATGTAGGTGTGTCAAGTACAGAGACAGAGTCGGGAGTATGCTAACCTCAATAGGTTTTAACAAACGAAGACTTGACGACTGTCCGCTGTGGTCGTACTTAATCGGCAACCAGTCCGTCCATTATCGTGAATGGGGAAGTTGGGTTATATCATGACAACAATTATAGAGTTAATTTCTACACAAAATAGGGTCACTGAAAGATTGCTTCCTTGTGGAACCAATTCTTGATTTTGCAGTTCTGATAGCGTTGTTTCTATATGGACTTGAAGACTTCGGTCTCCTAGGAAACTCTCTATGAATTGAGTCAGCCTCCCTTTTAAGGCCCAGTTCATGCAGCTTTTTCAAGATAACGATTTTCCATGTCGTATCGTACGCCTTTTGTAAATCAAAGATGTCTGCCGTGATATGTTTCTTCTTAATGAAGGTTTTTCTTATAAAGGTTTCTGGGTGTATTAAGTGGTCCATGGTGCTTGTTTTTTTTTTCTAAAACACATTGGAAGTCGCTGATTAAGCCTTTAGTTACCAGATACCAAGTCAACCTTTTGTTGACCATTCTCTCCATGGTTTTACATAGGCAACTGGTTAATGCTATTGGTCTGTAGTTTTCAGGGTCTGTATCATTTTTTGGGATAGGGATGATGAATGAATGTTTCCCCATCGATGGGAAGTTGCCATTTCTCCATATGTTATTATACATTTTTAATAACAGTTGTAATGATTTGTTGGGTAACTGTTTTATGAGTTTGTAGTGTATATCATCTGGGCCCACAGTGGTATTGTGGACTTTCTTTAAGGATTCATTTAGTTCCTCTAAGATGAATGGTAGGTTATATCTGTATATATTGATTCAAAGTTTAGTTTTTGTTTCGTTGCTTTTTATTTGAGCTTTAGAAATTGTTGGCTATCATTCTTGGCTGATGAATTTTTAGTGATTCTTTTTTTGTCTAGTCAGCAATAATCTTTTTGCTGCTTATTTCGAGAGTTATTTATTGAGAGGTGTTTTACAGTGTTTGTTTGATATTTGCCTGCTATTTTCTTTATCATATTCAAGACAGATTTTGTTTTTGTAGAAGAATTGAGTCTGTTTCCAGCATTCTTTTTGGTTTCTTTCATTATTTTCCATGCTTTTGATCGGAGGAACTGAAATTCCTGAAAATTAGAGGCTGTGGGTTGTTTTTTGAATTCTGTCAGAGCTGCTCTTCTTAACCTGATGGCTTTTTTACATTTATCATTGGATTAAGGTCTGTTGCGTTTTTATTTATTTATGCTGAATCTTTTGGAATGCATTTTTAGCTACTGAGATGAGGATTTCCGTGAAATGTTTTAAGTCATTGATGCTTTTTTCAACTAGTTTTTCAGAACATTGGATTTAAATTCTTCCCAGTTGGCTCCGCCTAATTTCCGACGAAGAGAATTTTTGTCATTATGTTCAGAGTTTTGTAAGACGATTGTCAAGTGATTGCTACTGCATGTGTCTGTCAGTACCTTACAAGAGAAATCCATGTAAATTTATGAATCACATACGGATAAGTCTGTTGCCGAATAGCTGTAAGAAAATGAATTTATGCAAGTCGGCATTTTATCATTATAAATGCATAAATGGTTGTTAACAATTATTGTTTCTTTTAGTTTGTATCATTACAACCCCGTATGTTGCTGTAACAGTTAATGTCCCCTAGTATCATAAAAGGTTCAAGGAGTTATTTTATGATTTCATGAATTTCAGCTTCATTTTGTGGTTCATTCGCTGGGATGTACACTGAGCAAATGTTTATTGTCCCGTGTAAGGTCACTTTAATAGAATTAGCCTGTGAAGTAGTTGTTAAATTTATTTGGCTTTGAGGTACACCATTCCTAACTAGGATGGATGTACTGCCTGACGCTCGAAGCCCAGAGTATTCTTTTATATTCAGGTTGTCATTTTGCTGAAGGCAGACATCTGCCGCTAACAGATCTGTTATTAGCAGAAGCAGTTCATTTATATTTGCCTTTATTCCACGGCAGTTCCATTGAATTATTTGATACATGATTGTTAAATGTTTTCGGATTTCAGCTTAGTATGTGGTTGTGATTTAATTTTCTATGCTTTTGAGTTTGAAGCTCTTGGCAGTTTGAAGGTTTTGATTCCATTTCTTCCACTTTATTTTGGGTAGGAATTTGGCCACTTTGAATTTCTGGTTTTTGTTTGGATGGTTCTGTTCTATTGGAAGATAAGTTCTTAAGCCTGTCTTTAATGGCTTTTGATGGACAGACAGGCAGTCCCTGTGACCTTTGCTTTGCAAGAGATTTAGTATTTTTAGAAGAGGGGGTTTGTGTTTGAGCGGTAGATTTTGTATTTGTTTTTCTTCATTTATTATTTCAATCGTTTCATTGGAATTCATTTGTGGCTCAGCTTGTACTATTTCTTTGGAATATATGTCTTTCAGGTTGTTTTGAAATTTGGTCGTAAGTGTACGAGTTTCCCACTGAGCCCCCCCCTTCTGTATTTGCCAGGTTGACTGTTTTCGCTGTGGTCATTTTTTTTCGTTATTTTTGCACAGGAAGGGCCTTTCATATGGCTTTCTACTATTGGCTTTGCTTCCATGAATGAGACATTTTGTTTATCTTTCACCTCGACTATCTCCTTTTCCAGAAATCGCCTGATTGTGAGCCTGATTGTGAGCATGCTGGATGGTTTCCCTGGCAGTTAGCACGTCTTCATAATGGCATTCTTTTTCCTTGTGATCAGAATCCCTTTAGCCACATGTTCGGCCACTCCTGCAGCTATCCCTACGATGTCTAAATTTTTGGAAATTGAAGAACTTTATTGGAGCAAGAATATATTCTTCCACTGGCTCAATATTGTAGCAGACTTTTATTTTTCTAGGGATTTGAGTTGTGACAAAAGTAAGGATATGCATGTCTGTTGTTATTGTTTCCTCTTTTCTTTTTATTGTGATTCTACGTTAATCACTGACCGCCTGGCTTTTTAGGACAGATGTGATTTCCTCAGGTGTAGCCAGAGACAACTGTCCGCTTCTAATGACTTCTTTAGAAGTGTTCAGCCTTTTGAAGGGGAAGGTTTTAATTTTGAGGTTATAAAAAGTCTTCATCTTAATTAACCTTTCAGCGTGTTTCCTATTTTTCACTTCTACTAGCGAATTGTTGTTTCTCAATTTCTAATCTGTTTTGATAACTTTTTTCAATCAAGAAAGGGGAAAATTTTGCCAGCTGAGTTTCTTCTAGGGACGTGATCACAAAAAAAACCTTGGAAAACCCATATTAATTTCTTTTTCTAGAGTCTGAAAGACATCTCTTGGACTTTTTATTTTGATAATTATTTTTGTGTCCCCCTCACCTCGGAGCCCGACATTTGGACGTCTCAAGGGGGAAACCCAGTCGCCTTGACAGGTCAACGCTACACGAACCAGTCTACTCGTAATCGTGAAAGATTCTGAGCCCCCGTTAAACCATTTGTTGCACTTCCCTAATCTTAAGTGTACAAATTGGCGGCATATACACAGCCATGTCTTAATCTAGATCTCTTCGATTGACCCTCAAGCCTTCTAACGCCTATAAATTAGATAGAGGTCGTATTTTATCCCAGTGTATATTTGGGGTATTGTTTTTAGTCATAAAGTACTCCATAAATTCATATGGTTATAGGCGCTATGGCTTATCATGACCAGGCGATTAATCAGATCGGGCCTCTCTGACCGGGCCAAAATGAATTGTTGTGAATCAGAAGTAACTAACCCTGACTCCTGAAGCCCTCAACCACCAGGATCCCGTCCCCAGGCATTACGGGTTGCCACCCACGTCAAACAGGTGACTTTATTGGGGCTTCTTAACCCTCTGCAGAGGTGCAGTCAGCATATTCTGAAGTCCTATCCGACAAGGCAGTTTATTCTGGATCCCGTAGGATGCTACAAAAACAAAATATAAACCTGAAACTCGAGTCAGATTCTTAAACCCGTCAGATCTAGAATTTCATATGGATGTCATACATAGCGTCCAACAGATTCAGAAAAGTTGATTGATTTGCTTTTTTTTACGGTTTATCAACCCGCTGTGAATTATTTGAAGCCGAAACATATTTTGCATTATAATAATAATTCTTTTCTTTGCGAGGGAATATTTCATAAACAATTTTTCTTAGAATAGCATTTTTCACATACAAGTCCTATTATTTAATCCATAGCTGGAACAGGAAATTCATATATTTCTCAGGAAATACTTTAGGCTGTAAGAATTCTTTCGAGATAATAATGATTTATCGATACGAGTTCTACTAATTAATCCATAGCTGGGGGGAGAGAAGGGGTGGATTCATATCTTTTTCACGGTTATTTGCGTGTAAGTGAATATAATGAACCCAACTGCAATTAGAACCCGGCTCTCTGATTTTAAATAAAGAGCCGTTATTCATTACACCACCTGCACATCCTGTATTTCCAAGCGGTCACCCATCTTGGTACTGACCAAGCTCGAGGTTGTTTAACTTTGGCGATCGTACTAGAAACAGTGTTTCAACGTGATATGGTCGTGAAGCGAAAGATGCCTCCATAATCCGTATCACCCAATACAAAACCTTTTACGGCACTCACAGTATGTATACGTGCAGATACTTATAAAGAAATTTAATTTAGGCAATAAGAAAATTGAGCATAAGATTGTCTTGCACTAGGCATAATTTTGTCCCAGAATGTAAGATGCTTTAAAGCTAAAATATTAACTCGAGAATATGGTTCATGTTCTTAAACAGCATCGTCAGATCGAGGCTCTAATATGGATGTCATGCTTGACATTAAACTCATTCAGAAATGTTTCAACTGTCAGCCATTTATAAACGTCTTCTCAGATCAATCATTAAAATGGCTTCAAGCGAAATAATCTTCTATGCTTTAAAGAAGACATTCCTTCACCAGATCTTATAGAATCATAAGCATAGAACAGTACCAATTAAAAAAAATAATTGAAGACTCCCAGCAGCAGCAAAACTTAAAATGGATAGCACTTACAACTGTAAAGCAAAATAAGGATATATTAAAGATGGTGACTTTCCACACAACTTAAGGTTTGTACGGATTTACAATTAATATAAAGATGAAGTCAATTTTTCTGAAAAATATTTCTCTTAAGAATTTATCAAGCGTAAATCAACGAATATTTTCACTATTATCATTTACATTACTGTTACCATTAGCATTATAGGTATGGCCAGATATTTTTCGCCATTTTTTCGTGTGTTCAAATTATGGATAAGCGAAAAACTTATTCTAAAGGCTAAACAAAGTAATGAGAATCAGAACAAAAGAAACAAAGAAAGGGAGGCTGAATAGCTTTCACCCGGTATTCCCAAGCGATCACCCGTTTAGGTAATGACCAGGATGGATTTGTACAACTCTTAACTCCCTTAATAATTGCATTCACACAAATCCTGTTTTGGAAAGATGAATATCTATATTTCAATCGTTAGGGATGAATAGCAATATCTGAATCTTTCGGGGTGAATAACTATATCTCAATCTTTAGGAGTGAATAGCTATATCTCATTCTTTAGGGGTGAATAGCTACATCTCAGTCGTTAGGGATGAATAGCTACATCTCAGGCTTTTGGGGTAAATAACCACTATCTCAATTTTTACGGGTGAATAGCTATATCCCAGTCGTTAGGGGTGAATAGCTACATCTCAATCTTTAGGTGTAAATAGCTGTATCTCAATCTTTTGAGATGAATAGCTATATCTCATTCTTTAGGGTTGAATAGCTGTATCTCAATCTTTTTTGTAATTGATCTGTCTCTGTGACTTGATACTTCCAGCGAGTTGATTCCAGATTTATTTGTCAGGGTCGACATCAGTCTTTTGATTCCTGTGTAGTTGTTATAACTCCATTTAATTTACGTCAGTGAAAATTCAATATGACGATTCTCCGTTTTGCATTCAAGTTCTGATAACTCAGAAATTTCTCTAATTTAACGCCAGCAAAATTGTTTATTGAATACACAATTATACCTTATCTGTTTACAGGTTGGATTTTAAATTAAGCTCAGTTCTGGTGCTTCGTTTTTGAAAATCTAAAAATTATTTTCTGGTTTGGTTTTAGCTTTTCAATTTTGTTGTCTTATATATTTTCTTGAGGAAATTTTGTTTATGTCGTCTTTTCCCTTTTTCCTATCTTTAATCAGTTGGTTTTAGCGAAGGATCCCTCTTCTGCACCCGGATTAAATTATTTCTATTCCCAACTAAACATATCGCTTATTAAACTCGAAACGCTAATCAATGCATCGGCAAATAAAATATTTCAGAAACACTTGCGCAATCGATCTTTGTCCATTTCTTTGACTTATAAATATTTATTTTTTAATTATTTTGTTAATCAAAGAACAAATCTTCTTTAGAAACAAAGAAAAGAGGACTTAACTATTATGTGATATCGTTCCTCTTATATGGCAATGATTACTGGACCATCTCCTCATAGACGGCTAAGAATATCATGGAGTTAACATGTGAGTAATGAGGAAGTTTTGGAGAAAATTGCAACATAACGGTAATAAGGTAATTAATGAGGAAAAAAGCTTAGGAAATTTAACACTCACATGACATGTTGAAGATAAGAACGACAGAGGAAAACCGCGCATAATCTGCCTTACGAATTTGTGTAAATGGTTGGCAAGAACAGGGATTAGGAGAGATCGCAAAGCGACAAACTTTACTAAGTGGTACAAATGATAGTGGATTGTGGAGAGCCATGATTGTCCATCTCTTGAAGTGACACAGCACAAAGAAGAAGAAGAAGCATTGTTAAGAGCTAAAAAGGACAGGAAATTGTGGCACGAAGGGAAAAAAAGCTCAGCGGAACAGTTGTCATGAAATATTTGTAGAAAAGACAGAGGGAAGCCACGTCACAGCGGTGGGAAAGTGGATGAAGTCAAGATGTCAAGTCAGGATTGATTACATTATAGATCTTTCTTTGGATATTTTCAAGAATCTTGAGATGAACAGCAGGAACAACAGACCAGATATGGTTGCAGTATTCAATGCACGGACGAATGGTAGATTTGTAAATGTGCAAGATGGATTCTGACGAGAAAAATCCTGATACGACACAGTGACCCAACTTTTCTTGCAATAGGCGAAGCAATTGTTCCATTATAGTCCTTGCTCTTCATGTCAGTGGAAAAAGTGAGACAAAGAAGATGGAGAATGTTGGTCTCATTGCGTCAAACATAGATTCTTACAAAATAAAAAAAAACGCTTTCAGTCTCGAAGCTCTGAGACCAGAGTGGCTCCTCTCTGTCCCGGGCCATGTTGCTAAAATGCGATAACTTAAGACAGTGTTTCATAGTATGTGTATCAGCGGTAATTCGTTCTAGAACTTTACAAAACACGAGATTGCATATTATCTTTTTTATTAAAAGTAAACCTTCCAAACAATTTAAAATCTCGACATTACATTAGTTTTTGTTTACAAGAAAAAAAAATCCCCAAATCTCTAAGTATTTAATCAGGAAAGACACGTCGAAAACTCATGCAATATTCAATCTTATCAGAAGAAGGCCTGTCAATGATAGTCAATGTAAGTGTATTTTCCACTGCGCGCACATCGCTATCGAATGTGATACAAGGTCGTATTTATTGTTGGGAACCAGACCGTCTACATTTGGGTTAAGTACAAAAATTTCCCGAGCCTCTGCAGCTGTTCGTTTCACTGGCCTCGGTGTCGAGCACCGAGCCCTCTCTCTAGTCCCATGAAAAAATGCAACTTCGGGCAGCTGTTCCCCATGGCTGGGCACCTCACCGTGTTATTTTCCTCAGCTGCATATCTGTCCACCGACTGAGCCACAACTGAGAGATGATAAACTCTCCCCGGCATGTGCCAGGTAAGTATATTCAATGTAGGGCTTTTGTTTTTGGTTTCGTTTGACATGCCATCACCTGTTTGGTTATTTAACAATGAAACGGCATGAAAAGTTTTTGGCCCGAACATGCACACGCCAAACGGTTAAAAGTGGATAGTCATTTTGAGGCTTATTTTTGCTTTATTTCTAAAAACTATAAAAACGATATTTTAACTCTTTTTGGATTTTAGAAATAGAGAAAAGTGGGAAATTTAATCTTATGGCGCTCCTTGAAGTATTCTATATACAATGGACTTGTTCACACTTTGTAACAACACACTATTTTTCATATCTTTTATTTTCTATGCAGGCATAACACTCTTTGGCTTGTTCTTCTTGCTTTATTTGCAGACAAATTTGAAGATAGGTTATGTGATTTTTAGTTGGTTGATTTTGTTTAGCGACATATCAACCTCTATGGGTTATTTAATACCGAAATCTAAATAATTTGAACACAATTTTATGGCATCAGCTAAATATATTTTGAACAAAACTGTATGCCTTCAACTACAGATAAAATGTATTGTTGATAATTCTACTATAAAATTTATTGCAAATTACCGTGTTATTTTTTTTTTTTTTTTTTTTGCGAGGAAGGGACTCTAAAAGATAATTTCCATGATCTTTTAACTTAGAAATTATTCCAAATTATGTATTGTATGCACAAGATTCCATCAAAAAATATTTTAAAGTGTGTATTTTCAAAAAGACTGCTATAATTTTTGCACACGCCTGGAAGTTTATTTCTCAAGACATGATAGGCAAAGAATCATTATTTAACAGAAAATATTCCTTACAAACCAAGAAAAGAATACTGAACGGTTATATCGTTTGCTTGGTTCATTTCGTTTAGCGGTATATCAACACCTTTATGGGTTTTTAATGCTGAAGTTTAAATATTTCGAACACAATTTGTTAGTAATTTTTACTGTAAATAGATAACGTTGGTAATTTTGCTATAATTTGGTATTGTTGGTTGGTTGAATTTGTTTCACTACAGAAAATCTCTGTAGGTTATTTTAATGCTAAAATCTAAAATTTTGAACATTATTTTATGTCTTCAGCTAAATATATTTTGAACGCAATTGTATGCCTTCAACTACAGATAAAATGTATTGTTGGTCATTTTACTATAAATATGAATTGTTTGTATTTTTTCATGTAAAAATGTATTGTTTATAGTTTTACTATAAATATATATTGTTATACGTTCATAAAGATTTTTCTTTGTTTGGAGGTTTGCTATTTGCCTATAGCTTGGACCCTAACAGGTGCTACAACTTCTTACATCAATAAGGGTTGGTTTGTTTGATTTCTTTGAGCGGCATATCAACACCTATATGGGTTATTTAATGCCGAAATAAAAATGTCCTGCACAAACATTGATGCTTTTAAGTACAGATACCTTGTACATAATTTTATGCTTTCAGGGTAAAGCTATGTTTTTTTTTTAGATATATAGTTTGTAGATCATAAAAATTATAGTTGGTAATTTTATTATAAAATGTATTTTTATATTTTTCAGTGCTGCATTGATTGCCATTTTGCTATAAAAATATATTATAAAAATGTACTGTTGATTTCTCTTTGGGGGTTCAATATTTGCCCATAGCTAGGGCCCTAACAGGGCCTACCCCAACCCCCGGATGAAGGTGGACCTGGGAACAAGAACAATTAAGAGGTCGTTCATCGCTCCTCAAAACCTTCAATCTCACGATCAGAAGCCTTGCTGCTGGATGTAGTTTATCATCATACCCAGGATGCCAGGTTACTCGAAATTAGGCAGTCTCGTGAATCCAGGTAAATCGTCACCTCATAAATCTGTGAGTCACCATTTAGTCAATTAGACTTGAATTATGAATTAATGATGCCTGTAACGTTGGAAAAAAGTTTATGCAATAGGATTGGCAAATAAGATTTTAATTATTTACATACGTTGGATATAAGATAAATAAAGTGTACACTAAAGAGTCAGAGGGAAGGAAGTTGACTACTGATCACGTGCCTTAAAGCATTTCTATACAACGATATAGCGTCGCCGAAAGGATGTTTAAGTCGAGCGAACGAAACAGAATTTATCGATACTTGGATCCGGTGTTTTGCAGCCGAGGCTAGGGTTAAAAACTTGAAAGACAGCAAGGGAAGAGGTTGGAGAAGTTCAAGAACGATGAAAGGCATTAAACTTTTTCGATTCAGGGAGGTGTAGTGGGTATTGGCAAATAAGATTTTATTTATTTACATATGTTGATTATAGGATAAATAAAGTGTAAGAGTCAGACGGTAGGAAGTTGACCACATGTCGTAAAACAACTCTATACAAGAGTTTAAATCCTCAATATGTAATCAATGATATCCATTGATTTTCAATGAGAATATCAAGTGAAGACGCCCACCGTTTAACTTGGAATAAAATTTCTTACTGGGAAATCACATTTCTTAAAATGCGAAATCTTGCTATTAATTTGTGGTTGCAGGTGTTTTTATCGTTTTGATTTCAACGTGAATATTTGTTTTATATGCAATATTTTTTCCTTTTCTTTTTAATTCCGTATTATCCTTGGAAATATGGTTTTAAATCATTCAAAAATTAAACGATACATAAACATGAGAATACGACAACGCATGCTAACAATGAATATCAGCTTTAAAGCTCAGAACAACTAAAGTCAATGTTTGATTTTGTTTGGTTTGTTTTATGGCATATCAACCTCAATGGGTTGTTTAATGGCGACAAGATTTTTATTGCTGCTAATATTTTTTCAATAATATATTGCTGCTATCATATTTTTTTTTCCAAAACATGTATTGCTGGTAATATTTTTTCTTCAAAAATATATTGCAGTTAATATTTTTCCAAAAAGGATTGGGTTTCCTGTTCCTTCTAAAGTCTACGTCAACTTTATACTCCTAACGCTTGTCCTTTTCTACCCTTATTATAACTACACACAGTGACCCTCTACCTTGAGTGGCTCTTGGGCTTTGTATTAAGAGAATTTTGGAAGATATTTAAAAAGTATTCTGTTCCTTTCGTGGAGCATTAGACACATCCTGGTCACTAAATATCAGTTTTCGAAAAAATTTTCCTCCTATTTTTTAATAATTTAACACAAGCAAGGCGATAATGCCTCTAAGACGCATGGAATTATTGGGAGTGGAAAAGCAGGCAAAGTTTTTATAGTAAAAAGTGAGGAGAAAGGACAATGAAAGAACAGGGTTCAGGAAGACAGAATATAGTGATTGGTGTTACTTTTAATCTTTAGAGGTTGTAGGCAGCAGAGAAGCAGAAAATCCAGAGGGGGTTCTACGGGTCAAAAGTGCAAGTGAAGAAGCGATTAGAATAGAACTTACGGTTACATATATTCAATTCAACAGTAAAACGATGAAATATATTTGCCAATCTAGTAGTACATTTAAATTCGAGGTAACAAGGAGGAGAGCTCATTAGAACATCTGCTATGAAAATATTTGTAGAAAAGACAGAGGGAAGCCACGTCACAGCGGTGGGAAAGTGGATGAAGTCAAGATGTCAAGTCAGGATCGATTACATTATAGATCCTTCTTTGGATTTTTCTCAAGAATCTTGAGATGGACAGCAGGAGCAACAGACCAGATATGGCACGGATGATGGATTTGTAAATGTGAAAGATGGATTCTGACGAGAAAAAAATCCTAATACGACACAGTGAACCAACTTTTCTTGCAATAGGCGAAGCAATTGTTCCGCTATAGTCCCTCCTCTTCATGTCATTGTAAAACATGAGACAAAGAAGACGTAGAATGGTGCTCTCATGGAGTTTAGCATCAGTCATACTAAAAAGGTTATCTTTAGTGGTTAAATGAAAGCGGTTTTTTTTGGAGTCGTTAAAACTTGCAAGCCATTGCTTGTCCCAGTTAACCACTGATTGGTGGTCTTTTTCAAGACCAATTTATCTTGTCGGGTTTGTCGGATTTGCTACTAAGACAGAAGTAAATGATTTTGTCATTTGCATAAATATCTAGATGTCAAGACTCTCGAGATATATAGCCAGTGCACACCACTATATATGGCAGCAATATTCAATGCACAGACCGAATGGCAGAGATATAAGTGTGTAAGATGGATTCCGAGGAGAAAAAATATCTGGTTTGACACACTCCGTGTTTGTCCCTTTTCAGTACTAAGTCCGTTTTGGCAAAAGAAGTCTGAATTTAATTTCTTTTCGGGAATTTTGTCTCTTCTTTGTACACGAGGGTTTCTTAATCTAAACCTCTATTTCTTAATTAAAAATGTGAAAGGTTTGTTTGAAACTTTCTCTTAAGTTCAAGTTACATTCATAGAGTTCCATAATTTGGTTAAAAATTGTTCTTGGGTCTCAAAAACCACACATCTCCCAATGTTGTCCAGACGTGAATAAACTTAAAACTTTCATTTAAACATTCTCTTGAATTTCATTGGTTGTTAAATAAAAATAAGCTTTGAGAAATTTCCATGGCAAAACAGTCAAAATTTGTGCAAAAATAGGTTCAACTTACATAAAAAAAAATCTTTCTCAAATTCATCCCTAATTTAAATGTTTCAAGAAATCCTATTGGCTAAAAAATAAAAAAATACAACATTCGCCCACGCATTTCTCAGAAAAATTCGCAACAGCTACCAAGTCCCGTTGGAGACAATTTCATTGTTAAGAAAACTATAAATAGAAATAGCAAACGAATTTTCGTCGCATTCGAGATTCACATTAGCTAGATATAGGATAGTGAGTGTGGACCAACCTCAATCCCTTCCCCCTTTTTGGCCTTGTGCCATAATTGTAGTCTTACAATAAATAAATTTGAGACTCACGAAAGATACGCACGGGAATTATATGCCGCCAAAGAAACAAAGCGAAAGAAATTCAGCCTTTATCGTCTGTTCATCCCAAATAATAATCATATCAGCAACAGTAATAATTAAAATAATAATAAAAAATAAAACAAATAACAGAAATTAAATAAATAAATAAATACAAAATTAAAATAAAATAAAATAAACACACAGATTAACATTACGATCTGAAACGATAACATTTTAACTATTCACTAAAAGATATATCAACATCAAACTTCCATGACTACAAATTTTTAGTTAAAATGTCTTGCATCTTATTTTCGTTGTTGATTTCATCCCCCCCACACCTTCATTTCATACCGTATATTTTTATAAGCAAAAAATAGTTACAAAAAAGACATTTTTGTATATTGTAAAAAATTTGTGACATGAGTGTTTTTGTTGGAGCCATTGATAGTTTTGGTTTGTTTGAGGATTTTCTATTTAACTTTAGGTTCTCTCAATTTCCAGAAATATTTAGAAAGTGAAGTCACAGTCGTAAAAGAAGATATATGATTATAATATCGTTTTTTAAAGGCATTCCTAGAGAACCAACATATAATTTAATATTTCCAGGGTTAATGGAAGATCCTCAAAGAAGCCAGAACTTGTAGATATTTGTATGAACCTTACTTTTATGTCTACTAGAAAAAATGTGTATTATTAAGCTTTTGAATAACAGACCAAAGATTTGAAATCACCGATTTTGTAGGCACATTAAAGATCTAACATTACAATCTTGCTAAACCTTTAATTTTATTATTCACTTCTCTTATACCTTTATTTCTACTTATATACATATCACTGCTACCTTTACTGATCTATCTTAAATTTAAAGTTCTAAATTGATTTGTACATGTACACTGCTAGTAATAATATCAGAAAAATAGTTTTATACCTATACTTATATTACAAGTTATATAGTTTGGTAATAGGCTTAATTTTTAAGAAAATTATATTAATATTTTATACTTTATATGTTTTTTATTGATATTTTAAATTTTGAATTTAAATTTTTAATGTTATATTTTAAATAGTTTATTTTGGATGTCTAATATTTTTACTTAAAAGGGTCTTTTATTTACATACTACGCTTAATTCTATTAAATAATTGTTGAGATGTTGTGAGTTTCCCGCGTGTCGGTGTATGAATCAAGACAAACACAGTTGTAGAGGAAAATACTGGTATATTCATAAAAGCAATTAACAATAGAGTGATTAGTAGAACGAAGGTTGGTTAGTACGAAACAATATCCAAAGTCTATAGTCCAACGGTATGTACCGGGTAAGCTTATCTGGACTGCTAACGCTGACTCTCTCTCTCTGACGCTCCCCTCACTCTCTCCAGAGCTGACTTATATAAGAGGGACCAGTCCATTACTAGTTAGAAGGTGGGTGCGCCCCAACAATAATATTTCTGCTTCTTTAAATAATTTCAAACTTTGATCGTTGCATAGTATCAAGAGTTGTTCAATGTAGCAGACTTTTCCCATGAAATTTTAAATCTTTCGGGATACTTTTTGTTAACGACTTTCATTGGCTGAATTGGTATCAACAACACATATTGTCTTCCTCGCTTCTTTCTTTCTTTCTTTCTATCTTTCTTTCTTTCTTTCTTTGTTTTTTCTTTCATCTTTTTTTTTCCGTTTTTTTCGTATTCATGTAGATCTTTCTTCTATTAGTTTTTTTTTATTTTCTTATTCTTTTTTCTTCTTTTTATTTGGATTTATTGACGCGTTGTCTTTTAATTTTCCTTAACTCTTATATTTCTCTTTCTTCTTTCTCTTTTTTCCTTTTATTTTCTTATCCTCTTTGCTTTTACCTGTTTTCTTCTTCTTCTTCTTCTTCTTCTTCTTCTTCTTCTTCTTCCTCTTCTTCTTCTTCTTCTTCTTCTCATTATTATTATTATTATTATTATTATTATTATTATTATTATTATTATTTTCCTTTTATGAAAACCCTTTAAATATTTCCCTTCCTTTTATGGTGTTTCTCAAAAAAAAAAAAAAATTCTTAAAAAATTTAAATAATGAAAAAAAGAAAGTGATGTTTTAGAAGTAGCATTTTTAAATAGAATCGTTTATGACCATCTTTTGACAACTACCAGACGAGAATTCAAAGTCGTTCCCACATTGAGGAAAAGTCTTTCGCTGGTGTGATTGATTTATTCGTCGCGGTTAACACGAACTTTGATTCCAAAAATTGTACCAGTTTTTGAAAACGATTTGGACAAGTATTTTCTCCTTTTCTGTATTTTTTATGTAGTTTTCTTTTCTAAAGATCTTATGAATCATTATAATTTTTATTGAAAAAAGCCATATTTCATTTACATTGAAAATTTACATATATGTTATTGCCATCATTTGGCACACAATGCACTTAATTTGCGTAATTCTTTCAATTTTGTGTGTTAGCAATAAATTTATCGTTTGCCTTTAAATTCAGCTCCTGTCGTTTGCTTGTTATGTGCCTATAGAAATTAAATGTTAACTCAAACATTTATTTGAACTGCAGGGTCTTTTACAAAAAAAAAAATAAAAAATAATAATAAATAAATAAATAAATAATAAAAAAGAAAAATTCCTTTAAAAATTCTTTTAAAAATATTCGGGGCTGTCAGATTGCTTTACGATATATAATTAATAAATACAGTTTAACTTAACAATCTTTCTTAGGAGTTACACCATTATCTTTTATACAGATACAGTCACGAATTAAACCGAAAATAATGAAAAAAAAATGCGAAAAAAAAGGCCTGAAAGCAAACTTACCTACTCAGTAAAGTGCTCAAATCCCAGATTGTCTAGACCATATATACTGAAAATATATTTAGTTCGTTTATATCGGTATTATTTTGAAAACATTGTCTTGCATCTATCTATCTATCTATCTATCTATCTATCTATCTATCTAATCTCAGTCTGTTCATATCTATCTATTTCAGTCTGTTCATATCTATCTATCTATCTATCTATCTATCTATCTATCTATCTATCTTCTGATTGACACAAAAGATTTTTTTATCCAGTCTTCAAGGTATTTTTCTGGCTGTTCGTGACCTTCAGGTATTCTTCACTTCCATCATAAATGAACTATTTCACTTTTCCACTTTACGTGCATAAATTTTGTGATGTTGTACAGAGTTTCTAATAGAAACACCGAGTCCCCCCTTCTTTACAACTCCAGTTAAATACCACGCAATCAACGTGGCCATTAAACCAGAAAATGATATTTTTTTCAAGCAATATATATTTTGGCAAAACTCGACGGCTACTAATGCATTCATCGTCAATGAGCTTCTCAAGTTGTTGAAAATAGCGACTTGTTTTTTCCTTCTTTCTTTTCTCTCCATCTAAATACGTAATACCAGCATCTAAAGACCAATTCAGGAGCGCCGAGCAAAAGATGAAATCTGCTATTCACATTAAGGTAATCCAGGTGAAAAGTATTCTGAACAGAAACTTTTACTCGACGAGTGAGATACAGGCTATAAAACCTCGACATGATCGTCATGAAACAGTTGTTAATTAAGGCAAGAAATGTGTTATAGTAATTTACCCATGCACGCATGGACTCTCCCAGCTATAAATAGGAGCAGGTACTGCCTTTTGGAGATGGAAGTTTCCAGCAGTCAGCTCTGACAGTCGGACCGAACATTCTTGCTGTAACACACTCGTTTTATGTTTGTGTTACTGTTTCTGTTAATATATTTGTTTAACTCAGTTCCTGTCTTGTGTCTTTATTTCTGGCCCTAACAAGGCTACAAAAAAATGTCTTGTAAGTTTTTAACGCACCCAAAATGAAACTGCTGTCTTTTAGTTGTCGCAGTGAGCTATTTTGCTTTCTATCAGAATGGCTGATGCTAACCTCCAGGAGAATAACTTGTTGCATCTTCTTGGACTCACGTTTGTTACTGACATGTAGTGGAATGATTAGATGTTCCCTATCTTCTCTTTCTTTCTTTCTTTGAAATCAAACAGCATCTCTGATATGTCTTTTTACATTTTTTTCTCTCGATCAAAATAGAATAATCCATTATTTATGAGGTGTCGTCAGAGCGTAACATACACGCTAAGGAAGAAGCAGATTTATAATATGATGAACTCTTAGGTGACTGATACAAGATAATGGTAATAGCCGTTTCCTTACAAGGAAACATTTGACTTTCATTAACAACGAGTACTACTTCATTTAAGCTTTTCTTCATTCCCTAGTCATTCGGTATTCATTGACCGAAACATTCGGTATTCATTGACCGAGCAACCAGTGCTACTTGAGTTACACTTTCTGTCACTTCCTGACCATCGGCTGGGATCAAAGTGTAGTATCTGTTCTCCACACTTATAATGTTAATGGTAATAATAGCCGTTTCTCTATAAGGAAACATTCAACACTAGCAGTAGAGCCCGGCGCTGCCCGGGGATGTAACAGTAAGAGATAGATCAAGTATCAACCATCATAAAGACTGAAAAATAAAATTAACAAAGATTATTGTTTAAGGTTGACGGACACGCATGTCTTAATTTGTTTTTTTTTTTTTTTTTTAGGAATTGGTCAAACTCAAACAAAAACATTGTTTTCAATCGTTATGAGTCTACCGATTGAATAGAATTTTATTATAAACAATTGTCTTGTAAATGGAATTTTTAAAGCATTCTGAATGTAAAAATAAAGAAAAAAGTGTGCAAGACAATAAGAAACACTACCTGCCCCCCCCCAAGTGAGTTTTGTTGAAATCGGTTGAAAAATGTGGAAATCTGATCTCAGATATAAATGAACACACACACACACACACACACACACACACACACACACACACACACACACACACACCTGGGTTTTATAATAAGTATAACTCGATATGAGTTGTCCCCCTTTCATTCTCGCGATGTCTCTTAATCGTTTTTTCAAATTGATTTTGTGCAAAAATAATTGTGTTTTTCCAATTTTTGGCGCTGTCAGAACCACTGCAAGTTAATTTTATGTAGTCCTGTGAAGTTTTGTTGAAATCGGTTGAAAAATGTAGGAAATCCGATCCAATATATAAACGTACAGACACACACACACACACAACCTGGGTTTTATAATAAGTATGATTCACTAACCGAGCAGCCAGTGCTACTATCGGTTGAAATTTATAAAATCTTTCGCTTAATTTTTCAAGAAAATAGGTTTATCAATTCCAGTAACTGTTGTCTCTCTATCCAATACTGATGTGGGCGGGGGTCCATTCTAATCTTTTTGAAGGAGTAAATCATTATTTTCTCTTCTTATCTTTTGCTGCTGTTGAAAATACTCAAGTGATGTCGTTTCTCTTGTTTGGGGCAAGGTTCAAAGAAGCGTGTTTTTATCAATATGTAGCAAATAAAAAGTGGGAAAATTATTTAAAGGCCCTCAATATGCAAAATTAAAATACACAGCGTGGTTTTACTAAGTTAGCGGTGGGGAGGTATCAGCAAATTTACTCAAAACAAAAATAAAATAAAATAAATAAATAAACAAACACCTGCTTTATTTCTCTGTGCAACTACTCACTTTATTGTTGGACCGATTATTTGAACAGGACTTCACCGGAGAGCATTTCGTTTCAAAGGTGAATCATTGCATCCCCCGCCAAAAAAAGGTGATTTCAAAAAGGACGTTTTTTTTTCCCTTGACCCCATTTTTATTTTAACTATCTTCACTCTTTGAGAATGTTTGCTTTATTTAAAAAAGAGATTATTAGAATTATAATAAAACCGCCAGTCACGACGAATGAATGCCTCCTCGAGGAGGCTCCGTGCTACGAGAGGATACTGGGACTCAAACCACCCGACCTCAAGTGGAATTCTTATATACGATCCATCGCTAGAGGTGAAGGTAAAATAATCGGCTCCCTGTACCGCTTTAGAAAGTACCTGACTTTTCATGCTGTTCCCTACTTTTATAAGAGCCAGATCCAGCCGAAAATGGAGCACTGTTGCCATATTTAAGCGGAAGCTTCCCAGATATCACATTCCAGTCTTGATAGAGTTCAAAAGCGTCCTTAAATTATTTTCCACCCTCCAATTCCTCTCTCTCTCACAGGCGAGATCTAGCGAGTCTCTCACTGCTCTATGGTTACTACCATGGAAAGTGCTTGGACGAACTGCATCTGATGGTGCCACCAGGTTTGACATTCACGGCTAGGACCCGCCATGCTACTTACTTAGGAGCAAACCACACATGTTCCCTCCGTATCCTATCGGCGAGAAGTTCCACTCAAACAGCTTCATTCCGTGAGCCACTGCCCTATGGAACAGATTCCCAAGAGGATGTTTCTCTGATCGCTACAACCTTAACCTGTTCAAGTCTAGAATCAAACGTTATCTTCCCGTCTTATCCATATAAACTTACTCCTTATCGTAACCCTCTACCTCGAGAGACCCACATGGCTTGTACAAGGTGTACTTTAATATATATAAAAAAAATCTGAACAAATGATGAAAGTGAATTTATACATATTTTTGCCCTTGAGAATTTACAACAAAAATATTAAACACCTTTATTATTTTTATTTTTATATTATTATTGTTGTTATTATTATTATTATTATTATTATTAAACACCTTAATTTTTATCTTATTTATTATTATTATTATTATTAATATTATTATATTAAACACATTTATTATTACCTTATTTATTAGATTTTTTATTTATCACTTACCAATTTATAAAGAAATAAATATGAAAACTATTTTTTTATTCATAAATGTATAAACATTTACTAAATTATAAAAATATTTAAACCAAGAAGGAAATTCTTATTATTTACCATTTTATAAAGTTTGAATTGATTGGAAATTAGCTGATGTTTTGCCAACCATTCCAATAATATAAACAAACGATATAATTAATAATGTTTATTATTTTTGTTGTCAATTTTCAAGAACAAAGAAAACGTATAAATTCGCTTTTATGTGTTTAGATTTTATTATAATTTTAATCATCGTTTTTTAAAACTAAAAAACATTGCCTGCGAGTGAAGGTAGTTAAAATAATAGCCGTGTCAAGGGAAAAACCGTCCTTATGACATTCCGATTTTAGGGGGGGGGACACCAAAGTCTGTGTTTGCCTAAAATTATTTGTACCATTTGGAATAGTCCCTTGTTGTGGATGAAGTGGAGCTCATCGAGGCAATTCCTCAATTTAATGTCACTCTCAAGGACCCGTAGCCCTATAAGAATGCGCTTTGCTTCCTGAAACACACACACACTCACTCATACGTTACTGTCTCTCCAAGGAACCCTGATCCTGATGGAGACTTACAGGAAAGTACTGCAGTATATAAGAAAATTCCACGACGCACCTGGAAGCTATTTAGACGTTGTGCCTAGCACTCACGCATTCAAAATCTAAAAATCCCCTTTATCGATAAAACTTCGTCGCCGGATCCGGCGTTATCACCCCGACCCCCGGGGCGAATTCGCAAGATATGTTTCTGGCCCTTGAATCTCTTCTTTTATTTTAGTTGTTACCTAATTACTGTGTCTACTTTCTGATGTATTTTTCTTTTCTGTGAGGAAATTATATTGGAAAAGTTCTTTTTGTTAATCAGTTCACACGAAGCAAGGCAATAGAGTCCCTAAGACGCAAGGGGAGGGGTTACTGAATGCTAGCGAGTATGAAAAAAAAAGAAGAAAACAATATTAAAGAGATAGAATAAAAAGGAACCAAAATTACAAAGACAGAAGATAACGGTTGGCATTAAATTTAAATTTTTTAAGATCAAAAATTGAAGCCAGAAGTCGACAGAGATTTCCACAAGTGAGATGTGCGAGGAAAGAAAATGATAGCATGGCATTTACGGTTACATCTAGCCATTTCAACTGTAAAATGATGAGACCTTGCCACCAATCTAGTACTGCACTTAAATTCATAAAGTCTATGTACCATAGTGAAAAGAAGAATTAGCATGAAATTATTTAAAGGAAAGGCAAAAGGAAAGCTACATTATGGTGGTAGGAAAGTGACTGAAGCCGAGATGCCAATAAGTGAATCTTATGTGAGAAGAAACTGTTAGCTAGAACTTACGGTTACATCTAGCCATTTCAACTGTAAAATGATGAGACCTTGCCACCAATCTAGTACTGCACTTAAATTCATAAAGTCTATGTACCATAGTGAAAAGAAGAATTAGCATGAAATTATTTAAAGGAAAGGCAAAGGAAAGCTACATTATGGTGGTAGGAAAGTGACTGAAGCCGAGATGCCAATAAGTGAATCTTATGTGAGAGAAGAAACTGTTAGCATAGAACTTACGGTTACATCTAGCCATTTCAACTGTAAAATGATGAGACTTTGCCGCCAATCTCGTACTGCACTTAAATTCATAAAGTCTATGTACCATAGTGAAAAGAAGAATTAGCATGAAATTATTTAAAGGAAAGGCAAAGGAAAGCTACATTATGGTGGTAGGAAAAGTGACTGAAGCCGAGATGCCAATAAGTGAATCTTATGTGAGAGAAGAAACTGTTAGCATAGAACTTACGGTTACATCTAGCCATTTCAAGTGTAAAATGATGAGACCTTGCCACCAATCTAGTACTGCACTTAAATTCATAAAGTCTATGTACCATAGTGAAAAAGAATTAGCATGAAATTATTTAAAGGAAAGGCAAAGGAAAGCTACATTATGGTGGTAGGAAAGTGACTGAAGCCGAGATGCCAATAAGAATCTTATGTGAGAGAAGAAACTGTTAGCATAGAACTTACGGTTACATCTAGCCATTTCAACTGTAAAATGATGAGACCTTTGCCACCAATCTAGTACTGCACTTAAATTCATAAAGTCTATGTACCATAGTGAAAAGAAGAATTAGCATGAAATTATTTAAAGGAAAGGCAAAGGAAAGCTACATTATGGTGGTAGGAAATTGACTGAAGCCGAGATGCCAATAAAAGTGAATCTTATGTGAGAGAAGAAACTGTTAGCATAGAACTTACGGTTACATCTAGCCATTTCAACTGTAAAATGATGAGACTTTGCCGCCAATCTCGTACTGCACTTAAATTCATAAAGTCTATGTACCATAGTGAAAAGAAGAATTAGATTGAAATTATTTAAAGGAAAGGCAAAGGAAAGCTACATTATGGTGGTAGGAAAGGACTGAAGCCGAGATGCCAATAAGTGAATCTTATGTGAGAGAAGAAACTGTTAGCATAGAACTTACGGTTACATCTAGCCATTTCAACTGTAAAATGATGAGACCTTTGCCACCAATCTAGTACTGCACTTAAATTCATAAAGTCTATGTACCATAGTGAAAAGAAGAATTAGATTGAAATTATTTAAAGGAAAGGCAAAGGAAAGCTACATTATGGTGGTAGGGAAAGTGACTGGAAGCCGAGATGCCAATAAGTGAATCTTATGTGAGAGAAGAAACTGTTAGCATAGAACTTATGGTTACATCTAGCCATTTCAAGTGTAAAATGATGAGACCTTGCCACCAATCTAGTACTGCACTTAAATTCATAAAAGTCTATGTACCATAGTGAAAAAGAAGAATTAGTATGAAATTATTTAAAGCAAGGCAAAGGAAAGCTACATTATGGTGGTAGGAAAGTGACTGAAGCCGAGATGCCAATAAGTGAATCTTATGTGAGAGAAGAAACTGTTAGCATAGAACTTACGGTTACATCTAGCCATTTCAACTGTAAAATGATGAGACCTTTGCCACCAATCTAGTACTGCACTTAAAATTCATAAAGTCTATGTACCATAGTGAAAAGAAGAATTAGAATGAAATTATTTAAAGGAAAGGCAAAGGTAAGCTACATTATGGTGGTAGGAAAGTGACTGAAGCCGAGATGCCAATAAGTGAATCTTATGTGAGAGAAGAAACTGTTAGCATAGAACTTACGGTTACATCTAGCCATTTCAAGTGTAAAATGATGAGACCTTGCTGCCAATCTAGTAATGCACTTAAATTCATAAAGTCTATGTACCATAGTGAAAAGAAGAATTAGCATGAAATTATTTAAAAGGAAAGGCAAAAGAAAGCTACATTATGGTGGTAGGAAAGTGACTGAAGCCGAGATGCCAATAAATGAATCTTATGTGAGAGAAGAAACTGTTAGCATAGAACTTACGGTTACATCTAGCCATTTCAAGTGTAAAATGATGAGACCTTTGCCACCAATCTAGTACTGCACTTAAATTCATAAAGTCTATGTACCATAGTGAAAAGAAGAATTAGCATGAAATTATTTAAAGGAAAGGCAAAGGAAAGCTACATTATGGTGGTAGTAAAGTGACTGAAACCGAGATGCCAATAAGTGAATCTTATGAGAGAGAGAAACTGTTAGCATAGAACTTACGGTTACATCTAGCCATTTCAAGTGTAAAATGATGAGACCTTGCCACCAATCTAGTACTGCACTTTAAATTCATAAAGTCTATGTAGCATAGTGAAAAGAAGAATTAGCATGAAATTATTTAAAGGAAAGGCAAAGGAAAGCTACATTATGGTGGTAGGAAAGTGACTGAAGCCGAGATGCCAATAAGTGAATCTTATGTGAGAGAAGAAACTGTTAGCATAGAACTTACGGTTACATCTAGCCATTTCAACTGTAAAATGATGAGACCTTGCCACCAATCTAGTATTGTGCTTAAATTCACAGAGTCTGTTCGTCAGAACAATTACCGTGAAAGTATTTATAAAAAATGTAAAGTTAAGGAAGATTACAGCGGTGGGAAAATGAATGACGCCGGGATGCCAGGTCAAGACCAATAATAACATTGCATATTCTTTTTTCGATTTTATCAAGAATCTCTAAATGCACTAGACCAGATATCCAAACAATATCCAATTACATGGCCTAATGGTAGACTTATAAACGTGTAAGATAGATCCTGGAGAGAAAAAGTATCTATTACGACACAGTGAAACAAAATTTCCTAGTGGAAAATGTTAGCCCGAGAAGGAGGTTAGCATCAGCCATACTGATGGAAGGCAATAAAAGGTTTATCTGAGATGAGTGATACTTTATAAATCTTTTGTTCTTCTGCTACCCCCACCTTAAAACATATGTACATTTAGTTCTTATTAATTACGCAAGTTTATTGACTTAACTGTTATTGAATAAACAATGTTACGAATGTCGTGATATTGACGACGTGAATGAAGGAATTTCATGGTGAGTTCTCTTCCTAACTAGTCGTGTTCTTTAAGCATCTGCCTAAAGTCAAAATTAGGACGAAAAAGAAGCAGCTACCTTCATCAAAATTTGGTGAAAGGTGGGTAAATGTTGCGCATTTGTGCTGAGTTAAAGGCGATGAATTGACTATGTGAGCGTTTGCGTGACTGATTCATTCTACTTTTAACTCCCAATTTTTTTTTCGTTTATTTAATTGATAATCCTGTTATAAATAGAATTGTGTATGAGAATTGGAGGTTCAATACTAACAGACACTTCTACTCTAACAGTTTCTTTTCTCGCACTTCCCACCTGTGAACTCCCATCCGTTTACTTGCTTCCCTAAAATCTGCAGTCTTCAAAAATGTAAATGCAACGTCAATCACCATCTTATATCTTCTGGAATATTGTTCAACTTTTATCCTTTCCTCACCCCCCCCCCCGCCCTATACCTAATCTTTTCTCTCACTTTTCTCTCTGTAAACCCTGCGTAATAGTGGCATCTTCGCCTTCCTTGGGGGTGAATTGCTTAAAAAATCCATTTTTAGTTTGATCTGGCTCGTGTAAAACTAGAGTATAGCAGGGAAGTCAGATCCTTTCTGGAACGGTAAAATGAACCGATCACGTTTCCAACATTTTTAGCTAGAGATCGGATATATGAACTCCACTTGATGTCTGGGTAGAACTTGAGTCCAAAAAGACATTCAAGGCAAGACGCTTTGACAAGAAGAGCCATCCATCATGATAGGTGAAGGTTCGGGGTCTGCTTAGTGATGATGGAACGTTACTGGTTTGCTTTTAGATGTATTAGATTTTACAAGCCAGTACTTCCAGCCATTGAGCCACCTGAGGGTCAGAGGAGGGATCACGCGCTAGATTCTGGTCTTTTTCCAGATTCTCTGAGGTACACCTGTAAATTGTTGTATCATCCGCAATAGATACTAAGGACTGGAGTATAAAGTACCTTCCGTTTGTGAAGAAAATTGAACGACTCATGAATTTTTAACGGTTAATGACCCCTTTGTAGGTTATTTAAAGCCAGAAAATATTTTTAGATTTGTTTTGGAGATAATAATGATTTTAATAATACAAGTCTTACTATTAACCCATACCTGGTGGGGGGTGAGAAGAGGTGAACTCAAGCCTTTACAAGGGAATTTTCCCGGAAGTGAATATAACAGTCCCGAGTTGGAACTCCAGCAACGATAACTTAACCGCTTTTTTTATAGCCATTTTTATATTCGCTATATATCCCCGAGAGAAACTGACAACAAACATGTGTTTTTCATGCTATTAACATCCAAATACATAAAATGTTGCGCAGTTTCTGCCTGCGACAAATTGTAAAATCGATTACGTGAACATTGTTTGAAAATAATTGTTTGAAAACAATTATTCCACAAACATTTATTCGATCGTGAAAGTCGTAACTGAGTTATCAAAAACAACAGTAGAAAACCGAAATTGGTTTAAACAAGTTTACTACCTTTTGGTACAGGGAAACATAATATAGAATAAAAAATAGTGAAGATAATGTTTAGCGTAGGTAACTGTTTTCAGCAAAAGCTACTGCTCCTCCTGCTACTCCTCTTGATGTAGGAATATTCTTATGTCTTTCATCCGACGGCCGAGTCAAAAGTTGTGGGAAAATATTCTCCCTCACAAAAGTAAATTGCTTGAATGAGAGTTAATCGAAAGGAAAATTTGACTAAATGATAATTATTCGAAATGCAAAATTCTTTATTGCAATAAAAATGTTAAGATTAAAAGAAGAAATGCACAAATGATAATTATTCAAAATACAAATATCGTTAATAAAACAATTTAGTAAGAAAAAATCCTTATAACCTTAAGTTATATGATGCTGTTCGCAAATAGTCATCTACTGAAGAGTACTCATTAAAGGATGTCACTAATTTTTTAAAGTTTTCCATTTACGTCGAGGTATTTCTTGGTGCCCTTTATATTTTGGTAACCCGCTTTAATATTTGCAATATGAATTTCTAGCAAGTCATGTTCTCTTTTAAGATGATGGGATAATACTTGCTGCAAAAAAAAGCCCTATGCCATCGTTCGAAGTCGTTATTAGTTCTAGGTAAATCAACATTGACTCTCTCAAAACAAGACGGCATAATTATTTCAAACATACAGGGTCCGATGGCTAAATTGTCGTCTGAATTACGCAAAAATGAAAATAACACTGACATTTCATTTTAACAGATACATTTATCAAAATTGCACAACAATATCTTGAATCTGTGTCAAAGAGCATGAAAGAAATAAGAAACTTTATTCAGTAATAAAGGAAGCCAACAAAGTCAAAAGGGAATTTCAAGTTGGTGAAGAAGTTCAAATAAACCATAATGCACCTACTGCAGCGGCAAAGAACAAAAAAATGAAAGCAAAAGCAACTGTTATATTAAGCGTATAGTAGCGAGAGAAAGGAACAACGAGGATTAGAGTAAAACAACGTTTATTGTTTGTAAATAGTACAAGAATATAGTCGGGTGTACGCGTAATGTTAGGGATTGTACCATTTCTTATACCGGCGTGGCCGGGGTAACATATACGTTTAGTGCACGTTTCTTTGATTGATGTTACGGTTGTAGGTCGTCTTGTATGGAACGGATGTCGCCGAGGTGGACTGCGAAGGGAGTGCCTTGTAAACGAATCGAGGTAGGCCAAAGTAGGTCGAAGTGACGGTGGTTTTCAGGAGGCCAGTTCTGTGAACGGAGGTCGCTGTGTCGACTGTAAAGGGAGGGCCTTGTACACGAGTCGAGGTAGAGCTGTTCTGTGGAACGGATTTCGCTGGGGTCGACCACGAAGAGAATGCCTTGTAAGGGAGTCGAGGTATTTTGACGTAGACTGAGGTGACCGCGGTTGTTGGTATCGATGGAGGCCTGTAGCTGGGAGGAATCGATGTTGAGTCGAAAACTGGATAGCCGAGGTTTTAGGCAAAGCCAGGATGCCTTAATTGTCGTTGAAATGTGAGTCATGTTGAGTGGTGGCAGTGAAGGCGGCGACTGTGGCTGTAGTAGTACTTTGCGTGATGACCGGTCTATGTTGTCGTAGAGACGGGGTCCTGGTGGCGGTAGCAGCAGCAGCGCCCTGCGTGATGGCCACATCTGTTTCTGGTAACCACAAGAATCATCTCTTTTACTGGCGCGAACGTTCGCGACTGGCCACACTCAGATTTCATTTTGTAGACTGGACGTCGTGCGTGGAGCCTAATGCGCTGGAAATGACTTTTGTTATTTCGTGGCGGTCACATCCGGTCAGCATGCAGAATGAATCAGAATTTGATCTAATTGGACGGAGTATAACACAATGTGCCAAATAGTAACAATGGCAAGATAAGTCTCTTCATAGTCAATAATCTGTCCGTACCAGACAAGCTCATGCAGAGGTTATGTAGTGCTTGGATTAAAGGTTAAATTCTTGCTGCACAGAACCAATGATTGCTAACTAGAAAACATACTGAAAAATTATCTCAGCTCAAAATACAGATTCTTGGATAAATATCCAGAAACAATTGACCACTTTGCATTAGATTGTGCGTGATTGGCACCCAATGAATATAAAATCCGATATTACTGACTGGGCCAATATCTGCATTGGAAAAGCTGCAACTTTTGCGTAAAGTAAATTGCAAGAAATTAATATGAACACCACCCAGACCCAGTTACAGAGATAGGATCTGTAACAAGTTTATGGGGTTTTAAAATACACACGGGTTAGAACAATGAAAGCTAGTCACCCAAACATCGGGATCATTGTCCACAAAAACAGACTGTGTTTTCTTATTGACATGGCAATCCCTGTAGACTTTAATGTATCTTTGAAGATCTTCAAAAAAAAAAAAAAAAAAATTATCAAGATACTTGGATGTTTAAATCGCAATCTCAAAAATGTGACAGATGAGGACATCAACAATTCCAGTTGTAATTGGAGCCCTCGGATCAATTAGAAAAGTTTGTGATAGACTCATTAAAGGGATTCCTGGTAGCCTAAGCCTTAGAGAAATAAAAAGAATTGTACTCACAAATACAGCTCACACATTACGTAGGGCTTTATCTATGCGTGTGATTTTAGGTTTATTTGTTTTTCTCAAAAAATGCTCATTGAAAAATGCTATAATGCCATTTCTGTCCTTAAGTTTCTGGTTGGGACCCGTAAAGAAAAATAATAATAATATATGCCAACCTGATAACAACACTAAAACAGTTGAAACAAACTTAGAAGCTGCCCTTTGTGCGGACTTTAGGCTAGCTCCTGCGAAGGGTTTTTAAGCCTTCGACCTTTTACCTTCAACGACCTATATACGTAAAAGTTATAAGAATTTAGAAATAATAAATTATTTTATCTTTATTCTACAACTTAATTCGGCATAATCTTTCTTCGTATACGCAACCGATATCCGTAATTTGTTTACATTGATTTTTCCCACAATGTTTATTTTCTTTTAAAATCATCATTCTTAATGATCCTTTTACATAAAAGTCACTCTTAAAAGATATTAGGGAACCTGAACTATGTAATATTTCGAATACGTACAATGGACACGTGCTAGAAAAAGAAAAAAAAACTTATCAGCAGCGTACCGTGCCCCACTTAAGTTTTAATTACGATTTAATTAGACGATATCAATAACAATTGCGAAGAAAAGCCAATTTAAAATTAAATCTTTAATAAAGAATTGTTTTTTAAACATTTCCCTCTGTTCGATATTTAACTTTAACTTTAAATGAGTTATTTATTTAATTTTTAATCGCGTGTAACTACAGTAGTTACTAGCAGTTACTTTAGGTTTATAATTCGACGAGTTCGAAAAACAGACGGACGGACGGACACACGTACACTGCGCTTTATTTATATAGATAATTATCCAACCTAATAATGATAATAAAATTTTACTACTTTGAATTTAAAAATTGAAAGAGAAATTTAGTCTCACAAACGTTAAGGTACCAACAATGTGGCATGCATCTTGGCAGGATTTTAAATGTTGATTTTTTTTAGAGAGACACATAATCTTAAATTAAAATACAGACATAACATAATCTTCCCGTCAGTTTTTCCTTACATATGGTCTTGTGCCAAATAAAGCTAAGTTTATTATCAATTACAAAAACGAGTTGATTGAAAAAAGGCAAGCGTATTTTATAAGAAGAGAGTTTGGTGATCTGATAAAGATTTTTGATACGATTAAAAACAAATAATATTGGAAGTTTCTATCAATAAAAAAAGGGTTACTGAGCACTTGGCAAGCAGAATTTTCACACATGAAAATTTCAACAGCGAAAATTCCACACATTGAAATTTCATAGAAGAAAATTCAAAAACGAAAATTCCAAATATGTAAAATTGCACCAACGAAAGTTCTACAAATGGAAATTCCACCTATGAAATGTCCTCATAGAAATTTCAACACAGAAAGTTTCTCTTTACTAAAATTCTAACGAAAAATTCCACTCACGAAAATTGTATTCGCGTAAAATCCGCACACAAAAATTCCACTCACAAATAATTCTACTCACGAAAATTCTATTGGGGAAAAATTCCATCGCCGAAAAGTCCGACTGTGAAAATTTCACATATAGGGTGATTTAACCCACAAAATTTCTCCACTTGAAAATCTCACAGATGATGATTTCACCTACAAATATAAAATATATTCCATGAGATTTTTCACATAAGTATGACTGAATGAAAACGTATTATTTGCTATAAAATAGTAATGATAATGCTAATAATAACGTTGCCTTAGGAAAAACATTTGGCATTCATTGACCTCGCAGACAGTGCTACTCGAGTTACACTTTTCTTCACTCCTTGGTCATCGGGCTGGGATCAAAGTGTAGTATCTGTTCTCATCATCTCTAATGCTAATGATAATATTAGCCATTTCCTTATATGAAAACATTTGACATTCATTGACCTCGCAGACAGTGCTACTCGAGTTACACTTTTCTTCACTCCTTGGTCATCGGGCTGGGATCAAAGTGTAGTATCTGTTCTCATCATCTCTAATGCTAATGATAATATTAGCCATTTCCTTATATTCTTCACTCCTTGGTCAAACATTTGATCATTCAATTGACCTCGCAGACAGTGCTACTCGAGTTACACTTTTCTTCACTCCTTGGTCATCGGGCTGGGATCAAAGTGTAGTATCTGTTCTCATCATCTCTAATGCTAATGATAATATTAGCCATTTCCTTATATGAAAACATTTGGCATTCATTGACCTCTCAGACAGTGCTACTCGAGTTACGCTTTTCTTCAATCCTTGGTCATCGGGCTGGGATCAAAGTGTAGTATCTGTTCTCATCATCTCTAATGCTAATGGTAATATTAGCCATTTCTTTGGCATTCATTGACCTCGCAGACAGTGCTACTCGAGTTACAAAGTTCTTTTCCTTGGTCATCGGGCTGGGATCAAAATTAGTATCTGTTCTCATCATCTCTAATGCTAATGACCATTTCCTTATATGAAAACATTTGGCATTCAGTGACCTCGCAGCCAGTGCTACTCGAGTTACACTTTTCTTCAATCCTTGGTCATCGGGCTGGGATCAAAGTCTCATCATCTCTAATGCTAATGATAATATTAGCCATTTCCTTATATGAAAATATTCGGTATTCATTGACCTCGCAGACAGTGCTACTCGAGTTACGCTTTTCTTCACTCCTTGGTCATCGGGCTGGGATCAAAGTGTAGTATCTGTTCTCATCATCTCTAATGCTAATGATAATATTAGCCATTTCCTTATATGAAAATATTCGGTATTCATTGACCTCGCAGCCAGTGCTACTCGAGTTACACTTTTCTTCACTCCTTGGTCATCGGGCTGGGATCAAAGTGTAGTATCTGTTCTCATCATCTCTAATGCTAATGATAATATTAGCCATTTCCTTATATGAAAACATTTGGCATTCATTGACCTCTCAGACAGTGCTACTCGAGTTACACTTTTCTTCAATCCTTGCTCATCGGGCTGGGATCAAAGTGTAGTATCTGTTCTCATCATCTCTAATGCTAATGATAATATTAGCCATTTCCTTATATGAAAATATTCGGTATTCATTGACCTCGCAGCCAGTGCTACTCGAGTTACACTTTTCTTCACTCCTTGGTCATCGGGCTGGGATCAAAGTGTAGTATCTGTTCTCATCATCTCTAATGCTAATGATAATATTAGCCATTTCCTTATATGAAAACATTTGACATTCATTGACCTCTCAGACAGTGCTACTCGAGTTACGCTTTTTCTTCAATCCTTGCTCATCGGGCTGGGATCAAAGTGTAGTATCTGTTCTCCTCATCTCGAATGCTAATGATAATATTAGCCATTTCCTTATATGAAAACATTTGGCATTCCTCGCATTGACCTTCGCAGACAGTGTTCTATCATCTCTAATGCGAATTACACTTTTATGAAAAACATTCACTCGCAGCCAGTTGGTCATTTTCTTCACACTCCTTGGCTGGGATCAAAGTGTAGTATCTGTTCTCAACATCTCGAATGCTAATGATAATATTAGCCATTTCCTTATATGAAAATATTCGGTATTCATTGACCTCGCAGACAGTGCTACTCGAGTTACGCTTTTCTTCACTCCTTGCTCATCGGGCTGGGATCAAAGTGTAGTATCTGTTCTCATCATCTCGAATGCTAATGGTAATATTAGCCATTTCCTTATATGAAAATATTCGGTATTCATTGACCTCGCAGACAGTGCTACTCGAGTTACGCTTTTCTTCAATCCTTGCTCATCTCTAATGCTGGGATCAAAGTTCATTGTAGTATCTGTTCTCCTCATCTCGAATGCTAATGATAATATTAGCCATTTCCTTTATATGAAAATATTCGGTATTCGTTGACCGAGCAGCCAGTGCTACTTTCGTTTAGAATTTATGAAATATTTCTCTTAAAATAATTTTTCAGAAAAATAGAATTCTCCAAAAAATAACACAGTCGTCGCTCTTTTCCAGTGTGGCACCCTGCATTATTAGAAAAAAAACTAAAGAAAAGAAATATTCATAGAAATATGATTTAATTTTTTTATTCGGTTTATTAACCAGTTGTTAGTTTTTTAGACGAAGAATAATTGAGTTTCGAGAATAATTCTCTAATTGTACTTAGGCGATCCTAAGGGAAGAAAAAAAAGGAAAAAAAAGAAAAGAAAATGAGTAATGCAAAAGGCCGGTCATTAGCGAAAACAGGTGTCAAAGAGGCCAACGCGCCCGACCGAATTTCAAGTGACAATGGAGATTGTTATTTGGGAGAATAGAATTAAAGGTAATTAAGAAAAGAAAGAAAACAGGCTTGGTAAAAGTGTATGAACATATGTACGATTGATAAAAATGTCGGTCAAAGCATCTGGCCTACTTTTGTGTAGAAGACTCATTATCAATTTGGAGAAATGGGATTTTTAGAACAATGGAAAACGAAATATTAATCGGAGAAAGGTGTCTTTTGGGATGAGAAGGTGACCGCTGGAATTGTATACAGATTCTGACCTGTTAAAAATTGGAACCCCCACGATGATGAAGTGAAGACATTTTCAATTCAGATAATTAAGATTTTTGACTATCAGGTCTGAGCAAAAACAAAGAGGTGAAAAACGATTGTTCTTGGCTCACAGAGAGCGCCAGTAAGACGGAGAAAATTCTTCCTGAAGTCACATCTAATTAGCGGCAGGCTGTTTTGACAGAGACCAGGAAGGTGAGAAAGGCCGAGATTGTCATTTTTCGTACGTGCGAAAAAAAAGGCCAAATTAGATTTTGTTTTCTTAGCAAGGTGTTCTTTCACAGGACAACGACGGGATAAGCCACGCCCGATTGGAGATGTCACGAAGTACGGGAGACGCCCAACCAGAATCTCATTGGCCGAAAGCGGTCACGTGATATGCGAGAAAGAGGAGAAAGGACGCTCGATCAAGACCCATTGGTCGAAAACGGTCACCTGACATACGAGAGACCGGGAGAGATGGGTATGCGCCTCCCCACCAGAGGCACTGTGAGGAAGTAGGGGTGAAAATAAGAGCGATAATGGGAAATCAGAAATAATGCGACTTTTGGAATTATCGAGAAAACCCTGACGCCGACAGACCCACCCCAGTTTGTTGCGGCGTCAATAAAAGCAGGACCCCAGTCGACAGAAATCAGTTGCAGCTGGACCGCGGGCAGCGAGGGAGCTTGAACGCGGGCATCGGGCCCGGTTCATTCGCCCCTTTGCGGGCAAGAGAATCCTAAGACAAGAAATCCTTCCAGCCCAAGTCGAAGAAGAAGAAGATTGCTCGAAAGCCGCAGAGAAGTTGCAGCCAAGTCGAAGACAAGAAGAAGAGTTGCAGGCCAGACAGGCCGAAGAATGGCAGGCCAGACAAGAGAAGAGTTGCAGGCCAGACAGGCAGTAAAACAGTTGCAGGCCAAACAGAGAGCTCAGATCACCTCAGACGGCAGAGACGGAAGAAGAAGAAGTTACTTGCAGTTATGCATAGAAGAAGTTGAAATCAAACCAAGCCCAAGAACAGAAATTCATCTCAAACCAAATCGAAGTGAAGAAATACGTCCAACTCAAGCCGAAGAGAAAGAATCAGCCGTGAACGACTGGTAGAGATTAGCGCCCAGTGTCAAAACTAAACCACACTCCGACACACAAAATTCTAGAGAGTAGGCAACTCGAAGTCTTTAAGTTGTATGATAGAAGCTTGGTACCACAGTCCACAAAGGGTCGGAAGTAAGAATAATTTTTATGTAACGAACATTAGATATAAAAGGTTGTTACCCTTTTTTATCAGTAATTTTTGGTCTCGTGAGTTTTTTTTCTTTTACTTGTGTTTTGCCACCCACGTCGAACTCAGCTTGCATACGGCCCTAATCCCTGTTTGATCCCGTCTGTCTAAGATCTAATCACAGTGGGTAGGCAGACCGGAGATCAGTACAGTTACCCTGGTAACCAGGTGTTGGAAGCGAGTTGGGAAAGGCGAGGGCTGGTAATCATCTAACCAAGGGTTGGAACGTCACACTTGGGGCAGCAAGGAGCGACCGGAGGAGCGACGTCACCGTTGGCGCCGTGACCAAATATGGATTCGACCCTGGACCAAGTGCCGTCACACCAGTATTGGAAAAGAATTTTATAACTCATCCTTCCTTCTAACCTTTTATTTGATGTCGTGTGAAAATAGTTGAATCTAATTTATAGAATTTATATATGTATTAAACACAGTCTGTGGGATTTTACGTAATTTACATTGTTTGGACGTTAAGTTTTGTTTTTAGCTGATTAATTCGTTTTTTACGGCTGTCGAAACTTCAGCAGGTAATTTAAAGGAAGCGAATATTTTGAAATTGAAAGAATTATCTGGCGATAATAATTATTTACTGATCTGAGTCATACTAATTAATCCATATCTGGGGAGACATAAGAGGTGGATTCATACTTTTTCATATTCAAGGGATATTTGCGTGTTAGTGAATATAACGAAACCCAATTTACATTGTGGAATTCATATTCAACTCGGTAATTGACTTCAAATCGCGAACCGTTATCTAGCGCATTTACAAACTTACAGCACCTAGTAGTTCCAAGCGATCACTCATCTAGGTACTGACAAGTCTCGACATTGCTTTTGAACTTCAGTGACTATATGAGAACTGGTGTTTTAACGTGATATGGGCGTAAGCCTTAAGTTTTATGGTGAAAATAGTAAGATATGTTTTGCATCACATCTTGCTGTTGTCCTCATCTAGCCTTATCATATTCACAGTCTTCTGTTGTCAAATTAGTGACAAAAACTGACAAATTACATACTAATCTTATAAATATACGAGATGAGAAAAATAAAAGTTAATAATAAGAGGTGTATCTATTTCTAATTTAATTTTTGATAAAGTGTTATTTTTTTTTATTTCTGAAATAAACTTAACACCTGTCTAAATTTCTTGATATGAGGTATTTTAATTATTTAACTACTATTTACATTGTTTGAACTATTTACATCTTTATATTTACATTGTTTGAACTCATCCTTATTGTCATATTCACAATCTATATTTTTCTGAGATGAGGTATTTTAACTATTTACACTGTTTACATTGTTCAGACAGTTGTCCTCATCCTTTTTATTGCCATATTCACAGTCTATATTTCTGAGATGAGGTATTGTAACTATTTACACTATTTACATTGTTTGGACTGTTGTCCTCATCTTTATTGCCATATTCACAGTCTATATTTCTGAGATGAACTATTTGATTATTGTATTTATAACTATTTGGACAATATTTACATTGTTTGGACTGTTGTCCTCATCCTTTGGATTGTCATATTCACAATCTATATTTCTGAGATGAGGTATTTTAACTATTTTTGGACACTGTTTTCACATTGTTCAGACAGTTGTCCTCATCTTTATTTGCCATATTCACAGTCTATATTTCTGAGATGAGGTATTTAAACTATTTACACTATTTACATTGTTTGGACTGTTGTCCCTCATCTTTATTGTCATATTCACAGTCTATATTTCTGAGATGAGGTATTGTAACTATTTACATTATTTACATTGTTTGGACTGTTGTCCTCATCTTTATTGTCATATTCAGAGAAATACGAACAAGAAAAGGTCAGTATAAGCAGAAACCTACAATATAATAACTACCATGAATACATGACAGAAGATCCCATAAACTGGGATAGATAGGCACAACATGATGACAATACCCAGAAAACAGCATCGGTCTGCCCACCTTATGTGAAGGGATTATTGGAACAAATACAAAATGTGGTCCCTATAACATCAGGACGACCTTCAAAAGTGGTTCAACACTTCGAAGACATCTTTTCCAAGTAAAATCTCCCGTATTGGAGAATATTGATTACGAACTGTGTGTACTTCATCCCATGCAGCTGTAGAACGAAATATAAAGAAGAAACATCCCCCCACCCCTTAAAATAAAATTCAGGAACACCGTGCGTGGAGAAATAGTAAAATCAGTCATAATTGAACATATATGGAGGAGAAAAGGAGATCATCGGCCTCTGTGGGATGAGGTTGAAATAATAGTCACAGAACATCACTGGAAAATACATAAACTTAAGGAATTATTCTAGGCCATGAAAATCCCCTAGCATAGACATGAATACAATATAGGAACCAGTAATATAGAGTACTAAAGAAAAAGAATAATAACTAAAAATTAAATTATAACTAATATGAACTCTGGTAAAAAAAATGGTTACTGAGACTTTAGGTTTATATGTTTCAAAAAGTCCTTCACTGATTGCCCAGTGGATAAAAGGGTGGGATGAAGTAATTCAGGCCACAGTAGAGGTGAACAAAAACTTGAAGAGTTGAAAGGTAAATAACTGAAACTGAGATATCCCAAAAAGGCATGGCACGTGGAACTAGAACAAACCTACCACAGTGGGCGAAAGGTTCAGTTCCAAATTCCAACGTATATCATTTGAAGAAGGCCTGAGTGTACAACGTGCGAAAGGACATGAATATGACAATAAAAAGGAGGACAACAGTCCGAACAATATAAATAGTGTAAACGTAACACTGTGTATAAAACGAAAAGATATCTGAACTTTACGTACTCTAATTCCACAGCACAATGCAAATACTGAACATGGAAACAAATCATTCTTATATATTGTTCCATAGATATCCCATCGATATTTTAAACTTCTATTCTAATAATCTCTGCTGGCTTCTTACTTTCCTGTCAACTCCAACCATAAAAAATCTAATTACAACGTCAATCGTCATAATATCTGTCATTATCAACTGACCTTTTATTGTCCTTTCTCTTCAATAACATTTCTCATTTTTTTTTCACTCTCAGTAAGTCCTTGTATGTTAGTGGCTATATCGCCTTACTTGGGAGCATGATGATAAAAAATAACCAAATGCCCACTAGCTGACATTCAAGACTTCATTTTACCAAATGAAAATTTGGGTATGAATAATACTGATAATAATCTTGAGAAGATCATAAAGTTACACAATATTAAAATTTTAAACCAATTTAATAATTTGGATCATAATACACGATCCAATGTAATTGTAGGAATTCTGACCCATGCCCATTGCCAAACAAATGTTTAACTAACTCTTTTCTTTATCTTTGTACTATCCCTACAATAGAGAATTCGACGGATTAAAAATTCTATATTGGAAGTACTATGAATTCTTTTAAGAAAAAAATTTTGAAAAATTGATTTGTAGGCGTTTTTCTTCTTTAGTACTGAGCATGAATAAACCGTTTTCGTGAAAAAAATGTGTCAACATCCACTGTGGGAATAAGACTCTGTGAAGCTGGCCGAAATGGCAGAACTGATTTCAAGAAACCGCTGTTGAGGAATCCAAACAATGTCAAAAGGCTCCAGTGGACCAAGATGTTAAAAGACTGGATAACAGAGGAGTGGAATAAAGTTCTTTGAACTGACGAATCAAAGTTCGAAATCTTTGGGTCAAATACGAGCATCTAAGTTCAGCAAAGAGTTGGTGAAAGATCTGCATCCCCCTGTATCACACCAACCGTAAAATATGGAGGTGGCTCTGTTATGGTGTATGTGTGTGGGGTGGGGTGGGGTGGGGGCTTTTTCCAATGGCAAAGTTGGGGATTTGCAACAAGTGAAGGGAAAATTGAAACAGGCCGGCTATCACAGCATACGTGATCCCATCTGTGGTTCAAGGACTTGTACTTATGCAAGATAATGACCCAAAGCATACTAGCAAACTGTGCCAGAGATACATTAAAAGCAAAGAGGAACAGAACGTCCTTCAACTGATGTCCTGGCCGGCGAACTTAAATCCCATTGAAGTAGTGTGAGATGAACTAGAGCAAAAAGTAAGAGCTACAACCTACAAGTTCGACTTGCCTCTGGCAACTTTTGCTGGAAGGGCAGATGTATCTTCAGTCTACCTCCAGCCTTTGGTGGAAAAAAATACCGAGAATCTGTGAAGCAGTGATAGCGGCCAAAGGTGTCCATTTTGATGAATCAAAAGTTTAGGAATTTTTTTTGTATTTTTTGGTTTAATTCGTATTTAATGTGGCCCAGGAAGACTTGTATTTAGTACAATAAATACAACCATTGTGGTGCTTAACTTCTTTCACTGAAAATAACACTTTTAGGATGAGAAATAAAATTTTTTAAGGGTTGCTAAATACTTTTGACTGGTAGTGTATATATCAATAATATATATCTATCAATAACACACACACACACACACACACACACACACACACACATATTATTTTGGGAATTACAATTACAGCTTAGTTGGTTATTTCTATAATGTTTCAGTTTTACATGCTTTTGAAAGTAAATGTCTAATGTAATCTAATAAATAAAATGTCTTCTAAATGGATGAGTGTTTGCATATCTCCAAGATGCTTAGCATATATATATATATATATATATATATATATATATATATATATATATATATATATATATATATGCAAATATGTAGAAAAATAGGAAAGAATAGATTAGGTAAATAACCCGGGGTTCTTTTTTGTTTTTATTTAAAAAAAAAAAGACAGTGCTCCATACAGAAGTAGAGCTTAAATTATAATTATTTTTAAAAAAATATGATTCCTTCGCTACATAAGAGTTCTCATGTTTCAAAAACAAGAGCCAAAAACCTCAATATAATAATAGAAATTAAATTGAATAAAAGTATCAAGCCCTGTTTCATCCTCAAGCGAAAATTTAGGATTCCTACGTTTTCGCTTGAGGATGAAACAGGGCTTCATACTTTTGACTGACACAAATATAAAAAACCGAAATGAGGTTGTCTGATCCTCATACACAGAAACTGACTGGAGAGTCCATCATATATATATATATATGTCCTATAATGTCATATATATATATATATATATATATATATATATATATAACCTCGCATTCGAGGATACCCGTCTATTAGGGCCGCTTGCCACGGAGCCCACCTATGGATTATGCTGCAGCTATGTCGAGCAGACCTTAGTTACAATTTTGGGAAAAGGCGTGTTATCTAGTGTGATCACTAATTTGAACAAGGCTTGCACGCTCAAGCGATGACTTGTGACTTCGTGCTAGCACAGCTTTCGACGGCCTCAAGAGTTCCGTCTACCTAATTTCACTCACAAGACTTGTTTTTTTTAGACAAGACTTGGTTTTTTTAGGTACCGCACGCTGGGATCGATCCCTTGTGCCCTATACCATCAAGAAATCTCCTTCCTGACAGATCGACTATGGTGACAATCGAACGTTCTAACCAGTTCGGACACGTTCCCATGCTATATATATATATATATATATATATATATATATATATATATATATATATATATATATATATATATATATATATATATATATATATATATATATATATTATTGCACGTTCGCTTTCTGACCATGAAAAACAAGCTTGTATCACATTATAGTTCGATTAGTCGAGGAGGTGGCTTGTTTTTGTTATTCGTCTGTGGAGGTGATCCCAGCACGTGGCACTTTTAGAAACTCTGTGTGAAATTGAGTTGACGGAGCTGTTATTAAACCGTCAATGGTTGTGCTACTATGAATTCCCAAGTCATCGGGACTTAGGGTTTAAGCGTATTGGCCTTGTTCCAAAAATGGATCACGGATAATATGCTCTATTCCAGAAGATGTAACTATGGTTTGCAGTACAAACTACCGGTTGGTTTCTGTGGATTGAGCTGTTGTCTGTAATACGATCTGAATAGCCACCCTTGACAGATTGGTGTACTCAGAAACTAATCATAGCCGAACATTACATATAATTAGCGCATGAATTAATTTTAACTTAATATAAAAATAATGTCTCATATATTAAATGGAAGTTATTCTAGCGTGGTTTAATGGACGATGGAGTCTATCTAAGTTCCAAATAAGTGAAAATTGATACTTATATTTATTTAAAGCTTAAAAAAAAACAACTTTATAGCTGTTTCACACTGCCTGACCATAACCGCCCTTTCGATCAATAATACTTCTATTTTGTGAGCCTGGATATTTTTCTCTTGAGTTGATAACTTACCCATTGCAAGCTACCGCCCTTGTAACCATCTACTTTAATTGAGGGTAGGAGATGCACATGCATCCCCGAGCAACCTTCATTATCCCCCCCCTTATCCCAATGTGTCTCTTAGACCCTCAAGTATATCTGTGGGCTTGTCTCAGTGCATTCAGGTCTCGGACCGGTAGAATGTTTCTGACCCAAGTAGGTGTTCTGTTGCTTTGACTTTTGAGCAGACCTGATATGTCCACCCGGAGCATCACGCATGTATTTTCTCTCCTGTTTTGATTGTCACTTCATTAATCCTTTGAGCCCGGCGTTTCTGAATAATTTCCACGCTTCTGCCAGAGGTCCTGAGTAATCATTGTCATACTCTAGTTCCGATAAATCATCAAGCATATCAATTACTTGCTGCACTCTGTAGAGTTCTTTTCTCGCACGTTTCGTCGCTAATTGCTTCCCTGACGGTCCAGGTTGAGACTCTGCACGCTTTATACTAAAAATGATCTTTTTTTTTTTTTATCCAAAACACATGCACAAAACGCAATGGAAAGGCGTGGACATATTGGTATAACGTTCGATGACACCAGAATCTTACAGCTTTTTCGAGAGCTTTCCAGAACCTTGTTACATGTACTAATTTTGGAGAGGCTCAGTTTATTTCTTTATAACAATAGAAAATCGATCCACCATTTTATACCGAGAAGTTGATTGATTGATCTGTTTTTTATGGTTTATCAACTCTTTGTTGACTATTTAAAGCCGAAGCGTATTTTGGGATTGTAAGATTAATTCATTTTTTTTTCGAATGATAATTGCTTCAACCTTCTGAGCCCTGTGTTCCTGAACAATTTTAACTCTCCTACCTGAGCTCGTAAATTCAAAAGATTATCAATTACTTGATGCGCTGTGTAGAGTTTTTTTCTCGCACGTTTTGTCACTGATTGCTTCCCTAAAGGTCCAGGTTGAGACTTTGTACGCTTTATGGTAAAAATGATCTTTTATATCCAGAACACATGCACAAAACGCAATAAAGAGGCGCGAACATGTTGGTATTGTCATTTTTCTCTTCCACTGTTCAATCGGTGGCTGGGCATTACCGTCATTTTTTTTCTATATCACCGGTAAAGCGGTGGTTAAGGCTCAAACGGTTAAGGGTGTTGGAGGTAGGCGCTTTTTGGGGGGGTGGAGTTATCTGCCTGATAGGGATTCGAACATTCACGTAACTCCGAAGAAGGCTATACTATTAGCAAGTGTATAATATCAAGGCTATTGTACTGTCATTTTGTGAATGGTTTCTGGACCGTGCCGTAGTCTCCTAGTGGGGGTCTCTCGATGCCATGATGAAGGGTACTGTTACTACTGTATCTATGCTATATCCAAGTTATTTATACATGCAACTCCTGCAGGTGTGTTTGTCTCTCTGCCTACCAGTCCTCTACTAATCAATGTACACATGAAACCAATCAAAATTACAAATGAACAAAGCTAGCAAACCAACCTAAAAAAGTAGACCCCTCATATACCATCGCCTACACCAACATTAGGGATCTAGGTTTCAACTTTTCAGAAGGGGAATACCATTTTTCCAGTGTAAACTTCAAACGCTAGGGGAGATCACAGTCTCGGGATACTCACCTCTTATAGTTTTAGTCCTCCTACCTGAGCTCCTAAGTCAAAAAACATGTCAATTAGTTGCTGCACACTGTAGAGTTCTTTTCTCGCATGTTTCGTCCCTGATTGCTCCTCTGACGGTTCAGGTTGAGACTTTGTACGCTTCACCGTCTAAATTGACATGGCCACTGACTCAGAGCTTACATCAAGGACGAATCTCCCTGTGGCAGGGACGCAAAAAACGAGAAGCCCGAACTCACGTATATGTGCTTCCTCGTGGCCCTTAACCATACTGCGATATTCGTCATTGCTCTCTACCACCCCCAGGACAAAGGGACGGTAATCTTCGACCGAATAGCTGAGAAGATTGATATCATCATGACTCAGTTCCCATCGTCCAGCTTTCATATATGTGGTCACTTCAATATCCCCCATAGCGAATGGCTAGCATACTCCAACGAAACCGATATTGAAAACAGGTAGTGAAGGGACTTCATCATCGCCTATGAACTAACACAACCTACCCGGGCCCGGAACATGACAGGACCTTTGGGCGAACTTCCTCCACCTCTTCCAAAGCCCCTTTCCTGATAAATGGTTATCAAAAGTTTTACCTATACTAGGTACGTCAGACCATTCCTTAACCAGTTTCTGGTTGGATATTTCCACATATTATTAAAATGAATTAATTTTCCTTACGTTTTTCGATGTTTAACCTTTATCTTTTTTTGTTTAGTGGTAACCCAAATGTTTTTTTTGGATTGGAAGTTTTTCTTTTCCTGAAATGTGTATACATTTTTGAGGGGGGGGGACTCTGTAAGAATCATTATCTGCCCATAAGGAAATTGTCTAGGTTTTATTTTATTTTCTTTTTGCCAGTACAGCGTTTAAGCGAATTGTTCTTATGTTACTTAAAACATGGTGTTCTCAGCATCTTTCTTTAATGTACCCCCCGCCCCCCAAAAAACTGATAAGAATACGATACCAAATCATTAATACTCAAAATCATTGCTTATTCCCATTCTGGGAATTACCAATCAATATCGGCATGAGGGTGTATGGTTTCGGGGACTTTCCTCGAACGTTGATCTTCTTTTTGTTGGGTGTTAATATATCTTCCTGCCATCGGGTTGCCCCGCTTAAAGTACAAACTACAACACAGCTATAGAATCACAATGCCTGAAGCCTCCTCTTCATCTGTCCAACATTCACTGCCATGAATATCGAAGAAATTTTAACGCTGAAAAACGCGATTCTGTAGGTGATCCAATGTACTTCGCCGCGTCGCTTCATTGAATGCCATCGATTTTCACGTTATTGTTATTTCAAAGGCAAGACCAATCGAATAAATAAAATGTACCAGATGTATTTGATGAATTTCAGAACAATCATAAATTAAAACGTCACACGTGGAGAGAATAATGAAAGAGTTATTTTCTACTCTCCACTATGTCGTACTCACTGGAGGGACGTGGCGAGCTTCTAGGTGCTCTATTGCTAATTCCATGGAAAGTGCTCGGATGAACTACATTCCTTGGTTCCGTCAAAGGCTAACTTTCACGGCTAGAACCTACTATGAAACTTACATAGTAGCAAATCATCCACATTCCATCCGTATTCTATTGATGAGAAGTCAGTTTCACTCGAACAGCTTCTTCCCGAGAACTACTACTCTGTGGAACCAACTCCCAAGAGGGTGTTTCCTCGATCACTACAATCTTAAGCAGTTCAAGTCTAGGGTTAACCGTTACCTTCTTTTCGTATTTGTACAAACTGCGTCCTAACGTAACCCTTTACCTCGAGTGGCTCCCGGATCCTGTACAGTGTGAGCAATACTGTAAAAAAGTCAATCATTTTATTTGGCAGTGATCGCTAGACAATGTTCTCACAGACGAATAAAAGTGGCAGAGATGAGGTTCTACAGGTGGATGCTAAGAATGACATGGACAGAACATATGAGTAGCAAGGAAGTTTTTATTTTAGAAAAAGCGAAACTAAAAGGGGGACTAATAGGGGCAGATTAAGGAAAGAAGAAAGAAAAGTAGGAAGGAAGGGAGGAAGGAAGGGAGGAAGGAAAGTAGGAAAGAAGGGAGAAAGAAAGGGAGGAACAAATGAAGAAAGGAAAGTAGGAAGGAAAAGAGGAGGGAATGGAGGAAAGAATGGAGGAAGCAAGGAAGGAAGGAAGGGAGGCAGGGAGAAAGGAATGGCGAAAGAAATGAAGAAAGGAAATTATTAAGGAAGGGAGGAAAGCGTGAAGGAAGGAAGGAAGGAAGGAAGGAAGGAAGGAATGGAGAAAGGAACAAAGGAAAGTAGAAAGGAAGAAATGGAGGAAGGAAGGAAGGGGGTAGGGAGAGAGGAATAGAGAAAGAAATGAAGAAAGAAAATTATTAAGGAAGGGAGGAAAGAGTGAAGGAAGGAAGGAAGTAAAGTAGGAAGGAAAGGAGGAACGAAGGGATGAAGAAAGGAAGTAAGAATGAAGGGAGGAAGGAATGGAGGACAGAAAGGAGGAAGGAATTGAGGAAGGAAGGAAGGGGGTAGGGAGAGAGGAATGGAGAAGGAAATGAAAGGAAAGTAGGAAAAAAGGGAGGAAATAATGAAGAAAGGAAGGAAGTAAAGTAGGAAGGAAGGGATGAAAGAATAGATGAAGGAAGGAAGAAAGGAATGGAGGACGGAAGGGAGGAAGGAATGGAAGAAGGAAGGAAGGGGGCAGCGAGAAAGGAATGGAGGAAGAAATGAAGAAAGGAAAGTAGTAAAGAAGGGAGGAAGAAAGTGAGAAAGGAAGGGAGAAAGGAAGGGATGAATAAATGAAGAAAGGAAAGTAGGAAAGAAGGAAGGAGGGAATGGATGGATGAAGGAAGGAAGGAAGGAAAGTAGGAAGGAAGGGAGGAGGGAATGGACGAAGGACTCTGGAACAGACTCGCAAGAAGATGTTTTCTCGCTCATTATAATCTTAACCTGTTTAACCTCCTATCCATATAAACTACATTTTACGTATCTGTTTACGTCGAGTGGCCTCTGGGCTTCATTCAGGGTCTACCTTAATGTCAAAAAAATAAAATAAAAATGCTGACGTTCCACACTACTTCAAACAAAAGGCAAGGAAGGAAACTCCTATCAATACTAGAAGGAACAATAACATCTACAGAATGTGAGAAACTTATTTTCCTAAAAAACATTTTTAGCAGAAAGATTTTGTAAATTTCAATCAATAGCACTCTCTGCTCGTTCAATAAATGACGACTGTTTCCTTTTCAAGAAACGATTGATATTCCCGCTATCATTACCATAAATTATAGTTGAGTCAACTGCAGATGATTAAACAACCCCCCCGCAAAAAAAAACACTTTCTCAGATAGGTAAAAATTGCTTTGAGCGAGTGAGGCGTGTAGGCCTTAGCAAGGACCATCCTTCTTCAAAACTCTTGGACTGTCGTTACAGAATGATGATAGATGAACTTTACCAAATAACAGAAATCACATCAATCGAGGAATTTCCCCAGCAGCATCTATTAAAATATAACCAAAAGAGAGAATTAATAATAGCGTTAGCTCATCATTTTGTATAATTGTCATATAGGAAGAAAATGAGTAACTATCAACACTGAGATTGGAACGTAACTTTCTGGACTTATGAATGTGTTTTCCGCCAGGTGTATGAATAGCGGTGTCAGTCTACTGACTGCAGTGAGTATTGAGTGACTATTGAGTTGAACTATCCAGTCGAATTAGTATGAATTATTGTGTGTCGACGATTTGGGTTTTGATTTAAGATTTACCAGACATTAATCCGAGCTGTGCTACTAACAAGGTATTCATTGAAATGGTTAATTATCTTTGGTTGACTTTTACTTCTTTGTTTTTGTTAAGTATTTATTTGCGGTTGTATTTAAATACTGTTTTATCTTAACATTGAAGTCTTGAGTTATACTTAATTATTAAGGGCCACCGTACATCTCAACAGACTGATATTACAATTATTATTACCACGAATTATAGTTAAATCAATGGCAGATAATTAAGTTTTTCAATGCTACAACTATAAAAGCTTTTTTTTTACTTCGACCTTAGCCAAAACCTTCATCAGGTGCCTTGATAAAGTATTGGTCCTTAAATTTAACCTAAACATCAAGTCGAACTCATACACACGACCCATCGCTAAAGAAGTGATGTCGCAAACATCACACTACTCTATTGCCATTTCCATAGAAAGTGCTCAGACGAGCTATACTTTTTAGTTCCACCTGTTCTAACCTTCACGGCGAGGACCCTTCATTCCCTTCGTATTAAATCGGTGAAAACTAAGTTCCACTCGAACAGCTTCTTTCCGCAATCCACTGCTTTGTGGCACCGACTCCCAAGAGGATGCTTTCCTGATCACTACAATCTTAACCTGTTCAAGTCAAAAGTTAACTGCTATCTTCCTCATGTATCCGCATAAACTGTGTCTCTTACTCTGTAAGCCTCTATCTCGAGTGGCTCTCGTGCCTTATACAGGGTGAACCTCACTGTAAGAAAAAAATCCAGTAAAACTAGGCTGAGGCACTTGGAATGTAGTTAGAATGTCTCGACAGTATAAGTATTCCGTTCGTAACATACAGAATTAGATTATAATTTATGTGAAATGCAGCAATAATAAAGTGACATTTTCAAAATACTTATTGATAATCTTTTTTTCGTAGACGGCACATAGCTATCTTCATTGCGACCGCGCTAAGATGATGTCGGGAGGGCTTCCACCCCCGTGTTTCTGAGGTCTCTCTTAATAGCGCTTATGATGAATAATAATAAAGACGAAAATAAAAACAAATTATATAAAATAAAAATTGAAAATATATGATCCCAAGGACTATAAAATTAATTAAAAAAAAAAACTTAAAATACTGTAAATAAATGTAACTGAAAAACTAAACAGAGAAATATTCATTAATACATTAAAAAAAAGAAGAGACGAATCTATTGGGAAGCTAATGAAAAATTGTTGAGAAAAAGGAAATATTCCGTTTAAACGAGGCTTGACAAAACATGGTAGTTTCTGACTGAATGTCCGATGACGTCAGACATCGGGTAATGTGATGCCAATTTAGCCGGTTTAAATGGTTTTTCGTAATAGGACAAGAAAAGCAGACGGGGAAAAAAGATATATGAACACATAAATAATTATGAGGAGACCAATTAAAATAGACTGACGCAAATAATTGCCATTTCGTCACTGCTTATCACAAGATGCTGAAGGCGGCGTTAGGAAAATCAGACTGATACAAATTAAAGTTGAACAAACTCTGAAAGCAAAAGCGGAATATAACTCAGTTACGTGTCATGCGTGACAGACGCTTTAGCGATCATGTATCTTTAGATACTTGACTGACGAGGCAGATTTCCCCCCGCAGTAGGTTGTCATTTCTTTCTACGGTAGACCAGTTGCCATCCAAGGCTATAGAACCCTGTCTGACCTGCTATTTACCGATAGCTGGGGAGGAGGGGGAAGAGGATTCATACCTTTTCCAAGGGTATTAGCACATAGAATGTAATGGATTCGACTGGAATGCGAACTCGGCTCTCCGCTTACCCAATCCGAGAGCCGCTATCCATTATGTTAAGGGGTCCACCCCGTTTTATAGATTCGCCCAGTGTGTACTTGTACTGCTGCCGGTGAATACCTGGGAGTGAGAGAGTGAGAGCGACAGAGTCGAGTCGGAGACTAACAGTGAAGGGTTGTAGCTAACCGAGAGAGTGAGACTGTGAGGTAACCGCTTTGTAGGAGTCACAGTTGCGAGCACGTAGACTCAGAAGGAAGTCCTACTTCGATACTGAATTTCCCAGGCTGTATATATATATTATTATTGCTACTAACCGCATTTCTGGATCTACTAACCGTATTACCAATTATATTATTACGTCAATACATTTATTTGCTATATATCATTTCTGCGTTTGTCATTCATTTGAGACCAGATTTCATCCCGGAATCCACAACACATTACTCCACCGTGCCTCCTGCTCCTCCTCCTCCTCTCTCTCTCTTTATATATATATATATATATATATATATATATATATATATATATATATATATATGTAAATATATGGATATAGATCCGACAGTATGAAGAAAAATATACGGAAAAAAACCCAAAAATCCTAGTATGCAATTATGCTGTTTTAAAGTTAATATAATTTCAACGTCGGACGTTTCGGTCTAATAGACCATCTTCAGGGCATATTCATAAAGCATAATAAACATTAGACTATATTCAATTCAACATGAAAAAGACGATGGACACAAGAGCAAGACTAATCCAAACAGATAACTGAAATTTTTTTATAAGATCAGCGTTCCGTTTTAATATGATCACGTCGTCGTCACGTGGGCGATGTTGTGAAAACGTATTCGAAGATGATTTCAAAATATTAGATAATGGAAATATAAACCTGAATTTACTTTATAACATGGAAGACTTCAAGCTTATACGAAAATCTAAGAATCTATTGATCTCCGCGTATTCCTAAAGGATTTCTTAACGAACTGTTTATATGAGAAAATCGTTCAATCGAGCTTATATATATATATATATATATATAAACAATTACGATTAGGATTTATTGAACAAATACATCAAAACTTACATTCTCTCTAATGATTATGTAGTATCGTTAGACAAGTATAGACAAGCATAAATAGAGAACAACTGGTGAATATAAGGGCTATGCTTAGTAAATCTGTTTGCTAAACGTAACGCGGAGAACTGTGCTGGACGATCCAGAACACATTGAAACATGGATAAGAACTAATAATTACATATATAATGATTCAGAGTTATGAAGTTATACTTCCAAACTTTAATTCTTTTTTTTTAAGTATATATCACCCCAAGCAAGACGTGTGTGCCACTAGAGCTGGAGTAAAGAGGGTGTTTGAGGAAAAGACACAGAGAAGGAAGAGAATCAAGATCATGGGATGAGAAGATATCGATTGAGATTATATTTGAAGATGATCGGCATAAGGGAAGTAAGTAGGAGGAAGGGAGTTCCACATGCGAGAAGTGCGAGACATGAAGCTGTTGGAGTAGAAGAGACAGTGAAAATGTGGGGCCGAGATGCCAACCCGGTAGCACGCTTAAATTCATACAGTTTGGGAACCAGTGAAAGTAGCTCGTCCGAGCAGTTGCCATGAAAATATTTATAGAAAAGACAGAGGGAAGTGACAGCACGTCTGTGAGAGAGTGACTGTAGACGAGATGCCAGATCAGGACCTATCACATTGCATATCCGTCTCTGGATTTTGTCCAGGACCTCGAGATGAACAGCGGGAGCACCAGACCATATATGGCAGCAGTATTCCATGCAAGGACGGATGGCTGATTTGTAGATTTGAAGGATGCACTCAGGCGAAAAACCTTTTTGGCGCGACACAAAGAACTAAATTTCCTTGCGGTAGATCCCCTCCAATTATAATTGGATAAGCTCACCCCATCCCCGTTGGAAGCACTTTTTGAATGACTTGTTCGAAAAAAAATTAAGAAGAAATGTTACATCATTAAACGATCGATGATAAAACAATCATTTAAAATCCTAATTTGAAACCATTGACTGATAAGAGAATTCCTCACAGATGGAAAGAGGAATAATGGAAAAGAAATGTTTGCAGACAATGTGCATCTGTGTCCGAGTATCTTGTTTGTCCTCGGCAACCGCTTCTAGATGGTAGCAACTAGATTTAAATTAGATCCAATATATTTGAAACAGATTTAAATTAAATATGTTAGCTCTATCACTGATATTGAGTGCTTTCCATATATAAATAATATATATAATAATTGCATACAGTTTTGGATAATTCGTGAAATATTTAGAAATCTTGGTCTATTATATTCATAGTTATAGATATTTCTAAAAATTGGTGCAGTCCAAAATTATACGCTCCACCTGATGGAAATTGTGAAATAATATGGGTCAATGGCAATTGTTCTTTATCTGTCATTTAATACAAACACCCTTTGAAAAATGAAATAGTATTGACCTGAGTCTATAAAATTCTAATGAAGAAGACAATATGTGAGTGTCATGTACCGTGATAACTCAGTCATTCGGTAAGAATAGCAAAGAGGGTTGAACTTGACAAGAGACTTCAAATAAAGATAGTTGATGCTTACAAAGAAGATGGTGGATAAGTAATACTTTTCAGGTGTTTAAATATTCCTAGTTTAATAATTTGTAGCATTATCAAAAAGTACAACGAGACTCATTGTATTGAGAATAAATTAAAGACTTTGAAAAAAAATGATTCCTTTTTTTTAGAGAATGGAAACAAAAATTGTTAGAGATGTCTCGAAGAATCCTCACGTAACAACAAAGGACATTGTCAATAGTGTAAAGACATCAGGGTTGAATGCATCGACGAAGACAATCGTTAGATGCTTTCATCGAGCAGAAGATTTTGAGCTTGTCGCCAAAGGAAAACTTCCTTGCTTAAGGCTAAACAACTAGAATGAAGATTAGCTTATGCCAGGAGCCATATTAGAATTCTGTTTTATGGTTAGATGAAACCAAACTAGAATTATTTGGCCACATGAACTTCCGTTATGTATGGAGGAAAGAGAATGAAGCTCACAAACCACACACACACACACAAAAAAAAATACCCTCCTTACATTTATGTACGGTTGTGGGATCATTCTGTTCTGGGGATAGTTTGCTGCTTCAGGACCAGGAGAACTAGTGAGAGTTCAGGGTATCATGTATTTGACTATTCTTAATAATGTAAAACAAAGTGAACGAAAACTGTCTTTGGGATGTCATTGGACGTTCCAACATGATAATGACCCAAAACACACAGCGAAATTCCTGTCAGTGTGTGTAATGATCTTGTAATGATCTTGTAATGATCTTGTAAGGAACTATCAAAGGCAATAATCAAGAATAAAGGTTACATAATTGATTATGGATACAAGAGGGCCAATAATTTTGTCCTATTTTAAATGTTTTCGGTGTTTTTTTTAAATTATTGTTTGACATCAAAATAAAAAAAAAATTCTGTGTACCTCACTTCACCTTCTTTCAACTCCATTATTTCATCAATTGTGAAAAAAAGGAACATGAAATTTACCTGAAAATTTCAGGTATTATCGCTTTATTTGTGATTATAGAAGGAGGTAAATAATTCTATCGACAACTATATATATATATATATATATATATATATATATATATATATATATATATATATATAAGGCTTTGAAAATGACGGAATGTATTCTTTTAAAGGGACCTTTTTCATCTAAGACTTTTTCCAGAAAGATTTTTTTGGGTAACAATACCCAGAAAGGTCGAAACTGAAAAAAGTTAACCACGGCTTGTTGTAATTAAGGAGCCACGACTAAAATAAACTTATTAAAAACAAAAACAAAGCGTTGTAAAAAAAGCCCCTAGTGAGTATAAAACAATAGTCCGAATAATATAAATAGTATAAAAAGAATTATTCACGACACACACCTAAATAATAACATTTACATATATATATATATATATATATATATATATATGTGTGTGTGTGTGTGTGTGTGTGTATTATTGTGGAGATGAACGATAAACAAATCTTTCCAATAGATGATTTGGACTCCTCCAGATACATAAATGTTGACGCGGGGAATCGTCAGTAGAAGGTAGATTTTGCCGTTTTAATGTCGGTTTGTGCCAGTGATCTTATTCTACTGACACACTTTGAACTGTCTACGAGGACCATTCCTTGGACATTTAATTCCGTTTTGGCAAACTTTGCTTTCTTTTCGTTCAGTATATTTTTCTTTTTCAGTTTTTACTTTCAGCTGCAGACGAATTTGTTTTAATTTTTGTATTCTTTTGTGTTTTTTTTTTTTGCGGCGAACTTATTTTTCTACCTTTAAAGTTTGTTTTTATTTTAGTTATGTTTTATTTCGTTTGTGCTTTTCACCTTTTTTTTTTTTTAACTTTGTGTCCTGTAAAAACAAAAAGATTTTCTGGGTGCTTTAAACAAAAACCTTACCTGCCAGTCAGTCAGATCCACCAGACAAATGAGGCTGATCACCTCCAATGACCAAACAAAATGAAAAGAAATCTTCTCAAGGTGGGCAAAAGATAATTTATCCCCCATCCCCGTTAAAGAGGAGAGTAAAGAAAAGTAAACTGAAAGAGAAAGGCACAAGCATGTATGCAGACGAAGTCAGCGGTGTAGTGGCGGGAGAATCACCCTCTGTTTGGCGTAGTTTGTCAAAAGAGCCAAACAGTACGCTCATTTGGTTACCGATGTCGGGATTTTGGTAGACCTCGACACACAAAAGCGCATTGCAAAAAGAGCTGTGTCAGTCTTTGTGATCGACAAGCTCACGCACAAAATTCGTCAGTGCACGAAAGGCACAGTGATGAAAACACTGAATTCCTAGAGGTTAAACCTCAACAAATAATCAAATGGTTAGGTTATTTCATATGGAACATACTGTTGCCACGCAAGAGAACTGTGCTGATATAACGTCCCGTGCTTTAAATACTAAGGACCATATCACCTGCATAGAATACCGAAGACGGCGTAGGACAAATCTGACGGTATATGAGATCCCTGACTATTTTCTTGGAGAGCACTTAGAGGCATATCTTATGCAGTATGGGCATTTACTGAGTGTTTCTCCGGAATATCAGACGGGTGAGTAGGGGTTCGAAATGATGTTGGACCGAGAAGTCGTTACTAAATTCCCAACAGCTGGGAGGTAGGCGGGAAAAATTACCCCGTCACCATGACGAGGAGGAAACCAGGTTGTTGGAAATGTGGCGTGACTGGTCACCTCACACCTTCCTGCCCAGAGAAGAAGGCCCCGGGAGTCCGATACAAATCACCCTCGAGGTGAAACTAATCGGTCTGCCTGCAGCTGGCACAATTGGTGAAAAAAACCCGGTTAGGTTTCTTCCAGAGCCTATATTGCCTGCCAAAAAGAAGGCGGAAAAGAAACTGGAATGGATAGTCATGGGTAGAGTAAGAAGGAAGCTTCGAACTCCGGGATCCCAGTCCCCTGGCATTCCAAGGGCAAGGACACTAACAGTCCCATTTCCAAGGGGTGGGGGCTTCTGGTTAGCTACGTCAGTAGATTACATGAAATCCGTAATAAATTTAATTCTGGATACGAAAAGTTAAATAAAATTAAAGAATTGTAGAAGCAGTTAAAGGCCAAAAAAAGCACTCTGAGCAAAGATCGGCCCTGTCCCATCTTCCACAAAGAAAACATCAGCCCTTCCTTCAGTGTCAATTCCCCTATCTCTATTGACGTCTCTGAAAGAGGTACACAAACCAAGGACATGGTCGCAATGTCATTCTACTACAAAGAAAGCTTCTATTCAACCCTTGTCCAGTAGGGGGTGTCTCGCTCCTCAGCACATTTCCCATCTGACCCGCCTTCAGTACTAGGTCACTGACCCCCAACCACTTTAAAGATTTCTCCCTTAACATGGTTCCCACTCCCTGCACACCACTGCCTTCCGCTCCTGCCCAATCTCCTCCAGCACCACAAAAGGAGTAAAGAAGCCCATCCGGGGAAACTGTAAACGAAAAAGGTGATCGAAACTGCCCTACAACACCGAAAAAGATACCTGCCTTGAGTCCCCGAGCCAATCAGAAAGAGAGAGAGAGACAGAGAGACAGAGAGAGAGAGACAGAGAGAGAGAGACAGAGAGAGAGAGAGAGACAGGGAGAGAGAGAGAGAGAGAGAGAGAGAGGGAGATGTCGGGGGCAGTATGGGAACCGAATGAAGGCCCTTGAATACTTGCTGTCAGTACAAAATTTTGGAGACAGTCGTTGATGACTCGCGAAACTTTCCAGACGTCATGCGGATCCTTACAGTTACCAGGACTGGCTCGAAATCCCGGCAGATTTGGGCGATGGTGGGAGTGGCAATAAAAATCTTTGACATCATACCCTCAATTAGCCATCATCGATAAGGAGGAAAATAAAAGACTTAAACAATTCTGTTCAGGGAGGATCCCAGTTTATGTTCACCCTTTAAAAGGATGGACGGAAGTTTATGCTTCATAGATTTACCCAATCCTTCTTTACCGGATCTCGTTACTTCCTCTTTCGTACGCTGAGCTAATTTGATTGGTTCGAGTTTTGTTTCCCCTCTTGTGGCGTAAAAGGGCACCTAATGTGCGTCGCGAGGCCTGTTGCCTCTACACATCTGAGGATAGGACAAGTGAAGAACAGCCTCCCTAATCCTAATTTTTCCCATGTGGCTTATTTGTACTTTCGTACAATAAATATCAGGAGTAAACATGTAGAGAGTTACAGATGTAGCCTAACAACTGCTTTCTACCGATTTCAGCAAAACTGCGTCGACTCCATACGACATACTACTTCTTGATTGTGCTATTTTTTTTCTATGCAAAGATGTCATAACATATGTGTGTTTGCGGGTTGTTTAATCATTTCACGCCAAGGCAATAAAGCCACTAAGACGCAAGGTCTTACTGTATGTGAATTAATATGAGAAAAAGGAGAGAGAACAATAAAAGAGGAATGAAGAAGGCAGAAGATAATGATTAACATTACATTTAAATTTTTGAAGAGCAAAATTGGCTGGAAAACATATTGGTAATTAAATTGACTTACAAGGAAAAAGAATTTATTTCTCTCTTAAGGATGTAGGAGAAATCGTATTGTTACACAGAATAATATATATATATCATATTTTTATTACTTCAAAGCTCCCAAGAAAACTAAATGATCCACATGGAGTTGATATGCCGTTAAAAAGGCAAACAAATTAAGAGTAAGTATATTTACCTTGGCCTCCCCACTGAGACGAGTTGTGATACAAGGTTGGGTTTAATGTGGGGGACCATAAGTGCGTACTCTTAGGCCAAGAACAAAAATTCCCCGAGCCCCCGTAACCATCGGTTTCGCTGGTGTTGTTGCGAGCACTGATTTCTCTCTCTAGGGCAATCAAAGGGTGCAGCCATGGGCATCTGTTCCCCAGGGATGAGCATCTCACAGTGTGATTTTCCTCAGTTGGGCTTCTGTCCTCCGACGAAGTCGCAACCAAGTCGTACTCTGCCCGAAGACAGAGACACAACTGAGAGACGATAAGTTGTGCATTGAAAAAAAAAAACAAGGCTTTTTTTTTTTGCACGCAGAAAAACCAACATTTTGCTTAGATTTATGGCAATGGCAAGGGACGAAGGGGATTTTTGAGAAGAGGGGAGATTAAAACACGAACGATGTGCAAGAAAACTAGCAGTCAATTTTTCATGCATTTTCTCATACCAAGAACAAAAACAAACTTTAGGGACTTCAAAGAAATAAGCAAACTTCCGGGGTTGAGACTTCCGGCTTTCAAGAAGATGTGAAAGGAAAACAAAAACAAAAACGGGTAACAAAAAAAATAAAAAAAATAAAGAATAAAAAAAAAAATAAAAGAAGTGCGAGAAGGAGAAAAAGGAAACAAGATATTAGATGAGGAAAACAGAGATTGAAGAAAGAATTTGAAGAGGAAGAAAAAGAAAAGGAAACTAAAGAAGAAGAAAAAGAAAAGGAAACTAAAGAAGAGGAAGAATCCAGAGGAGAGAAAGAAAAAAAATTGTTAAATACTGAATGAAAAAAGTAATTAGAAACAATGGTCGAAAATCTAGAAGGAAAATGAATAAGAAATATAAAGAAAAAAATATAAAGGATTGTAAAGAAAGAGAAACCTTTAAAGAAAGACGAAGAAGTATAGCTGAGGAAGAGGCTAAAACAGAGAGAGGGAGAGAAAGAGAAAGAGAGAAAGAAAGAGGGAAAGAAAGAAAGAAAGAAAGAAAGAAAGAAAGAAAGAAAGAAAGAGAGAGGATGAGAGAGAGAAAGAAAGAGAAAGAGAGAGAGGAAGACAGAGAGAAAAGAAATGGAAAGAGAGAGAGGAAGAGAAAGAGAGAGAAAGATAGAGAGAGAAAGAGAAAGAAAGAGAGAGAGAAAGAAAGAGAGAGAGAAAGAAAGAGAGAAACAGAGAGAGAAAGAGAAAGAGAGAAAGAAAGAAAGAGGAAGAGAGAGAAAGAGAAAGAGAGAAAGAAAGAGAGAGGAAGAGAGAGAAAGAGAGAAAGAAAAAGAGAGAAATATAAAGAAAGAGTAAGAGAGGTAGATAGATAGATAGATAGATAGATAGATAGATAGATAGAGAGAGAGAGAGAGAGAGAGAGAGAGAGAGACAAAGAAAGAGAGAGAGAGAAAGAGATAACAGGATAAGATTGTCGATTTTGCAATGTCAAATCTTGTTGGGATATTTAATGTCGAATTTTGTCTGGGGCACCCAGTGATGATCGAAATCACTAGCGATAGACGACCAGACATTATACCTCGCATCCTTGTGCGCAATTCTTACGTATTGTGTCGAGCCTCAAGGGATATCGACTACATAAAACAGGTGCTCACTTCAGCTGAACTTAGCATTTATACCCACGCACACAAGACGGGAAGTTATATGAACGTCTGACTCGTGAGGGGGGCAGGGCGTGTCTTTCACATTCTTGCGAGCAAAAGATTGAAGGGTGGAGATAGAGGTTGATATGTCACTAAGCAAAAAAGGACCAACGGGTTGACAACACTTTATATATATTCTGGGTGCATGACAGCAGCTCTGATAAACTCGAATAGATGTGTGCAAGAAGATAAGAACACTCAGGCTAAGCAGACCGACGCTGTTTTCTATGTGAAGGGGGGGATTATCGAAAAAATATAAAAGATCTGTGGTCCATATAACATCAGGACGAACTTCAAAAGTAGTTCAATACTTCGCAGATACCTCTTCCGACTAAGACCTCCCCATAGAGGAGATCATGACTAAGGACTGTGTGTACATAATCCCATGCAGCTGTAGCAAGAAATATAAAAATGAAACAGGCTGTTCCCTTAAGACAAGACTGCAGACACACCGTAAGCCGTAACACAATGGTAAATAAAAAGATCCGCTGACCACATATGGAGGAAAAATACCCTCCCCTGGGATGAGTTTGAAATAATAGACAGATAATATCACCTGGAAATACGAAAACTTAAGGAATAAGCGCACAAGTTAGGCTAAGTCGGCCAAGCGTATAAATAAATACAATATGCGAACCAGTAATGCGGAATGCTAAGGAAAAACAATAACAGTAAAATTGCAATATGAGCTCTGGTAAAATCGGTTACTGACACAAATGTCCTCAAGGATATATGGCCCAGTGGTTAAAAGCGTTGGTTGAATCCAGTAACTTGACGCAAAGAGTTGTGATTTCACTACCTGGCTACTGCAGTGGTGAACAAAAACTTGAAGTGTTGAGTTAAAGTGAGATGACTGAGACATCCGAAAGAGGCATGGCACATGGAACTAGAACAATCTACCCCTGTGGAGGAAATAAAGGATTCATTTCGAAGTTTCACTCACCTGAATAAGGTTGGAGCGTACAACGGCCGAGATACATATGCCAACGAAGATGAGAACAAGAGTTCGAACAATGTAAATATTTTGCGTTGCCAGAAATTTTTTTGCAAGTAATAATTGTTTGAGAATAACAATATTTTTTACAGATACAAATCCTCCTACTGTTTAACCCAAGAGTATTTGAGCGAAAGTGAATATAGCAATCTTTACTCGAATTCAAACGTCAATTTTTCAGTTACGAGTCGTTTTCAATTCCACCTCTGGTACATCCAAACCAGCAGCATCTGGTATTTTCAAGCCGCCACCGGTCTAGGTGCTGGCCAGGCTCAACGTTGCTTAACTTTGGTGATCGTACGGGAATCGGTGTTTTAACGTAATATGGCCGCAAACCAAGAGAGGCGCCCAGAAACCGACTAATTGAACAGAGGAATAATCTATATATAAAAACGAGACATTATAAGCGAAGAAAGAAATGGTGTTCTAATGAAAATAGCCGTAAAGAAGGTGACACAAAGTTGATAACGAATGGCGGCGATGAAGGAGTAATTTTGAAGAAGCGGCTTTGACTGAGATGATTATGACGACTGTAGTCGTAATGATAGGAATGACAATAAGCGTAGGCATTGTAATGATGACGATAGCCAAGGTTATTTTAATGAAGATTATAGTAATGTCGACAGAAAGATAGATATTGATAATTATAGGAAAATGTCATTGCCATCAATTTCTTTGTTTTCTCTTCTAGATTAGACTTGAAATAAAAAAAAAAGAGAAGAAAACCAGTTATAAAAATGGCGCCCCGAATTATACGGTCAGGGAAAGGAAGCCTTTGACACGCCGATCTCAGCTCATATTTATTTGGATCCTTCAAACAACCATAAAAATTTGTTTGTTTGTTTGTTTATAAAATCCGTAATAAGCAGTTTCTGTAAATTCTAGTTCTTGTTCGAAATTGTTTTGGAATGAGAAAGCTGGTTGCAGGCAAACCCAGTTTTGCGGCGCCAGTAATTGATTTTAGTTATTGAAGTTTGGCAAAAGGGCGTCGCTTTTTACAGATGCCGTTTTTCACTGCTCTTTTGGTTTATTTTTCCAGATTTCACCGCCATTTTTTTCTCGATCTTTATCCTATTCGTCAGCTATTTCTGTTCGATTTTATTTCTTCATAACTATGAATTTCTTTGATATTGAGCTTCATATAAGTCTATCTTTCGTTCTTGCTTTGAATATTGCTGTCACATCTGGTCTAATGCTTTCTGCATGTATTTACAGATTATTGGTAAAATACAAAGAATTTGCAAAGTTAATGGTCTCGACCTGGTATCTCGGCTTCAGTTATTTTCCCATCGGCATAACATAGCTTTCTTGGTTTGGTTTGGTTTGATGTGTTTTATTTTACGGCATATCAACCTCAGTGGGTTATTTAATGTCGACAAGATCTTTATTGTCTTTTGGTTTGGTTTCTTTTGTCTTTTCTTTTCCTTCAAAAATGTATAGCTTGGTTTGGTTTGTTTTACGGCATATCAAACTCAATGGGTTATTTAATGCCGACAAGATTTTTATTGCTGCTAATATTTTTTTCCTTCAAAAATGTATAGCTTGGTTGGTTTTGTTTTATGGCATACCAACTTCAATGGGTTATTTAATGCCGACAAGAATTTTATCGCTGCTAATATTTGTTTACTTCAAAAATGTATAGTTTGATTTGTTTTGTTTTGTTTTACGGCATATCAAACTCAATGGGTTATTTAATACCGACAAGATTTTTATTGCTGTTAATATTTTTTTCCAAAAATGTATTGCTCATAATATGCTTTTCTTCAAAAATGCATTGCTGGTGATATTTATTTTCTTTAATGTATTGCTGGTAATAATTTTTCTTCAAAAAATTAATTGCTGATATTAAAACCTATTTTTACACTTTCATATTGTTTAACCCCAGTTAGGGGGTTAACTATTTGCCCATAGTTAGGGCCCTAACAGGTACTACCACCCCGGATCAGCGTGGATCTGGGAACACCAGCAATTAAGAGGTGGGTCAACGCTCCTCAAAACCTGATCAGAGGCCTTGCTGTTGGATGTAGCCTATCCTATTACCCTGGACGCGGATGTATTTTATCGTCTTACCCAGGACGCTATCTTTTCTGTGTCGTTTCTATAAATAGTTTCATGATAATTGCTTTGGTGAGTTTTTCATCTTTGGTACTAAGACTTGACGAATTTAAGCTCAGTACTATATTGGCAGTTACACAGTACTTCAGTACACAAATATTTCAAAGTACATTCAGCATGAATTCTTTGTATTGTAAATGAAGCTATTGCAGTGATATATCTGTTTTTTTTTTTCTTAATCAAATCAATTGCTTCATCTACCGCAAGGAAAGTTGGTTCCCTGTGTCGTGTCAGAAGGTTTTTCTCGTCTGAGTCCATTCTTCAAATCTCTAAATCTACCATTCGTCCTTGCATTAAATACTGTTGCCATATATGGTCTGGTGCCCCCCGCTGTTCATCTCGAGGTTCTCGACAACAGACGGATAGGCAATGTGCTTGGTCCTGACCGGGCATCTCGACGTGATGTGGCTTCCCTCTGTCTTTTCTACAAATATTTTTCATGGCAACTGCTCTGACAAGCTACTTTAACTGGTACCACAATTGCATGAATTTAAGCGTGCTACTAGGTTGGCATCTCAGTCCCACCCTTTCACTGTCGAGACAGTTAAATGTAACCACCTCTTCTACACCAAAATCTTCTTTTCTGGCACTTCCCGACAGTGGAACTCCCTTCCTCCTGTTATAATCTTCAAGTATTCAAATGTAATGTCAATAGACATCTTCTGATGCCTTGATCTAGTCCCCCGTCCTTCTCTTTATCCTTTCATCAAACACCCCCTCTTTACTCTTGCTCTCACTCTCACATGCTAGTGGCACTCTCGCCTTGTTTGGGGTGAAATGCTTAAAAAAAATATTTCGTCTCTTCTTTCAATTTAATCTGATTATTAAAGTAGCCATTCTTCTATATTATTCTACCTCTGTCCCATAATTATTGTTCCATGTTGTCTATAAAATGTGTACATAAATGGAACAATCATTATGGGACAGTGAGGGTCAAATGTTTCCTCTTTTCTTTCAATTTAATCTGATTATTAAAGTAGCCATTCTTCTATATTATTCTACCTCAGTCCCATAATGATTGTTCCATGTTGTCTATAAAATGTGTACATAAATGGAACAATCATTATGGGACAGTGAGGGTCAAATGTTTCCTCTCTTTTTTCAATTTAATTTGATTATTAAAGTAGCCATTCTTCTATATTATTCTACCTCTATCCCATAATGATTGTTCCATTTAGTCTATAAAATGTGTACATAAATGGAACAGTCATTATGGGACAGTGAGGGTCAAATGTTTCCTCTCTTCTTTCAATTTAATCTGATTATTAAAGTAGCCATTCTTCTATATTATTCTACCTCTGTCCCATAATGATTGTTCCATTTAGTCTATAAAATGTGTACATAAATGGAACAATCATTATGGGACAGAGATGGGAACTCACTTCCTCCTACTTACTTCCCTGATAGCTATAATCTTCAAATATTCAAATGTAATATCAATCGACATTTTCTGATGCCTTAATCCTGATCCTCGTCTTTCTCTTTATCCGTTCCTCAAACATCCTTCTTTAATCTTATTTCCACACTCTGTAACCGCTTGATTTCTAGTGACACTCTTCCATTGCCTGGGCGGATGCTTTAAAAAAATCTCCGCAAGTAAGGCAATAATTTCACTAAGATACATGGGCTTACTGAGAATGAAAGAAAATGAAAAGACAATAAAAGAACAGGCTAACGACATTGCATTTAAATTTTTGAAGATGACAGAGGAAGCAAGAAATCGGAAGATAGTTCCACAGGCAAGAAATTCGAGAGAAGGAACTATTAGAATAGGACTTACGGTTACATGTAGTTGTTTAAACAGTAAAAAGGATGAGACCTAACTGCCAATCTAGTAGTATGCTTAAATTCATGCTGTTGTGATACGAAGGACAAGATGTCAGGCCAGGACCGATAATATTGCAGTTCCTTCTTTGGATTTTGTCAAGAATCTCGAGATACGTAGCACACGACCTGGTATCTCAGGAACATTCAATGCACGGACGAATGGTAGATTTATAAATATGCAAGATGAATTCTGTCTAGAAAAATTCTCGTACGACACAATGAACTGACCTTTCTAGTAGCAGACCTAGCAATTGATTCCATATAATCTATCCAGTTCATGTCAGTGGAAAACGAGCAAGAACGCACAGAGGTTAGCATCAGCCATCCTGACGGAAGGCAGAAACCATCGACTATAATGATTGAAAGATAAAAGGTTCGTTTATTAGAAGCCATTTCTTGCACCAGTTAACAACTGATTGAAGATCGTTTTACAGAGCAGCTACCAGTCCTGGCCTAGCATAAATACAGAGTTGGGAACTGACCATGTCGGAAATGTCGTTGAAGGCTTAAGTATAGAGTCCTGGGAGGGAGGGCTCCGGCATTAAACGATCCAGAGGCGTGGCCGTTCCATATGAACTTCATTACACGATTTGTCAAGAACAATTGCATTATATTAGATATTGAGCCAGAGGGACTATAACACTTGAGCTTGTGATGAACGCCATTGAGTCAAACACCTTCGAGATATCTAAAGCAACAAACCGAGCCTCGCCGTTTTTATTTAAAGTTTGATAGATAAATTCAGTAACAATCGTTATATCTGACATATTTATAAGTCGTTCTCGCTTTGAATATTGCTGCCACATATGGTTTAGTGTACCTTCTATAAATTTAGAGATTCTCGATAAAATCCAAAGAAGAATCTGCAATGTTACTAGTCTTGACCTGGTATCTCGGCTTCTGCCACTTTCCAACCGCTCAGTGTCTTTTCCATAAATGTTAATTGTTCTCATGAACTTTCCTCTATGGTAGCTTGAATATATGAATTTAAGGGCAGTATTAGATTAGCGACAATGTCTCATCATTTTACAATTGAAATGGCCAGATATAACTGTATATTCCATGTTAACAGTTTCTCGTACTTCTTGCTTGTGAACATCTCTTCCGGCTCCTTGCTTCCCAGTCAATTTAGATCTTCAAAGATTTAGCTGTAATGTCAATCGTTATCTTCTGTCTTCGTTCTTATTCAGTTATTGTCCTCTCTCCTTAATAGCATTTTTCTCATATTCTATAACGCTCAGTAACCTCTCTGCGTCTTAGTGACTTTATTGCCTTGCTTTGAATGAAATTATTAAAAATGCACAGCCGTTAACCTAGAGAAATAAAAGCTAGATTTTTTTACATGAAAGAAGGCCGTGTGCCGTGAGATACTTAACGAATATATTTGAAACGCTCACATTTGATGACGTCACTAGTTGTATTCCCAATGAAATTTCAAAATAACGGATAAGAAGTAGAACAATAGCCGTGCAAAGTTTCAAACATATTCCCGCCTCTCATCAGCGTGGCTGTTACTACCCTTCATGAGAGTGACCAGTTTCACCTACTCGGGTTTACATTCAGGGGTGACATTAAATGGGACGATTATATTGAATCCATTGTTAGGTCAGCTGCTAAGAAAGTTGGTTAATTGTTTTGTGCTAGACAATGTTTCTCTTCTGAATTCATTTTATATATTTATAAGTGTACCATTCGTCCATCTTTGAATATTGCTGCCAAATATAGTCCGGTTCTCCTGCTATATATTTAGAGATTCATGATAAAATCCAAGAAGGATTTGCAATGTTACTCTCCAATATCTATCTTACATATTTATAAGTCTACCATTTGTCCATTCTTTGAATATTACTGCTAAATATGATCCTGTGCCCCTGATGTGTATTTAGAGATTCTTGATAAAATTCAAAAAATCAGCAATATTATTGGACCTGACCTGGCGTCTCGGATTCAATCACTTTCCCACTGTTGTAAAGTATCTTCCCGGTGTCTTTTCTATAAATACATCCATGGTAATTGTTCTGATGAACTATTCGCCATCGTACCCAGACTTTATGAATTTAAGCGCAGTACTAGATTGGCGGCAAGGTCTCATCAATTCACAGTTGAATTGATTAAATGTAACCGTAACTTCTATGCTAACACTTTCTTTTCTTAAACTTCTTCCGGTTCCTTGTTTTCCAGCTAACTTTGATCTTCAAAAATTTAAATGCAATTTCAATCGTTATCTCTCTCATTACTTTACTATTGTTTTCACTCCTTAATAATGTTTCTCTTTTTTTCTTATTATTTCACATTCAGTGATCCCTTATTGGCTTTACTGCCTTGTCTGGGATGATTTGACTAAAAAGATCTATGATATTTTAAATTTAACAGAAAAAATCTCCGTCTTACCTTTTACTATTCTGCTTGGAATATGGTTAAGAAAACAAGGAAATATTCCAGCGTATAACAAAAAGGATAAGCTGTACTGTGAGCCTTCCTGAAAAATGTTTTTTTCCTATGGATTATGAAGAGGACCGTAGAAATTATCGGTTGAAGAATAATATAAAAATTACAATGTGTTTAATTGTACGAATAACACATGGTTTTATATCTCTTTTTCAAATGATGCACAATTTCGATGCTCATGGGAATGAGATTGTGAAATATTGAGGGGGTGAAAATTTGGGCCTTGCAAAGAAAAAGGGGCGAAAAAAAAAAACAAACAAAGAAAAAAACAAAAACAAAAGCAATCAAATAAAGTGTAAATCCAAATGTTTTTATTCCCAAAAACATTTTTTTTTTTTTTAAATCCAGAAGATAGTTTTCGTACGACAGAAAATAGACTTCAACACGGACTGTTTCATCCTTCTGCCACTCGGATTATCACGCGGGCTGCCTGGATTCGGTCTTTCTCCGGCAAACCTTGTCTTTTTACTTATACCTCATGTGTGGTCATCATAGGAGACACTCAATACCCGCAAATATTGAACAGAAAAATGCTCGGCTCATTTCTAAGGTAGGTTACTTGAAAACCATATAATTTATAATAATAATTATGTCTAACAGCACAAATTTTGCAGATTAACAATTAGATATATTTTTTAAATACTGTTATAAGTTAATTAAATGTCAGTTAAGATATCATATCTTATCAATAACACTGGGGAACAAATTTCAATTTTTTGTCTATTGAATTAGATTTGACAGTTCTATGTAATTTGGGTGTATTCAGTACGTATTTTGACTCGGTTCTACTCTGTCAGGTTATAATTTTGCTCAACACCACCCCTCTTTTCTCTCTCAAATTTCACTAAACTCACATTATGCAAATCAGTTTTTATCTAGGTATTTGTACCTGTTGTTATGGTATTGCTTTGTTATGTATACTTTTATATGTTAACACCCGAAAATATTTTTATTTTTGTCATTTTAACCCATTTTCATATTAGTAAATCAAACTAAAAATATTATTGAATGCTAGAATTTTCTTGAGAGTTCCTGATTTCTGTAGACCATTCTAGAGGAATAACTAAGATATATAAAAGCGACTCGTTTCTGGAGTTAATCAGCCAATGCAGTCAGTGAGTTAATTAAGTTTGAGCATTAACATAATTTTGAATTGGCATCTGATTTACTGAGTAATTTTGTCACCGTGATTTAATAGATGATTTAATTAGACGTAAATTATATTGTACCTACTTATCCGTGTTTCTAGTTTAATTTCACATTTTGTAAATGTTACAATTTTTGGATACATTAGACTACTAGTGAGCCAACCCAGATGACTTGACTCACTTTTTAGTCCACCAATAGAAGGTTAACCAATCGGAAGACGTAGAACATTCAATCCGTTGTGTATAAAGGCGGCCATTTTGTTTACTCTCTCCGAATGTCCAGTGCCAACTTTTCATGCGAAAGATCAGAAGGAAGAACTACTGAACTACGGTCTGCTACTTTACCGGTATATCCACTGCCAACCTGAACAACGCTTCCTTACTGTCTTCGAAATATTCAATGCTAACCTCTGGATTCTATACTCAAAGACGACTGTCATCATGAACAACAGTAAATATCTATTCCATAATAAGTTCCTAAATAAACCAAGGCGGAAATTTTCGACTTTCCACAAATAAGAACAGTAATTGAAAACAGCAATTTTCCTAATGTTATGAAAGAACGCGAAAAAATTCCTGGTTTTCGTTCGTGGACTTGATATAAAATATTTTAGGCAATTATAGAGCAGGTAACTACAAAGAAATCGTAAAAAAAAATTAAGAGTCTACAAAGAGCTAGGTTTCAATATGAGCAAAAACATGCATTTTGAATAGCCATCTTGACTAATTTAGGTGATTTAAGTAACAAACAAGGGAAGAGATTCCCCTAAGATATCAAAATTATAGAGGAACGGTAAGAAGGTTTCTGGGATTCTCACATGATGGCTGATTACTGCTGGTGCTTGAAAAGAGATCTGTCATCAATAAGCATATACGATAGAGAGTCTTGTAAAAAGAACATTTTTGACACATTAAAAGCTTCATATATGTTTTTTTTTTAATCTTAAGTCCTTTCTATCGTTATAATCTAATTTTACTTATTATTTTATTATAATTTTTTTTACTTTAAACTGCTTGTATTTATGAAACTTGAAACAAATTAACACATGACTTAATGTTTGGTCCGAATTTGAAAGATTTTGAAACTCGCACCTGATAGAGCCAAATCAAATGAAAGTCGTATTCAGTGGACTCAAATAACCTAAATTCAAGCGTTAGATATCATTCAATTAAATACGTGTTCCCCAATGTTATCAGTTAATAATATTTAAATTTCAGTTATAAAAATATTAACAAATTCTTTTGGTAGTGTTACGTTTTATTACACAAACACCCAAAATACAACATTGTGGCGGACTTCACTACATTAATTTAATTTTAGATTAGGAAACAAGGCTCACGCAAAAAAGGATAACCAAAAGACATTGTTACACATAAAATATGTATTTAACAAGATGTACAATATCAAACAACGATGTGAAAGAAAGCATGCATTTAAGTAAGAAAAGGTTGAATAAAACAAGAGTTGTCTCTCTTTAACTGTTATTTTAGTGTTCCAAAATTCACTGGAAGAATGTTTATGAGAGTCTCTTATAATGACTGTTCCCAGAAGATTTTCCTGTGTAAGAAAAGATTATGTGAGTGTATAAGGGATGTTCAGCATGTGAGTGGTGTGTGTGAGTGAGAAGGTTGGCGCATGGTTTCAACTGTCGTGGATTTGTTTGGTAGCTAAATTCTCACTAATTAGCTAAGAAAAATTCTTGCTTATATAAGTGACTATAGGCTCCAGATCGTTGTGCGGGAAAAGTTACTCTTCACGTGTAGACGATATGATTGGTTGGCATTGACCAATCAGCGAGCGAGTTTTAAGGAAACTTAAAAAAATTTCAGTAGTCCGTTTCTCCCAAAAATTGACTACATGAAAATAGAGCGATTACAAAATTGTCGCATTGCTGCGATTTGTAAATTTTCTATAATAACATAGTGGTGATTTATTAACCAATTAATGCTTGTCGTTGTATGCGATTTGTATATATGTATGTATGTATGTATGTATGTATGTGCGATATAGATCGGCAGAACATAGTTACTTATAATAAATAAATCCCAAAGATGTAGGTCACAGGAACATATATTTGATTAACACAATACGCCATGTCTTCTTCTATAAGAGGTGTCGCTTCAGGCGTGGCCGATCAAGGCTCTTTACAACTTGCTGTCTTTTGTAGCCTTGAGTAATGTTTCCTATTCATCATAGTCCTTGTTCTGTCAGCCATACACAAGTTCCTTCTTCGTATCAATGTCGTATGAATGTCAAATTCTCTTTCCTCATTATGTGCCTTAGAAATTTCAATTGTCTCGTTTTGATTTTACGTATATGTGTCTTTTTTTTGTTTCTATTCCATTTAAAACTTCCTCATTGCTCACATGTTCAGTCCATGGTATTCTCAGCAGTCTTCTGTAGAACCACATCCACGAATAAATTATTTTATTATTTACACTATTTAAGACTAATTGCACTCAGTGGAAACAGGCGAGCAATAATTGAACTGTGATAAAATAAAATAAAGTCTAGACGACATCCCTAGATATAAACAGTGTCACGCGAACAGTCTACCCTCGTAGATTAAATAAACAGTTCAGTTCGGAATTCCCTGTAGGTTACGAAGATCGATATACAACAGAGGGGAGCTGGATGGCACTAACAGCGAAACGTTGTGGTAAAAACAACAAAGATGAAGATAATAGTCCGAATATAAATAATGTAAATAATGATAACCCCTTATCCCAGAAATCCACATAGAAGGCAATCAGGTGAAGATGAGGACAATAGTCCAAATATAAATAATGTAAATAATGATAACTCCTTATCCCAGAAATCCACATAGAAGGCAATCAGGTGATAAAAACAACAAAGATGAGGACAATAGTCCAAATATAAATAATGTAAATAATGATAACTCCTTATCCCAGAAATCCACATAGAAGGCAATCAGGTGATAAAAACAACAAAGATGAGGACAATAGTCCAAATATAAATAATGTAAATAATGATAACTCCTTATCCCAGAAATCCACATAGAAGGCAATCAGGTGATAAAAACAACAAAGATGAGGACAATAGTCCAAATATAAATAATGTAAATAATGATAAATCCTTATCCCAGAAATCCCCATAGAAGGCAATCAGGTGATAAAAACAACAAAGATGAGGACAATAGTCCGAATATAAATAATGTAAATAATGATAACTCTCCAGAAATTTAAACAAATATTATTTTATTATTTCACGCGTCTCTTTGACATTCTATAACTTTTATCAATCTTTCAACCATTGAGTTTTTTAATTTTTCTACTTTTTTTTGTTCAAACATGAATTGCTATCTGAGATCTTTTTTTGCTTTCATTTTATTTCCCATTCTCATAGGCATCTCTTTTAATGATGGTTCACAAGTTTATTTTTATAAGATTAATAATTCAAGTGTCTGTGGCAATTCCATCAATTTACTATCTTTGAAAGCTTTTTTTCCTTTTGCAAGATCGGCAATAGTCATATTTTCAGAATGTGAAGAATTATTGTCATGTATGAATATCATTTTTAGTTCAAAGCTTCTTTCTTACGGCCTGCACTACTCAAAAAATAACTAGTTTCTCTCGCACTTCTCGCTTGTGCAACTCTTCCGGTTTCCTGCCAAATACAATTTTCAAAAATTGAAATGCAATGTCAGTCTTCATCTTTTGTCTTCTTAAATCCTGTTCTTTTTATTGTCCTCTCTGTTTCTTTCCCTATATTAACCCCTTGCGTCTTAGTGGCTTTATTGCCTTGCTTGGGAGTGAAATGATTAAAAAGAAAAAAAAAACCTGTACAACTTAGAAAACACTTAGTCCAAGGAACTAAGAATAAATCTCTGTGTTGATGTTGAAATCTTTTATGTTTGGATCTGTGAAATATTTTAATTGAACGGAAAGTTAACATAAGAAATCCTGCAGAGATCAATGGATGGAATATATAGCTGAAAAAATTTGGCAAACATATCAACCAAAATAGCATATCAATTTACAATTAACATACGACTTTCTTTTATCTGCAATTGATTAATTAAAAGAATATTTTCTCATTATGTGTCCGCCATAATTTTTAATATTTTCTTTCTTTCTTTCTTTCTTTCTTTCTTTCTTTCTTTCTTTTCAACCGTTCTTTCTTTCTTTCTTTTCAACCGTTCTTTCTTTCTTTCTTTCTTTCTTTCTTTCTTCTCAACCTGTCTCTTTCTGTTTATCTTTTTTAATCTCTTTCTTTCTTTCTTTCTTTCTTTCTTTCTTTCTTTCTTTCTTTCTTTCTTAGGCCGAAAATCAACAAAATGCTTAGATATAAACATAATCTATTTTTCTTATTCTCTATGTCTTTATCGCTTTTTCTTTCTTTATTATAATTTTTCTTCCTCTATACCTCCACTTTATTTCTTTTTCTTTCTTTCTTTCTTTCTTTCTTTCTTTCTTTTCAACCGTTCTTTCTTTCTTTTCAACCGTTCTTTCTTTCTTTTTTCTTTCTTTCTTTCTTCTCAACCTGTCTTTTTCTGTTTATCTTTTTTAATCTCTTTCTTTCTTTCTTTCTTTCTTTCTTTCTTTCTTTCTTTCTTTCTTTCTTTCTTTCTTTTCAACCGTTCTTTCTTTCTTTTTTTTCTTTCTTTCTTTCTTTCTTTCTTCTCAACCTGTCTCTTTCTGTTTATCTTTTTTAATCTCTTTCTTTCTTTCTTTCTTTCTTTCTTTCTTTCTTTCTTTCTTTCTTTCTTTCTTTCTTAGGCCGAAAATCAACAAAATGCTTAGATATAAACATAATCTATTTTTCTCATTCTCTATGTCTTTATCGCTTTTTCTTTCTTTATTATAATTTTTCTTCCTCTATACCTCCACTTTATTTCTTTTTCTTTCTTTCTTTCTTTCTTTCTTTCTTTCTTTTCAACCGTTCATTCTTTCTTTCTTTTTTCTTAACCTGTTTATTTCTTTCTTTCATTCTTTCTTTCCATTCACCACTATCTTTTTACATCCTTTACCTCCAATAAAATGAAGGTTCGGTGTAAGACTCTTTTAATAATTGTCCATTTTGGAAAAGAGTTGTTTTTTTTTTTTTGCCTAGAGTTCTCGCTAATGATTGCCTCGGGCACTTCCCGTCGTCAGCGAGAATTTAACGGAGAGCCAATAACGTTTTGCTAATAACATTTCGGAAGACCCCTTCCTTAGGAACGGCACCATTTATAACCTTCCTTTCTTGCTTGCTTTCTTTTCGTCTGACAGTTAAAAAAAAATCAAAAAGATTTATTTAAAGAAGGAATTAAAAAAAATGAAAGAAAGGAATTTTTAAGTCACAAAATAGAGAAAAGTTAACTGAAAATCTAGAATGAAAAAAGAAGGGAAATAGAAAAATAACATTAAAAATACTGAGATCTTATGTTAGGTCTATATGACTGAGGACTTAAATATTGCCATCAGGAGAAGAAAAATAAAAATGTCTGCAACTGTTGACAGAATGTCGTTGCCTGGCGGGATTTTCAGAGAACATTGAATTCGACTAACAGAATCATGACGAAATTTTCGCATGTGCGGCTCCAGAGGAAGAGAAATGAAACGAATTATAAAAGCTCCCATGTATCAGGTTAGTAAAACTTCTCAATACAAACATATTTATTCGAAGACAAAAGATAATTTTTTAATACTAGTATTCACCCAACAGAAGCCTCAGGAGTCATTTCGTCTAGAGGTTTACTGTTAAATTGACTATGATGATTGAAGTGGATGATATGAACGAAAGAAGATGTGGTAGGAATTGAAGATAAGGAGGACAGATCACCGCTGAAGCTTGACATGAAGAAGTTAATATTAAAGTGTTCTGAGAAGTATCCACACCGGAGTTTGTTTCACAAAGTGGAAATTCTTGCGATAAATCAATCTGAGTGTCTGTTAAATTCTCGAGTATGAAAACTATATATTTTCTGTTTTTACGTTATTTTTACGTAATTTCTTGAATATTCAGGCTTGTAAATGTAATTAATACTGTTTAATGAAAAACAAAGCAGTTACTCAAATAAGTTGTATCCATAAAAATAACGGATGAACGGAATATATATATATATATATATATATATATAGATAGATAGATAGATATGAACAGGTTTAGAAAGATAGATATGAACAGATTGAGATAGAAAGACATGAACAGATTTACATAGATATGAACAGATTTATATAGATAGATAGATAGATAGATAGATAGATAGCTGGCCACTCTTATTGGAGGATATCCGTCTACTAGGGCGGTTAGCCAATCCCTATTGCAGACGCTCGCTCAGGCATATTTGGACTGACGCACAATGAGATACAGTTCATTTCAGTGACGAGTCCAAGTTTACTATATTTGGGTCTGGGAGCCACAGATCCCACCTGTAGTTTATAGTGCAACTATTCTGAGCAGACCTTAGTTACAGTTTCTGAGGGATAGTGTGTTATCTAGCGTGATCATCAATTTGAGTCCAGATCGTTCAAGCCCTAGGGTACGATGGCTTGTGGTTTCGTGCTAGTGCAGATATCGACGGTTCCGACTACCCAATTTTCGATCACAACTCGTGGTATGGTTTTCATGTACTTTCTAAAGGTACTGCACACTGGGATCGATCCAGTCCAATAACATCAGGAAGTCGCTTTCCTGACAAATCGATCATGGTGAGAAAACGGACTTTCTAACCACTCGGCCATATACAGTAGCGGCCATAATATAAGGAACGGAAACAACAAAGACATAAATATGTGTATTACTTAAAAAGTAATGCATGATTAGCAATGACATTTTTACCGAATAAAGATTAGGGTGTAATGCATAAATATTATACAAAGTTACAAAAATTTACATAATAGGTTTTTTTAAAATAAAAATAAATTGGAACAAAGTGTTGAAACTTGACTAATGCATGGAATAATAATACAACACAAAATGTACTTAGAACAAAATGTATTGCAACAAGAAAGTGTACACAATATTTACATATAGTCTTTTGTATATTCCTGCGAAGACCGTTCCTGGAGAATGTGTTGACTTAGTCGCAGTCGGGCAGAGTCTCTGGATTGAATCTCTTGATTCCTCCCCCCTCTCTTCCCAGTACCAACCATATTTATATGGTCTGTACTCCACTATGCAAATTAGGTGGATCCTACCACAACACAAAGGAAATAAGCTACTGAACAAAAGTTAAGCAACGATCTTGTCAATAATTGATTGTGAACAAAATATCAACAAAATTTAATATTTGGTAAACATCCCCTTATTTTCAATGACTTCTCTGCATCGTCGACCTCATGATCTAATTTATTTCTTGCAAAAATCAGCAGTAATTCACTCCCATTCCTCTTTCAATAACTCCCGTAGGTGATCCTGGTTTTTTGGGTTTCTTTTCTGAGCCCTTTCTCCAATTATCTTCCAAACATTTTCTATTGGATTCAGGTCGGGGCTCTGGGCTGGACACTTCATTAGGGCGATTCCTTCTTCTTCAAATAAAGCCATATTCTTCTGAGCCTTGTGGCAAGGTTAATTGTTCTGCATGAAAAGATTATGGTGTAATTTTGGTATCCATGCTGCTGAAGAAGCCTTTTGTAAATCTCAGCATTGATATTGCGATGTACGCGGATGATAGGGCCAACTCCTTCAGATGAAATCATTCCTCACACCATCACACTGCCCCCACCAAACTTAACGGTTTTCTTGACACATTGAGAAGACAGTCTTCGCCTGTTCTACGGCGTAGGTAAGTTTTGCCCTCAGAACCAAATATAGTAAACTTGGACTCGTCACTGAAATGGACTGTATCCCATTGTGCGTCTGTCCAAACAACATGTTCTCTCGCATACTCCAGGCGTGCCCTTTGGTTCCGCTTTGAAATGAGAGGCTTCGAAGCTGGAATACGGGCATGCAATCCTGCATTTTTTAACCTAAGAGCAACCGTTTTCCTTGAGATCTTATTATCTGTATCTTCATTAAATTTACGGGCAATTGATGTAGCAGTTTCAAAACGGTTTTTTGTAGATATTCTAACAATTCTTCGATCTTCTCTTTGCGGTGTTTTTGGAGGTCTGTCGGTTTTTGGTTTTGTATCTAACGTTTTATCGGTTTTATACCTGCTAATTACATGATGAACGACACTTTTAGACCTATGAACAATATCAGAAATCTCTGAAATTGACTTTTTTTCTTGATAGCGATAATGAGTTTTATTTTTCCTCAAAAGAAAACCTTTTGCGTGTAGAATTTGCCATATTGCTTAAAAATAGAAGTCCTAATGATAAATGAACTTTTACTTATTGTTGAAAAGCTCCATCGAGTTTTTTAACAATGTAAATTAAAAGTTTATGCAAATTATTAACATCGTTCCTTAACTTTTGTCCAGTAGCTTATTTCCTTTGTTCCATTTAAGCTTTATTTAAAAAAACTATTATTTAGATTTTTGTAACTTTGTATAATATTTATGCATTACACCCTAATCTTTATTCGGTAAAAATTTCCTTGCTAATCATGCATTACTTTTTAAGTAATACACATATTTATGTCTTTGTTGTTTCCGTTCCTTATATCATGGCCGCTACTGTATATATATACAGTGGGGGAAAATAAATATTCGTACACTTGAAAAATTGTATTTTTATATATGTAAAAGTCTTAAATAAAACAAATCTCGACACATTTTATGTATAAAGACACATACTATTAAAAATAGTAATAAACTTAATTAATTCTTATTCTAACAGAAATTAATGCATTTTTTAATTCTAAGTGGTGAAAAAAGTAGTCGTACAAATCAATTATTAGAATAAAATCAATTAATTATGAAAAAAGTATATTCTAGAATGTTCCAGTAATGTTATCAGTAATTATAGTTAACGCTATTAGCCATTATCAGAGCATTCTGTAATTTCTAGTCTTACGAGAAGGTTCTAATAATGCCTAAAGGTAAAGAATTGACTATTTCACAAAAACAACACATTTTGTCTCTTTGGAAAGATGGGAACAGTTACAGAACGATTTCTAACAACCTGAATATTCCTTTTACGACAATTGCTTCGTTCATTGCAAGGTTTAAAACTCATAACAGCATCAAAAACCAAAGACGAAGAGGTGCTCCCAGGAAGATTTCTCTAAGATCAGCAAGGATATTAGGACGCCAGATCCAACAAAATCCACAGGTTACCCGAGAAGAGCTGCAGGAACATCTGCGTGCATTAGGGATTAAAATAACCAAGCGTACAATAAGTAATGAACTACACAAAAACAGTCTGAAATCACGCATCCCAAGGAAGACTCCACTCCTCTTGAAATGACACAGAGATGCTAGGCTAAAATTCGTTAGAGAGCATAAGGATAAAGAATATTCGTTTTGGGGAAAAGTACTATGGACAGATGAAACTAAAATAGAGTTGTTTGGTCATAATCATCGAAATCATGTGTGGAGGAAGGACGGTGAAGCCTACTTACCAAGGAACACGTTGCCAACTGTAAAGTTTGGTGGTGGCAGTATCATGATCTGGGGCTGTTTTCTGCAAAAGGTGTTGGCAGAATATCAATAATAGATGGCAAGATGAATGCCGAAAGCTACCAGAAAATCCTGCAAGACAATTTAATGCGTTCTGTTGAGAGACTTCGACTACCTCCTGATTGGGCTTTCCAACTGGATAATGATCCTAAGAATACTGCTAGATCTACAAGGAAATGGTTAGCTGAAAGTAACGTTGATGTTTTGCAATGGCCAAGTCAGTCCCCAGACTTGAACCCAATCGAGAATTTATGGCGATATTTGAAAATTCAAATTGGGAAAAGAGCACCAACAAATATCAAGAATTTGAAGACAATATGCCAAGAAGAATGGGACAAAATATCACTCAATGTGTGCAAATCATTAGTTGAGACGTACAGGAATAGACTGGTAGCTGTTGAACTCAATAAAGGATATTCCACAAAGTGTTAAAATAAGTTAATATTCTTTTTTCGTTATTTACGAATACTTTTTTCATCAGTTAAAATGAAAAAATGCATTAATTTCTGTTAGAATAAGAATTAATTAAGTTTATTACTATTTTTTAATAAAATGTATCTTTACATTTAAAATGTATCAAAATTTGTTTTAGTTAAAGGCTTTTACATTTATAAAAATATAATTTTTTACGCGTACGAATATTTATTTTCCCCCACTATATATATATATATATATATATATGTGTGTGTGTGTATATATATATATATATATATATATATATATATATATATATATATATATATATACTACAGGCAAAAATTTTGGAATATTAAAAATACATTAAAAGAGATATTTTTCTATTTGTCGGTCCCAAGTGTGACAAATCGACTTAGATCAGATGGCACTCAGGGTTTCATAGGCATAAGAAAAACCCGATGCTGAAAGTGTTATACCTGACGTACCTATTCTATTATTAATAGACTCTCCCACACATAATAAGTAGTAGTAGTAGTAGCGGTCGACAGTTGGGCTCAGTGGTGTTGAGCGAGTCAGTCGATATCGAACATTGAAGTACCAACCATCACAACTAGATTGCTGCGTCATTAACTCTTATTTCCAAGTTCCTAACGTTTTGTATGTCGAACCTAATTTAGGACGACTTATTGAAATACAAGCCTCCACTGTGAAAACTACTCTACAACAGAAAGTGAATAAGCAGAAAAGACTGTTATAGGCAAAAAGCATAAGAATTGTACATTGAAAGAGTAGCAAACTGTGTTGTGGTGGACAAGTCCAAATTTTAACTTTTAACTGTAAAAAGAGAGTGTATGTGAGAAGAAAGTCAAGGGAAAGACTGAATGGTGAATGTATGGTTCCAGCATTTGGCCTGTTATGTTGTTGGATGTTTTTTTTTTTTGGTGGGGGGGGAAAAAAGCTGTAGATTTGTTTCAGGTCATGAGAATCACGAAAAAAAGAACAATAATTTGATTTTGCAAAGACGTGCTATAACATCTGGTTTATACACAATTGAAAAAAAAACCAAATACTTTCAACAAGACAATGGTCAAAACCACTCTTCTAAATTATGTCAAAATTTCATGAGTCAAAAAAGGAACAACATTTTAGAAATAATGACCTAGCCGCCCCAAATGTCCTGACCACTCTCTCGTTGAATTAGTATAGGAAGAACTGGATAGGATAGTTCAAGGAGAATACCCAAAGAGTGAGAGTGAGAGTTTGCAGTGATTGAAGAATACTGAGGAAGGTCAGCAATCTACATTTTTTAAAAATAACTTTTGGAAACAATGCCAAGAATTTGTAAAACAGTAATTAAGACAGATGGTGGTTTTATTGACGAAACAAAAACTGATGCCGTTGATAATTTTTTTTATAGTGAAGTGCTTATTTTTCTTTGCAAAATGAAAGCATATATGCTGTAGTTACTGACATTTTATCACTTACTTCAAATTATGCAAAACTATCTAATTTCTGGTGTTTTTCTAAAAAGAAATGCGACAGAACTTTTGCCTGTAGTTTATTTAAGCAGGAATTTTTCTTATGTCTACGTTTCATTGAATGTGACGGATATTGATTCATAGAAACATTTATTTCATGTTTGTCGACCACATACAGCAACATGGCAGACCTGAAATATCGCTTATTACAATCGCACCTACTATAGTATATTTATAAAATATTCATTTTTTAATTTCAGATAAAGCGTCAAAAGGAAAAAAAAAGAAGATATTGTGAAGGTATTGGAAAATGCAAAAAAGTTCAACAAAAATCTGAGACCAAAGATAAAATTAAAATCAGCGACAAAAGAAGAACGAAAATGGTTTTTAGAATGTCACAAATTTGATACCAAAACCAAAAAGTATAAGCATTTAAATATCTGGGGAGTGTTTTAACAGAGAATGGAAAAGTGCGACGAAGGATGTCCTGTGACAGCAAAAGATGCTTTCCAAAAGCTAAGCAAAGTATTAAGAAACCGAAAAATTTCGTTAGCAACAAAGAAAAATGTACTGAACTATTTGGCAGTGAATGCTGGACAATCTCCTCACAGTTGAAGAAGAGACTTAAAGCAAAAGAAATGTAGTCCTACAGGAGGATGCTGAGAGTACCATGTAACGAACATGTGGTCAACGGCAAGGTTTTAGAGAAAATGGAAACACAAAGGAAACTTATACTTAACATCAGAAAGAGACAGGTGATATTTAAAAGGGGCACATAATGAGGAAAGAGGGTTTGGAAAACTTGATACTCACAGGACAGATTGACGACAAGAAGGACAGATGAGAACAACACAACCTACCACGCGAGCCTGATTTTCATGGATGGCTGTACAACTTTTACAAGAGATAACAAAAAGACAAAATTTATGAATCGCTACAAAGGAAACGAACTTGTGGAGAGCCATGATCGACACGGCACAAAGAAGAAGATGATGAAGCTTACTTAATTTCTCTTTGACAGGGATATGTAGTTACTCAGATATTCACATTTTAGATTATGTTAATTTGGAGGAGAACACCCTATATATATATATATATATATATATATATTAAGAAATGGACAAAGTCCGACAATTTATTTATTAAAGACATAAAAAAGAACGTTAAGCATAAAAATGTCTTTAATATATATATATATATATATATATATATATATATATATCTGATGGAAAAATGGACAGAGAAATCCAATAGTCAAAGCCAGCACAGCATTTGGTAATCATAAACATAGGTTATGGAACACCTAAGACGTTTCTCTCAGAGTAAAGAACGACATATACAGATCAGTCGTTCTCTCAACCCTTCTCTATAGTGCAACTTAGACCCTGTACCACAAGAACATAAATCAACTTGATGCCTTTCACATGCACTGTCTTTGTGACATATTTGATATAAAATGGGATGACAGGGTCAAGAATAGTGCAATACTGAAGAAATATAACAACATCAAAGGCAATGAAACCATTCTAGCAAAGATTTACAAAACTTATGTGTGCTGGTCGTGTTGTGAGAATGGATGAGAATAATCTTCCATTCCTGTATGAACAACTACCAAACTCCGAGCATTCAATTAGACATCCACTCTTATGCTACAAAGACAAATTGAAAGACAACTTGAGGCGTCACAACTTTGATCTGAAACCTGGGAAGCTCAAGCATCAAGTCGAAAGGAGTAAGAAATATTTTGTTAAGTTAAAGGGTTTTGAAGACAGCAGACTGAAGTACTGTGATTAGCTTTGTCAAGGTCTGAAGCAAAGATGTCATCAAAATCCTGCTTTTACAAATTTCATCTGTCAGTGTGGTTTTGTTGCCAGCATCAAGGCTGGGCTAGTATCACACTTAAGAAAGCACAAATGAAATATGTCTTTCCCTTACCTGATTTTTCCCATAATAGCTCCTGCTAGCAAGCATAAATGTAAAACGCAAGGCACCATCCACTGCTGACCCTCATTTATCGTTCACGACAAGAGAGTTCACTATATATATATATATATATATATATATAAATGAGAGAAAGAACAGATAAATTAAATTTCCACTGTTCGTAGCATTTACTTTTTAAAAAGTGCTCAATACAAAGTAGAGCAATATATTATTATTTTTTTTATTATAAAAGACTACAATAAAGACATATTGATTTCGCTACACAAAAAATTTCAAGTTTCAATACTTTGATTGTACTTCTTCAGGCTATGGTAAGTAACTGATAATTAAATGATTTTTAAGGAAATTTCAAAACAAAGTGATACCTTTCTTCTGAAAGTTAAAATGGGGTGGGGGAACATAAAGTTAGAATTAAAATTAGAATTGTGAGTATGTCTTGATTAACCAATTAAATGTCAGATCTACGCTAAATAGAAAAGTAAGCCCGGAACATAGACAGGCCATCGTTGGCGATTGCGGAAAATATGACAGCGATATTTTGTGTCTCAATTTTAATATGTTTTTATTATAATTTTTTATAATAATAATAATAATAATAATAATAATATATATATATATATATATATATATATATGATGTCAGTTTTTATTATTTTGATGTATATGATATTCATATTATTTTCTGGCAGCTGCATTAACACGATCTTTCAATCTTTTTAAACTCCATGGTTGCTAAGCTTGAGCAATAAATTTGACTGTTTTCCTTTGCGGGTACGTAATAGTTTAAATTCGAGTAATATGCTTAAAGAAATACATTTTTTAATCTGTCTAACCCCATGCAAAGGAGTAAAGCAACTAAGATACATGGGGTTACGGGGTGTGGAAGAATTAGGACTAGAAACATTAGTAATGAGCGGGAAGAGAAACGAGTAATTAGGAGGATAGTAGATATCGATTGACATTGCATTTAAATTTTTGCAGATTAACGTTGGCTAGAAAGCATAAAGCCGGAAGTGCAAGAGAAAAAAATTAGCATAGAACTTTCGGCCACATCTAGACAGCTCCAGTTGTAACCTTGATGAGATCTTGACGCCAGTCTAATATTGCACTTAAATTTAAAAAGCCTTGGTACCATAATGAAGAGAAATATTTATTTTGTTATGTACACAGAAATGTTGCACAAGGCCGAAGGGTGAATTGGGGAAAGGACGGTCTTCTTATGTCTTAACGATAACTTAGCTAGCCACAAACACTGACCCAATCATACAAACAATATTTCTTACAGCAAAATAACACATTCTTACGTGCCTTTCTTACTACACCCACCATAATACGTCATTGTCTCTATGAAAATACTAACTAGTCCTCATATATACAATTCATTGTCTGTGGAGGGAGGGAGGGAATAAAACAATAATTCTAAAAACTACCCTCAATGAGTATTTACAATATGAAAACATAACTATTTACAAGAAACTAAAGAAAATAATATTAGTAATAAAACTCCTACAAACACTAAATGTGGCAGAAATATCAGTTAACTGGCCGAAATCAATGCGGGACTATAATAATATAAAACATTCATTCATCCCAAGCACTCACACTGACACGCACTCATTCAAACACAACAACAAATACGAAAACACTCACGCGAAACGAAAGGCGCCCCGCATCCACCAGTGAATTGACATCACTGACCACCTAACCAGGGAGGAGACGGGGAATTAAACTTAAAGAAAAATAGGGACAGAAATAAAAGGGGGCCAATGGGCATACTATAGCGAAGAGCTCATCCGAATAATTACCATGAAAGTATTTATGGAAAAGAAAATAGAGAAGCAAACTTACGGCGGTGAGAAAGTGACTGGAGCTGAGCTGCCAGATCAGGGCCAATAATATTGCTGCTTCTTCTTTGGATCTTCTCAAATTTTTATGTAGTATACCCATTTTGGGCATCAGGATGTGGAATGGGTATATTAAGTTGCTCCATGGAATTGAGAAACCCAATGACTTGAATTTTTCTTTTCCTCGATAGCGGATAGAGACCGGAAGCGCATTTGATTGGCAAAATCACCGGATGTGTACAAAAGAAAGCCTCAATGTCGGCCATATTGTAATATCAATCGTAGTCCATGACGTAGTTCATTACTTGACCATAGGGTGGTATTTGATCAATATCAGCTTGGTCAACTCGGATAAGGGGTTTCATATTGAGAGACCCGAACCTTTAATGATCTTAGAATTGCATCACTGATATGGTCAGGTGCATTATACCGATGTATTTCTAAATTGATACAGCCAAATATTATTGTCATTAATTTAATTTATATACAGAAAATCTATCATATCTCCCTATATTTTCATTTGAGGTTCGCATTTCCCTAGCAGCGTTTTCATGGTATCATAAGTTCATTTTATATTTCATGGCATTATAAGGTCACTTTATATTTCATGGCATTATAGGGTCATTTTATATTTCATGGTATTACAGGGTTACTTTATAAAAATATTAGATCATTTAATTCACTTTTCATTTTTAAGCAAATGAACATTTGGAAAAATTCGGAATATAAGAAAAAGTCTGCAGGGACCTAATTTTAATCTGACATTATCTCACAGGGACCGAAACTAACAGAATTTAATGTTATTGTGAGGTACTGTTGTGGGTTTCTGTCTATGCCGTAATGACAGTTCTGCTCCGAAACCATATTCAACTCAAGGAATATCCTCTGATCAAGACCCTGTTGTCTGCGATGTTTCTGTTTCTGTAACGGCGTGTATAACATTTTATAAAGAAATAACCAGTCATACTGTCCGAAGATGGTACGAATTAAACGATATTATTTGTATTTTGGGGGTAAACGTTAATTACAAGCCGCCATATTTCTTGATGCCCGATTCCTTTCTTCATAAATCAACGATTTTAAAATGACGTCATGTAAAATGACGTCATGTAAATGACTTCATGTAAATTGACGTCATGTAAAATGACGTCATGTAAATGGTATGTGTGCGTTGTGCTGTAATGAACACATGTCGGAATATGAAAATCGGATAGCCGAGTTCGAATTCCATATCACAATGACTTACGCGTAAACACCCTACCGTAGCCCCATTCCCTACTCCGTTCACGGGATCATGGGCAAATTTTATATATCTTCATAACCTTGCCCTATTTCTTCGTTGCGTTATGACTACTTTGTTCTATACATTGTAACAACTCTATTTAGATTATATAATCATTATATAATCAATATTAATAATTCAGGTCATCCCATAAGTTCTGTCCGAATTTTGAATAAAGAAAACAAGTGACCAAATGTTACATTTAATTACAGATTCAATCAACAATGTATTTTCCCTGATTATCTATGACTTCCTTCCATCTATTAACAAGCTTACTAATTCCATTACTGTAAAATTCTTTTGGCTTTGATTCGAATGTCAGTTTTAACCTCTTCTTGTGTTACAAAAGCTGTTTCTTCCAAATGATTATGTAAGCTACGAAACAAATGGTAGTCTGAAGGAGTAAGATCGGGAGAATAAGGTGGATGAGGAATTTTCTCCCAACCAAGTTATTCGATCTTTTGTGACATGATTCTTGCTGTGTGGGGTCGCGCATTGTCCTGATGAAACATCACCCCTTTTTGATTCACTAGAGCAGGTCTTTTTTTCCTCAAAGCTTGGTTCAAACGCTCTAATTGCTGAGAGTATATTTGAGCATTAATTGTTGCATTAGGTGGTAAGAATTCAAAGTGGATTATTCCTTGGCGATCCCACCAGATTGAAAGAAGAACCTTTTGCCCATGAAGTTCCCTGTTTGGCTGTGGATGGAGTCCTTCCCCTTTACCAAGCCACTGTCTACGACGCTTAACATTTCGATAAAAGATCCATTTTTCGTCGCCAGTCACAAGTCTATCCAAAAAAGGTGAAACAAGTTGGTGAGAATGGAAAGAAGAGCAGATGCCAACTCGAGATTTGAGGTTGTTTTCAGACAATTCATGAGGCACCTATTTTCCAAGTTTAGGAACTTTTCCAAGTTGTTGAAGATGACGATGAACAGTTGTATAGTTTGAACTGAGAACCACTGCCAATTCCTCAACTGATAAAGCAGGATTTTGTTCAAGGGCTGCTTCAAGAAGCTTTTCATCAAACTCAACTGGACGTCCGGTTCGATCTTCATCTTCAAGGGTGTGAAATCTCCACCTCTGAATTTTGCAAACCATCTTTTGCAAGTTCTTTCATTCACACATTCCTCTCCATAAACTGGGTGAATGTTTCTAGCCGCTTCGGCTGCTGAGTTTCCTTTCTTGAAAGCATTATGTGCCTCAAATGATTCTTGGGTACTTCCATGTTAGCAGGGTTTTAATCAAACAAAATTTAATTTTATTGTTCTCTGAAATAAAATTTGATCAGTTTAAATGCATCTAAACATAAAAATAATGTTCAGCTCCATTAGACATTATAAAATACTCTTTAAATTTCGTTCATTTTAACAAAAAGTTAAAATTCGGACAGAACTTATGGGATAACCTGATATATATATATAATCAACTTAATTTCTTTGTAGTCGTTTGATTATCACTAGCGTATTTTAAATACTCTTTGGCAACATTCTATAATATCTTTTATATTTCATAGCAACTCGGAATTTATTTTCTTTACATTTTAAGTATTTGGCAAGCCATAGAGTTATTATTATACATCCTTGTCAGATAAACCTGCGACTTTTCACCGATCCAAGAGGATGAGGAACTTCCTGTCGGTGTAGAAGCTGCAGTTGTAGTATCTGTTCCGTGCCTGAGTTCTTCTCTCTCACCTCCCCTGATGTGCGGACAGAATCCTCGGTGGTATGACCGGCTATGACCAGCTTAGACAAGCTCTGACCAGCTTAGACTAGCGGCCTGTTGTAGTAACACTCAGGTCTCCACATTAAAAACCGACCTTGTATCACCACTTGGCTCAGTGGCGGGGGAGGGGGGGGGTAAGGTAAATCCCGAATGAGGGAGGAGTTCTCCCTTTGTGACCAGGGAACCTGGACGGGTTCTGTATTGAGAGATACAACCCATTTATTTTTATTCTTCCAACTGGACGCTTGTTGGAAACTTTTCTATCCACTCTTACTTCCGGTAATCTTGGCCTTACTACTTCCGGCCAACTAGGATCTTTACTTTCGGCAATGCTGACCTAAACTACTTCCATGGACCCTTATCTTCTGGCATACTTGGCCGTTATTACTTCCAACTCTTACTTCAACCTAACTTACCTGGTTTGATCAGCGTTAGTGGACCTACTTACAACAGCCCTGAACTTCCGGCTATGTATTGGTCATTATTTCTAGTATTTCTACCTCAACCTAAGTCCTGTTTTTTTAGGAAGTTCAAACAACCTATTCTGTGTACTTGGGTTGAAGACTACAGAAGGTTAGTCATTGGACTTAACCAGAAGCTATCCGGATACTAACGTAATATTGCCATTATTTTCTGCCGTAATAATTAGTTAATTTATACGGTCAGATAACCCTCCTAATATCTTTCGTCTTAGCTCGAATCGTAAGCTTATTCGACAGTCCGTCATATCGTTCTAGTGACCATCATTTCTCGCTGCTTTATCATGGATTTCATCAACGCTGGCAACGAGCAGTACAGCTATTTCGGCCTATCTTAAAGTATCAACTTCCGGTGTTTCCCATCAACCTAAGTGACCTGGTTTAGGAAGTTGCTATCGTCCAGGTTTCAAACTGTGGTTTTTCATGCCAACTTAACTTACCGGGACTCTACTTTTAACATTTACGTACAGCTATATTATCCATATCCTGTCAGCATCCTTCAGTTTTCTTAAGTCTACCTTCATTTACTTGATTCATTGTTTGTTCACGTTCCTTCAATTGAAACATTAATTTTTGTATATGATGTAAATAAATTTTGTATTAATTTTAAGTTTGTCGTTTTGTTGTTCTCTTGGTTATTTTTATTTTAAAATATTAGCGGGTCTCCTGTGACTATCCTTATTTGAACGCACAGGCCAATTTATATCAAGACCCACCCAGAGGGCTCCAATAAAACCCTTTGGAAAAGTATGAATTCGTCTCTTCTCCTCAAGGCTATGGGTTAGATAGCAGGGTAAACTGAGGGCTGTCAACCAGATTACCACAAAAAGAAATGGCAACCTACTGCAGGAAAATCTTCTGCCTCGTCAGTCTTGAATTGAGAGAGACGTGATCATCCGATCGTGTATCACGAAAGGCACTTAACTAACTGACTGAATGTAAATAGTTTTTCGCGTTGTATCGATTTCCTCACAAGATAATCAATAAAAACAACCTAAGTAACAAATAAATATACTGCCTATCGTTTCCTTCGTGTGTCTGTTCATTTACCAGCAACGCCAGACCACTCAGCTGGTTTCCAATCTATGCGATATATTTCCTTTTCTTCGCGGGGACATCAAAGCAAAACGCTAACAATGAAATACGAATCACGTGACCATGGCTTCAAAAGTCAAACATCTCAGCTAAAAGAAGAGACACCAGGGCTAATATCCATTGCTGGCTGGTGAAAAAAAATATTCGCCATTTATTCTATTGCATTCATTCTCTAAGCCGATTTCTTTCATAATCGAAAATGGCGACTTCGAAATAACTTTGGCTTTCATAACGAGGCCATCTATTTACCTGGAAAAATTCGTATTAAACTACTTTTTTATTTTAAAAAAAAATGAAAATTAATGTTTTCACAAATAAAATCATATTATAAATATGCGTGTCCCTTCTTTTACACGTCCGTTACGCCTTGCCATTACCTACGTTATGGTGGTGAGGAAATACAGAAGAAAATATTTATCAGAAACTCTGGTTCTAAAGGGTGCGAAGGGCAAATTGTTGCCATTTATTATTTTAATTTCGCGCATGCGCATTGTTATTTTATTTTGTCGACTGCACAGTATAGTGGGGTCAGTTGGGCACCGTCTGTGAGAAAAAGAGCACCATGATGTCATTCACTCTGCCAGAAATTTGGAAACGGCATGCTGTATTGGCGACAGGAGCCTCCCCCATGCGGACAGTTCATTGTTAATCTGAGGAGAGTACAGAGGGTTCGAAAAGAGTTGGATGAGTGTAATGGTGATTACGATGGTACAGCAGCTCCAAAAACTGACTTTGATTTAGAGCGATCAAATTCAATAAGAAAAGAATTCCCGAATTTGTTGGTTAGACCTCAGAGTCAACACGGAGGCCTGCATTAAGTGCCTTGAGGAGGTAGTTCCTGGGTCGGGAAAGTGGATACTGGAAGATTCTGTGTCTGACAACCGGACTGTGCACCCTGTCACACAAGCAGGAGAAACCAGTCATAGCTATCAGGTAATTTCTGGAATCACATCACCCCTTACATCTGGCCATTTAATTCCCAAGATTTCAACCGCCCTGATTATTACGTGTGGGGCATAGTTGAGCGAGAGACCAACAAAACTTCTTGTAATACCAAAGATGAACTGAAGGCAAGAATTCTGGTAGCATTCACCAGCTGAGACCGTCCAGAAGAGTTGCTGGAGATTCGGTAATCGTCTGAATTCTCTGATTGAAGAAAGTTGCGATTTTATTCAATAAATTTACTCTTTAGTATTTCAAGATATTTTTGTGTAATTTTGGTAAATATATCTGTTAATATGAGATATTAGTATTATTTTCATGTTTGTGTAATTTAGACGACAATTTATCCATCGCACCCTGTAGTTGATAGATTCATTTTCTACTGGTTTTCAACCCTTTATAGCTTATTTAAAGCCAGAAAATGTTAGACGCAGTTGACACTGTCTAAAAATGCCCAGTTTTTTTAAACGGTATGAATTTCTCAAATGTTAGAATAACGTTTGATGATTTAAGACGACAGACAAGGTACTACGATTAAACTTTTTATTTAATTTTTCTTGTGTTCGAACAAGTATTTCCTTTTTGGGACACAAAGTGTGTAGAAACTGTCTAAATGTTTTATAGTTCCGAACGCTTTCGGCTATACTTTTAACCATTATCAAGGATGTTTTTATTTTTGCTTTTCAAGTGTGTGTGTGTGTGCGTGTGTGTGTGCGTGTGTGTGTGTGTGTGTGTGAAATTATTTTCAGACAGAGTGTATCTGTAAAGGAAGAAAATTAATAAAAAGACAAGAGGAAAAACTATTCTTGGCCGACGCTGTTTATCCACTGAGGGACATTATCACGACAAATGTAAGGATTTATTTTGCTGAATGTGTTTATATACAAAAGCAATGATGTCATTTGTTTATCAAGGCTTTTAAATTTGAGAACGTTCATGAATGTTTTCTCAGGTAGTTGAAAGATCAGTCAAAACAGTTGTTTAAATTGTGATTAGAGTGTTATGGTGTACAGTGGACGTATTACTATTTTCCAAAACTAACACACACGAACACAAAATGTTGAAAAATCAATGGAAAATGGTTTAATCCATTCTCTCATGATTTTGAGGATGTACAACACATACGGCCATTAGGTACCTTTGAAAAAGTAGAAACAAATTTTCCTATAACGCGTTTCGTCCTATCGGATTTCATCAGACTAAAATGATGTTTATATTGATGTGACGACACCAAATAAAAATGTTCAAACGTTCTAATATAATTTTCAATATATATATATATATATATATATATATATATATATATATATATATATATATATGTATGTGTGTGTGTGTGTGTGTGTGTGTGTGTGTGTGTGTGTGTGTGTGTGTTCATATAATCTTTTATATAAATTGTTTGAAGTTTCTCTTATGTATTTCTTGTTGCATTTATTACAGCTGATAGAGTAAATTCTTCCTCCATGTTTTAAGTTATTATTTTGTTTGGTATTAATTTATTGTTTTATAAGTAGTTGTAACAAATTTTATGTTAATCTTAGAAAAATTCTTTGCAATTGCAGCTATGCTAGAGTTGGTTAGTAGAACAATATATATATATATATATATATATATATATATATATATATATATATATATACAGGATGATTGAAAAGTACCTCCCTATTTTATGAATGAATGGCCAGCCAGGAGTCCTGACTTGACACCCTATGAGAATGTTTCTTTGTTGTTGGTTAAAAGCGCAAGTCTTCTCTACCAAATCAAGATCTTGGAAGAACTTGAAGGGCGAATACAAGAAATTATGTCTTCCTTACCATAAGAGTTCCAGGTGAAATCAGTTGACGTGATTCCTGGGCGGCTCGTGAAGCTGAAAGCGAAATCCTGTGCCTATATCGAATTTTCACTAAAACCTCATGCTAAACACTTTCCTCTCATACCCGTTTCTTGTAAGAATTATAGTTAATCAATAAATGAAAAGTATTTTAAAATGGGGAGTTACATTTCAATCACCCTGTAGACATTTATCCAATTAAAACAAAGATTTTTAGATATTTTTATGAGATAAAAAGTTATTAAAAGTCCACGATCGTTCTGACTTGTTTCAAGATAAAATGTAGAATTTTATTTCTTTTTTTTTTGGTGTAAAGCCGTCTAGAGTTGACAGTGTTGTCTGGAAACAGGGCAACTTTTTGACTGGCAAAAAATAAATGTTATTGTATATATTTGGAAGGGTAAGAATCTAACGGTGAGAACACTAGATAAGATTTGTTCATCGCAAAACGCCTACAGTCCCACCCTTACAAGACTGAACAAATTTTATTCGTACAACGACGCCCTTTTCGGTCTCACGACGACTTCTTTCTTTTTTTTTTTAAAAAAGAAGTTCTTAGTTGATCAAGAGATTAAAAATTGGTTTCTGTTTTTTTTTTTTTATTCTCGTTGGTCTCACCTGATTTATTCAACCTTTGAATCGAGGCAATTCTGAGAGAATTAGAAGTCCTATCAGGATTCATTATTGGAGGATACAATCATAACAACATAAGATATGAAGATGACAGTGTTGATAGTAGACACAGAAAGGAAACTACAAAAGCTCCTACAGAAAGTAGCGAAGGAAAGAGAGATGAAAGGATTAAGTATAATTTACAAAAAGACAGACTGCATGATTATCAACAAAATGATGAGACCAAAATGCAAATTATAAATCGGGTTTATTAAAACCAAACAATTACAAAAAATTAAATATTTGGGAAATGTTCTAACAGATGACGTAAAGTGCGACGTAAGGATGGCCAAAGATGCATACCTTAAAGCTAAGCAGAGTATTAAGAGACGGGAAGATTTCGTTGGAAACAAAGAAAATAGTACTGGGCTGCTACGAGATATCAGTCCTGTATGGCATCGAATGCTGGACTCAAAGATGAAGCAGCAAAAATGTGGTTCTACAGAATGATGCTGAGGATAACATGAACCGAACAAGTGAGCAACGGCGAGATTTTGGAAAAAAATGGAAACAAATGGAAACTTATACATAACATCAGGAAGAGACAGTTGAGGTTTCAGTGGAACGTAATGAGGATTGTCAGCTTGGAAAACCAGATACTCACAAGAAAGATTGAAGGGAAAAAAGAAAGCAGCGCGTAACGTAATTGATGAGTTTAAGTAAATGCATGGTAGAACAGGGTTTGGAAGAAATAACAGAACATTCAGAGTTACAAAGAACAGGAAGATGTGGAGGCTGGTGATCGCCTACGTTCTGATTGGACACGGTACATAAAGAAGAAGAAAGAAAAGTCAAAACGATTCATAGTCCTTGTATTTTGATCATAGAAATTAAGCACGGAAGAATCGTACCACACACGAAACGCTTGTTTCATTGACAGGGTGCAGCTCAGATCAGATACAAGGTTCACTGAAAAGGTGCAGCTCAGACCAGATATTAGGCTCATTGACAGGGTGGAGTTCAGAGCAGATACCAGCTTCACCGTGAGGGTGCAGCTCAGATCAGATACCAGCTTCATTGATTGGGTGTAGCTCAGACCAGATAGCGGGTTAATTGAGAGAGCACAGTTAAGACCAGATGCCAGTTCCATTGACAAATACTGAAAAGGTGCAGCTCAGACCAGATATTTGGCTCATTGACAGGGTGGAGCTCAGACGATATACCGGGTTTATTGACAGGCTACAGCACAGACCACATACCAGATTCATTGACACGGTGCATCTCAGACCAGATAACAGTGTCTATGGACACGGTGCAGTTCAGACCAGATACCAGGTTCATTGACAAGGTGCAGCTCAGTGCAGATACCATGTTTATTTACAGGGTGCAGCTCAGACCAGATAACAGGTTCTTTGACACGGTACAGGTTAGAGCAGATAAGCATCTGGTCTATGCTGCACCGTGTCAATGAAACTATTGTTTCATTGACACGGTGCATCTTAGACTAGATACCAGGCTCAATGACAGCTTCTTCTAGTCAAGCACATGTCGCTTAAAATAATCCTTTCGACCAGATCGATACACACGAATGAAAACTATAGTAATTGCTAGTAGTAAACCCGATTTTATTCCCGTGTTGTAACCTCCTACTCTAGACGTGTGATGTCGAGATTTAATTTTGATTTGATAGTAAAGCCAGTAAGTTGCATGTTGTTACTCGATGTGGAAGAATTAGGAAAGGGAACCTTAATAATGGATGGGACGAGAAAAGAGTAATCAGGAGGACAGTATATTGCGATTGACATTGCATTTAACCTTTTGAAGAGTGTTCCATAAGCGAGATGTGCGAGAAAAGAAAATATTAGCATAGAATTTACGGCTACCTCTCCCCAGCTCAAGGTGACGAGGCGTAGGTGAAGTTTCACGTGAACAGTAACAGGCCTCTCTGTCTTTACGGCGGGCAGTAACCACTGTTTTATACAGAACGTTATTCTTTCTCTTGTCGTATATGTAATTTATCTTCATCCAGTAATCTTCTTTGTTCCAGCTGCCTGCTTTGTACTTGTGAAGTCCATTTCACTTACTAATAACCGCTGAGTGAAAATAAATGTCCGAATCCTTTTTTCAAACAGGTCCAGCTGTTTTTCATTTAATAAGATATTAGCTGATTGATATCGCTACACAAAAATTCGACTCCAGAAGGTGTGCTTTTCTTTGAAAAGATTACTAAACTGCTATGGAAAGTGAGACATTGAAATCTGAAGGCGCATTGGGATAGCGAAAGATGCATTTCTAAAGCAAAGTATTAAGAAATAGGAAAATTTCGTTAGGAGGAAAAAGAAATTACGTAATATTGGTTCTCCTATATGGCAGGACAATTCTATCACAGATGAAGAAGAGACTTGAAGCGACAGAAATCGCCCCGAGGTATCGGTTGAATAAGTCCGGTGAGAAGACACATACCGTAATTCTCCATATATAATACGCCCTCTTTCTTAATACGCACCTCTAAATTGGTGCTGAAAGTGTTGGAAAATGTTTCTACTCACGCATAATACGCACACCTTGTTTGGGAATCAAACCCTATAAATTGTAGCTCTCCAATTTCATTACGAACAGCGTTTCCTACTCTTATTAAAAATGGTTTTAAACATAGAATAATATTATTCTAATTTAGTTTTATGATCATTCATATTTTATTTTACATTGTTAGGTACATATGATTGTATTTGACATCCTTATGGGGTCGTAATGGCCGAATGTCAAATTATCGTATGTTTGTGGTGAGTAGTCATTTCGCAACTGAAATCGACCGAAGAAACTGCAATTTTTTGCATAATACGCAACCCTAATTTTGCTTATTATTTTCCAGAAAAAATGTGTATTATACATGAGGAATTGTAGATAATTATGGCTTACTTTATCATAAAGCAAAGGTACACATCCTTCTGCATTTGTATGGCTCTTTCTGATAACATTCGGAGCATAAATATCACGTTCGTTGTTCCAAAGTATTTTATTTACCTAAATCTTAATTAGTACTTGTTATTGGTTAAATATATTTTTGTGATTATCATTTTCTAGGCATATATTCATTTTACTATTGAATACGTTGAAATAATACGCTTATATAATACGTTTTTATATATTTTTTAATCGTTTCATCACAAGTAAGGCAATAAAGTCACTAAGATGTAAGAGGTCACCGAATATTAAAGGATATGAGAAAATCTATTGTTAAGGTGAGAGGATAATAAAAGAAGAATTAAAAAGATAAGACGACGATTGACATTGCATTTCAATTTTTGAAGTCAAAGTTGACAAATATGTGCTTATTTATTTATATATTTGTTAGCTTAGTTATTTTTTTAAAATATATTATTTAGACTACATAAATATTAGTTTTTTTAGTTTTAGATGACGTTGTAAAATTTTTATGTAATGTTTGCATTTCGAGATAAGTTCTGATGTTTTAAGTAAATTGTGTTATTGTAAAAAACAATTATAGTTATTTACTCTTTTAAGCAAAGCCTCAGAGTTCGAACACACGTTGCAAAATGTTTCGGACAACAACTGCTCAATGAATCTAACACATGCTACTCAATGAAAGAACTCCACATGGCACAAATATAAACTTTCTTTACTTATACAAGAAGGCTTTTTCCTTTCCCTGTTACCTCCCTTAATTTTTAAACAAAATTATTTGCTTATTATTGATGATATCCCGATACTCAAAATAATTTTATTAAAATTAGGATTGACTAAACATTCTTCATGTCCACTATAAAAAATACTGGATATTTAAAGTAGTTCGTTCAGTTAACATATTAAAAATGAAAGACTAATTTTTATTATCAGAATGACGTTTTACCATTATTACTTGCACCTCAGTTCGGATCAATATGCACACATTGGTTGTTATACTTAGAACATTCGGCCTTTGAACTGTAGCGATATCAGTTGTCGGCTGATATCTTTTTCAAGGAGACATCTGTAGAATGTTACAGAAGTTGTTTTGACAGTTATCGCCTTGACAAAAAAGATCAGCTGATTGAAGTGGACCTCACAAGAACCATGTCAAAAGACCATAAAAAGGGTCAGCTGAGTGGAGCAGACATGATGAATAACTTTTAGACGAAAGACTGGACAATAAAGGCTGGTCATCTATAAGACGGTGGTCCCTAGCAGCCTAAAACAGAGACCGCTTGACCGCCACACGAAAAGGGAAGCACACAATGTTTAGATCGTTCACTCCATCATCTCACCTTACTCTGTTTCGTTCGCCTACAACAGAAGGTTGCGACAAAATAAAAATTTGCCGACTTCTACAATTTCGTATCATGGTATAATTTTGTGGGTAATGAAATGTCCAAAGAGTTATTTTCCATGTATTAAACGAACAAGCGTTCGAATGGAAGAAGCTGGACCCTGAGAACGAACCTGGTATCTGGTCTGAGCTTTAACACTACACTACTCTTCCATCTTTTTCAGGTGTCTATTCTATAACTGTCTGAATTTTTGACATTAGGAATATACATTATACTATATTTTGTTATTTTGACTCGCATCCTCATCTTGGTTTTTATGTTCATCAAGTTTCGGCCATTGTAGCTTTAGGCCTTCTTCAGGTGTATCTAGTGTAAGCGGCGGCAAAAAGTGATTTATATTAATTGCTGACCGTGACTAAGGATTTGACCCTGGGTTCCTGATAATTCAGAATATCTATCATCACTAGGTATTGTTATATTAGGAAGATTTAATGCATTGTATTTGTTAAATTACTCATACACTGGCATTAATAATTTTATATTTATATTTAAGCGTAACATCTCTATTTTTTATGAAAGAAGACGTAAGTTTTGAAGTTGTGGGAAAGGCATTTCGAGTCGTAATATTTGGTTTGGTTTATCATTGACTATTGGTTCAGTATCATCGATTTCTTTTCCTATCTTTTATCATTCAAACTTTTTTTAACAACATTTGCTAATAATTTTATTCTCTTATCTTTTTCTTAATTATTGATTGTAGTAACGTAACATTTTTTTATGTGTAGCAAAAGCGTTGCGAACCGGAACTTTAGTGAATTTCACTACTTTACTATTTATCACTCAAATATTTTTAACAACAACAATATCAAAAATGTTCTCATGTATTTTATTCTTTTCTTATTTATTGGTTCGGTTCTACTATCGTCATTAAAGTAATAATAATTCAAAGTGATACAATTGACAACGAACTGTTCACTCCGGTATATAGTGTAAAATATATATGGTTGTTCCTTGTCATGTTAGAGGGCTTGCGTGTCCCAGTGATCCCAAGAGCCAAGCCGTCTGGAGTTCCAACTCCTGTAGGATCGCCCATGGAGGTAAGCTCGAGGAGGAGTGATCAGACTGATTGTGACCAACCCTCGAAGACCCCAACGGCGGAACAGGCAAAGCCCGCGGAAGAGGAGAGCGCCAGTCGGGCTGGCGTAACCAAGGCGGATCTTGATAGACCAAACATCCGACAGCCATGGTTTGCCAGATTTAGCTTACTCAACCCCTTTTGAGCCACGATGGAGGCGCTTCTTGCCAAGTGTGTGGGCTTCTCCATTGTCCACCAAAATCAAATTCATACGAACGGCCTCGTTAAACTCTCTTTGATTCACAGCCATATTCAGCGGGGAGGGGGGTTGAATGAGAAAGGGAATAGGGAGAGAGAATGACGATCCCGGAGGTCGGATGCTAGCCGTTGCCGAGAAAAAAACATCGTATTAAGTGTTATTATTATTATTGTCATTATTATTTTATTTCCTTTGATTTCTGCTGCGTACACATTTCTTTTCGGGTCCCGTCAAGAGACCTAACGTCAGAAATGGCATCATGACATTTTCCAATGAGCAATTAGAAAACACCCCCCACCACCACCCACACACACATATTTTACATAGATAAAGCCCTTCGTAAGGTGTGGGCTTCACACGTGAGAACAATTTTTGTATTTCTTTAAGGCATGGGCTATCAGGAATCCCTTCAATGAGTCTATTGGAATCTTTTCACTGATAATGTGCAGTTTAAACCATATATTATGTTCATTGAGAAAGTGCAGCTCAGACCATATACCAGGTTCATTGAGAGTGTGCAGCGTGCGTGTGAGTGTATACAGTATAAGAATCCGAGGGCTCCAACTACAAAAGGGATTGTTGATGTTCCGATGTGCCATCTTTTTGAGATTTCTATTTCAACGTCCCATGTATTTCGATAGCTTTTTGAAGATCTCCAAAGATACATTGCAATCTGCAGGGACTGTCATAATAATAGAGAGGTAGTTTTTTTTTTTCGGTTTCTAATCACAATGTCTGGGCGGTTGGCTTTGACGGTTCCGTCTGTGTGTATTGCGTAGTCCCATGAAATTGTTACAGGTAAAATTATTATTATTATTAGCAGTAGTAGTAGTAGTAGTATTGCTTTTGTTTTTATTTTTGTAGTTGTTGTTGTATCAGGTTCAAAAATCGATAAAATAACCTGTTAATGTAAATGATAAAAATGTACACTACAGCAGGAACACATTTCAACTAAATTGAACAGCTTCTTCGGAAAAGTTAACAAATAAATGAAATCAAAAAATAAAGGACATGTTTTTTTGTTTGTTTTTTTTTCGGATAAAAAGATTTGCGGAGACAAAGAAAAAAGTAAGAAAATCAATAATCGTCCGAATCGTGTGGTCAACAAGTTGGAGCTCTTTTGTGTACGGAGATTGAAAAACAGCGATTATGAAAGCAAAGACAGAAAAGAATAAAAACTAAAAAGAAGGAAAAAATAAGAGAATGAAAAGTTGCTTCATTTTCCTTTGACGTTTTATTCGCATTTCATCTGTACGGGCGGGCGGAGGGTGGTGCTGGTGATGTATTGAGAAAGAAAAAGCTTCATTTTATCATTGATAGGAAGCAAGAAATAAAGACAACGATAAAGAGAGATGGAAGGAGAGTGGGAAAATAAAAGAAGGAGAGAAATAGAGAAAACGATAGAGAGAAACATTTTCCTCGTTGTTTTACAATTTATATATACAATATTACAATATATATATATTTGCGTGTGTGTTTGTGTGTATGTGTGTATGTGTGTGCATACAGTGTACGATGGATAAATTATTGTCTAAATTGCGCAAAAATGAAAATAGCACTGACATCTCACTGCAACAGATATATTTACCAAAATTACGCAAAAATGTCTTAAAATACTAAAGAATACATTTGTTGAATAAATTCGCAAATGACTTCAAGCACGGTCTCCAGACAATTTCAGAATCTCCTGCTATTCTTCTGGACGCTCTCCATGTTTAAGTTGGTGAATGCTGCCATAATCCTTGCATTCAGTTCATTTTTGATGTTATAAAGTGTTTTATTGGTGCCTCGGTCAACTGTGCCCCATACATAATAATCGAAGGCGTTGCAGTTTAGAGTTGTTAGGTGGCCAGGGGTGATATGGTCGCAGAAATTGTCTGACACACATGATTAGGTTCTCCTGCTTGTGTGGTATGGTGTAGAGTCCTGTTGCCAGATATAGGGTCTGCCAGCATCCATTCTCTTGACCCAGGGCAGCATTAACTTCTCAAGGCACTTGATGTACGAATACGTACCATCGTAATCACTATTAGACTCATCCAACTCTTTCCGAACCTTCTTCACTGTCCTCAGATTGACACCCAAACACACTGAAATGTTTATATTGGAGATATCGGCCCAAATGCCAAGTAGTACAGCATGCCGTTTCAAAAAATCTGGCAGAGTGAATTTTGCCATTGTAGTCTTTTTCTCACAGACGATGCACAACTGAGGCTACTAGGTTGTGCAGTCGACAAAATAAAATAAAAAAGACAAAGCGCATGCGGGAAATTAAAAATATGAAATGGTGACAATTTACCCATATATATATATATATATATATATATATATATATATATATATATATATATATATATATATATATATTAAAGTGAACATAGAAGTCAACACTTAGAGTCGACAGTCTCGGTGGCCTGACGATTGCGTCTAGCATGAAACAGACTGTCGCCTCTAAGTGTTGACATCTATGTTCACTTTTATATTTACACACACTCTATCTCTGATATTGAGTAATTTATCCCATAAATATAGCACACCTTACTTAAGACTCTATTTCTTCATATATATATATATATATATATATATAGTTTATGCAAAACTAGGTAATCCGCATGGGTAGACCCAAGGAGGATGATATCCGGAGAGCTCAATGTAAAATTCAGAGCAGATATGTTTGAATAAAAGACAGACCACTTTAAGGTTCCATGTAATAAGCTATTTCACCATAACCCCTTTAACAGGGTTCTGGATCATCAGACTTTACTTCCAAAGGTTGAAAAAAAAAAGAAAAAAAAAAGAAAAGTCTATTGTCTAGTAAAGTCTAATGATCCAGAGCCCTGTTAAAGGGGTTGTGGTGAAATAACTTATTACATGGAACCTTAAAAGGGTCAGTTTTATTCAAATATATATATATATATATATATATATATATATATATATATATATATATATTATGAAATGGACAAAGTCCGACAATTATTTTTAAGACATTTTTTATGTTTATACGTTGTTTTTATAAATACAAATATTTAAGTAAATGCTCTGTTTATAATAAAGAGTATTAACAACATTTAACGTCCTCCGACGGCAATCGAACCTGTATCCTATCCGTGACCCAATCGGTTAAAAGCACGTCAGGCTATATGACGGTTCCGTATAGGATACAGGTACGATTTCTGTCGGAGGTCGAATATTTTCAAAGAAAATTTCTCCGGACATTCAGACCGGTAAATGTTGTTAATACTGTTTATTATAAACAAACATTTACTTAAATATTTGTAACTATAAAAAAGAACGTATAAACATAAAAATGTCTTAATATATATATATATATATATATATTAGTGAATATACATAATATCCAACTTCGATAATACAACTTGGAGAGTTTCATGCAGTTTATGCAATCTTCAGGTGTGTATTATATATACATATGTGCATATATATATATATATATATATATATATATATATATATATATATATATGAATTATTCACACAAAACTAATGCAAAGGTTAATGATTTTAAATGGCGAGACATCCATCTCGCAAACAATTCAAATATTACACAAAAACCTTAGATCCGTTATGAATGAATTGATCCTTGTTCATATAAATTTCTGCCGTATTAGTTGTTATTTTTACACAAGCTTTCGTCTGTTCATACAGACATCTTCAGGTATATAATAGATGTTGTTCTTGTTTTTTTCTCTTAGTAATAATTTAAAATCATTAACCTTTGCATTAGTTTTGTGTGAATAATTCATGTATTTGTAAATTGATTGCACGTTTATTGTAATTTAAATAAGTGATCCATGTGCGACTTTTGGTTAATAAGTGCGACATTACTGTAATTATTGAACAATATAGTTCATGCCACTTTGACAGTAAAATTTACCAGTAAAATAATTTGTTCATTACCATATTTGGTATAAACGCAAACATTTTTAAAAAAAGAAATTCAAAAATCAAACTTAGCGTTGCTTTGGCGCGTTCAAAAACCAATATCTCATTTTCAATAGCATTTCGGATACAATACACATATATTTTCGATGTCCTCTTATTACTAAGAAAAAAAAGAACAACATCTATTATATACCTGAAGATGTCTGTATGAACAGACGAAAGCTTGTGTAAAAATAACAACTAATACGGCAGAAATTTATATGAACAAGGATCAATTCATTCATAACGGATCTAAGGTTTTTGTGTAATATTTGAATTGTTTGCGAGATGGATGTCTCGCCATTTAAAATCATTAACATTTGCATTAGTTTTGTGTGAATAATTCATGTATTTGAAAATTGATTGCACGTTTATTGTAATATATATATATATATGTGTGTGTGTGTGTGTGTGTGTGTGTATTTATAATGTTTATCTGGGCAGCAACCTTTCTATTAAAAACGTTTCATTGAATATTAAAAGACAAGAAGAATTTGTTGAATTCTCTATTGAGTTTTTCTAGAATTCTACATTTTTCCGTGGTAAGTGAGTGTAAAAATTCTCCTTAGTGTCTAATGTCCCATTCTCTTCCGGTGACTTCTTTAGCCATTGTCCAGGAGTTGTTTTTATTAAGTGTTGTTAATTTGTTTTCATGGTCTTTATAAGATCTAGTTGTGTGATTGCGATATAGTTGTTAGCGTTTATTCCGAGCCCAGCGAAAGGAACGCAATTGGAACCAGAGTTTGCGTCCTTCTGTTAAAAAAACAAAAAAACAAACTTTAGCACATTATTTCCGTTGTTAAATAAAGTGAAATTAATACTGGATGCCAGATAATTTATGGAGAGCGCTTCGTTCACAATGAGATGTTTTCCGTTCCTTATGAGTTTTTATAGATGGTGAGTAACAAATCGCCATTTTTTATGTCACTTTGATAGGATAAGTGACACCTAAGCTGTCTGCTAAGATTTTGTTATCATATGCTGTAATATCTTATATCTTTTAGAGCATTGGCTATCTTAATTTAGGCGAAAAGAGTTCGTAGTGGAAATTTTTTTATACGTCAAAGTGTTAAATATCTTGGAATTTACATATACAGGAATGCGATTTTGTTATTAACCATGAGTTCGTATGTAAATTTTATTGCGGAGAATTTTTCAAAAGTTGATTTTAGATTTATAGTCCATAATAACCCTAAACATATCAACCTATTATACTGAAGCCCTAAACATATCAACCTATTATACCGAAACCCTAAACATATCAATCTGTACTCAGATTGACACCCAAACATAACCCCAAACCTGTCCTGAGAATGACATCTAAACATATCAACTTATTATACTGCAATCAAATACACTACAAACACCATGAAAAATTTCTAAAGACTCATAAGTACTAATCCCCTCTGATCCCAGAAACAAAATAAAACTAATTATATAAAATCAATTTAATTAAATCAACTTAATTATCCGCAATAACTCTTTTCTGTCAACTAATGATTAGGAAAAGACCAGCATCATATATCAATTAAAATGTCTTTTCGGAGATTGTATCTGACAAAAACGTATATATATATATTTGTGTATTTAGGCAGAAATCCTTCTTTTATGCACATTTCATTGAAAATGACTGACAAGGTGCTTTTATTAAGTTTTTTATACAATTTTTCATGCGATCTAATCATTTTTTTTTCTTTTCGGATGATAAATTATATAAAAACTGTCCGAATGTTTTTTTTATCCGAGCGCTTTCGGCTATACATTTAGCCATTTTCAAGGATTATATTTTAACTGATAAAATAAGAAATAGTTTGTTGTATGTATGTTTTATAAAATGTTTTCATTTTTTTGTTTCAAAACACGGTCAAGATATTATGTCCATGTTCAAAGTTAATATTATTAAGTGTTCGTTTGTTTGTTTTTATTAATAAGGATTCCATTATTTTTAGCCTTAAACTTAATGCTTCGCAACAATCTAATCGACAAGGAAACATGCACAACACTTACACCCACAAACATTACACCTGCCCGCTTCTATCTCCTTCCTAAAATACACAAAAGCAACAATCCAGGAAGGCCGGTTATTTCATCGTTCAACTGCCACACGACAAAAATTTCCAAATACATAGACCATTACATACAACCGCTAGCTAAGGAAGTAAAATCCTACATCAGAGACACAACAGATCTACTGAACAAAATTAATCACATACAAACAATACCAGAGAAAGCTATTCTAGTGACTATGGACGTTAGGTCACTATATTCAAACATTAAAAAACATCGAAGGGCTGGCCGCCCTTCAGGAAGCACTTACTAAAAGAAGAAAACAGGACCCCCCACAGAGAAGTCATCATAAAACTCATGGAGCATGTCCTTACATTGAATACTTTCAACTTCAATGGAGCACACTACCTTCAAATAAGAGGTTGTGCCATGGGCACCATTGCAGCTCCATCATATGCTAAATATTCATGGGAAAATTTGAGGAGACCCATATCTATCCCCTCATTGGTAGCGACTGCGTATTCTATGCAAGATATATCGATGATATATTCTTTGTATACACGGGTAGTGATGACAAACTTACCCAATTCCTTATGACCCTAAACACAGTGCACGACTCAATTAAGTTTGAATATGAAAATCCACAACATCAGTAACATTTTAGACACCCGCATTTACATAGATGAAAACAGGAAACTACAAACGACACTACACACTAAAATCACCGACACCCACAACTATCTACACTTTAAGTCTTCCCACCCTAAACACCTCAAAGCGAACCTTCCCTATTCACAAGCACTTAGACTCAGAAGGATATGTTCCGACAATGAAGAATTAAATAAACACATTGAAAATCTGGAGCATCAATTCACAACACGTGGCTATAAAGAACACCTAATCAGGGAACAAATAAATAAAGCAATTCCCACACCTAGAGAAGACACCCTAATGTACAAGATTAAAAATAAATCTAGCCGCATCCCTCTAGTAACCACTTTCAATCCCACTCTGCCTCCACTATCCCAAATAATCAAACGTCGCTGGGAAATACTACATCTCAAACCAGACCTAAAAAAACTGCTTAAGGAACCCGGCCTTCTGGCATATCGTAGACCTAAGAACCTAAAAGAAATCATAGGTAGTAACCACATTTCAGGGGACAAGGTAATCCGTAAGAAAACTGAGAACAAAAAACAACAGGATTTTTCCCAACCATGTAACAACAAAAGAAGTTTATGTTGCAACCATATTAAAACACGAATTCATTCACTAGCTCAATCACTAAATCTACTTTCAAAATCTACCACGATTCTAACTGTAGAAGTCAAAACATAATTTACCTCCTAGAATGCACACTATGCCAGAAACAATATGTAGGAAAATCTGAATGGCCCTTTAACTACAGAATTAATAATTATCGTAAGCGAATTAAATCGACTCCCTATGAACAGTTATTACCTGTAGAACAACATTTCCGCCTAGAAAAACACGATTTCAAAACCCATGCCAGATTCACTATAATTGAGAGAATAGAAAAGTTCAGAGCAGATAACATTAGAAAAATTTTAGAGTCCCATGAAAATAAGTGGATACAACGTCTAAAAACACAATACCCAGCCAGGCTAAATCACAAATTTAACAACATATAATGGTAACAATCAAATCAAAACCTACCCACATTTCTCACCCACACAAGACAGACATGCTTATAGGAGGAATGGAGGCCTCACACTTATACACTCACCCACACGATTATACACACGTACACACACCATACTCACTCACTCCCCAATGAGCCAAATGATAACACACACCTACAGCAATGCACACGCTTACACATATCATACTCACTCACTCCCGAAGAACCAAATAACACACACACAAACACTAAACAGAGACACATCCCCTCACCAGGTCCAATAAAACTGTCAAACTGACCAGAGAATTCAGGATAAAATGTATCTTATCCAGTTCTTATCTCAAATAACAACTTAAAAGAGACTGTTTGACCAACACAAGGAATGTTAAAAGATTCATGTTAAAAAGATAAAAAAATAAAAAAACAAATGAAAAACTACAGACAAAAAGTTCATTTTCTCCAACAAAAGACATTCATTTCTGTAGTTCCTTGCTAACAGCAAGCAGAAATATTTCGCCTCCCGATGATGGCCATTTCGGTCGAAACTAGTCGAGGAATTTAAATGGAATAATAATAATAATAAAAAAACGAAAGAATATTAATCTACAACCCAGTGTGTCTAATGATTTTAATTTTTTAATTTTTAATTTTCTTATTGTTCAAAATATATATATATATATATATATATATAAAAGAAATATGTTGTAGTGGTTCCAACGAGAGAAAAGTATGTATATTAAAAAGAAGAGAGGTGCCGCAAACGTTTTTGGTTGTAATGTGGATTTATTTAGAAAAAATATTATGCTTTGTTTTACATAATTTTACTACGACACGTGTTTCTGGTCTCGCGACCGTCTTCAGGTAAAAGTGGAGATTTCTACATATTATTAAAAATAATTAATTTTTCTTCATGTTCAATGTGAAATGTTCTCGATATGAGACATTCTCTGTTTTGTGTGTTGGCAATCCGAATTTTCTTTCTAGAATTGTCAATGAAGAGTTCTGCGCGAAGGGTCATAAAACAATTAAGGTTTGTCCAGCGAGTAGTTATCGGCATTTAATCTTTTAATGTTTTAGTGACCCCTATGTGCTCTTGGATCTGTTTCTATTTTGGTGTGTTCCTGTCAGCATGCGTGTATATATGCGTGCGTATATTTCCCCTCCATACATATTGTCTTACTACGAGGAATTCGTAAACTTATTTGTACCTATACGCATACACACACATACGCACATACACACTATCCCACCACAAGTAATTAGTACACACACACATATACACACATATTTCCCAAGCTACATGGAACCAGTACACACACACACACACACACACACACACACACACACACACACACACACACACACACGCGCGCACACACACACACACACTTCTTAAGTTGTCAACATCCGCATATACATACATAAATGTATGTATGTGTACATACACATATATGTCTCCTCGTGTCTCCCGTATATGAGTGTGCGTCCATGTATGTGAGCGATTTGATCATTGTATTGGGTCACCCTGTGTGCATGTTGTGTGTTTTTTGTGTGTGGGGTTACGATCTATTCAGTTCGGGTTTGAATTTGTCTATAAAGTTTTTTTCCTGTATTTATTGATATGAGTAATTGTCTGTTTGATATATCGGCATGATATTAAACTTACCCTGGTTACATTTGAAAATGTGTTGTGATACAAAAAGTTTTCTGTTGTCTGTCAATTTTATATTGCTTTTGTGTAGGGACACCCTGTTGTTCAGTTGTTGGCTGATGCCTATATATGACTTCTTACATTTTGTGCATTTAAGTGCATAAATTACATTTTTGGAGTTGCAGTTTAAGTTTTTGTTTATTGTGAATGTTTTTTTTGGGTTTTCAAAAGTGTAGGAGTTTCCTTCTATAATGATGTCACAAACCCCACATCTTTTTTTGTTGCATTTTGTGACTCCCTGTATTTTGTGTTGGCTAAATTTAGATGAGGTTAATATGTGTTTTAGGTTTCTAGATTGGCGTTTGCTCTTAATTATTTTGGTTGTTTTTAGTATATTATTCAGTTTATTATTCTTGCTAAGTAAATCTAGATTTTTTGTGATTTCTGGGAATATTTCTGGATTGTTTTTGTTGTACGTTGAGACATATGCTAGAGTTTGTTCGACGTTACGTTTCTTTTTATTTCTAAGTTGGTCTAGAGGAATTTCTTTCGCGAGTTCAATACCTTTGTTTATTAGTGTTGTGGGGTAGCCTCGTTTCTTGAGAGTTTTATGTAGTTCTTCTAAGCGGATTTTTCGGAGATGTTTATCAGTCACTATTGTACAAATTCTACGTGCTAGGGAATAGGGGATGGATTTTAGGCAGCTTTTTGGGTGATGGCTCTTGAAATGAAGGTATTGTTGGGTGTCTGTGGGTTTGTGGTAGATATCTGTGATTATGTGGTTGTTTTTATTTCTAATGAGTATATCTAAAATGGTAATTCGTTAAAATTATATTCTTGCGTGAATTTGATTTTTTGGGTGTAAGTTTTGAAGTAGTGTATGGAATTGGTTAATATCACCCATGATGATTTCCAAAAGATGAAGCAATCATCTAGGTATCTTTTCAAGATTTAGTGAATTGGGTCTTTATATTTGCCCCATATATTTGTTCTATCTTTTCATAGAGGTTTTCTTCTAGGTAAGCTAATGTTAGGGTGGCATATGTTGGTGCCATTTTTGTTCCCATCGCAGTACCTAGGGTTTGGATATAGTTTTTGTTGTCAAATTCAAAGGTTTTATTGTTTAGAATTAGGTCTATACTATCGATAATGAACTCTTTAGTGAATCTCGGATGTAGTATTTCTGGATGTTTTTCAATCCAGAATGAGATCCTTTTTTCCTAGTTCATGGGGTATGTTACTGTATAGGCTACTGATGTCAAAAGTTGCCATAAGCGTTCCCGGATCTACCTTTTGTGGTATGCAGCTAAGGAAATGGATATCGTCTCTGATGTGGCTTTTAATTTGTTTAGTATATGGTTGCAATATTATGTCTATTAGGTTACTGAGTTTGCTAGTGGGACAGACTGGTCCTGCTACTATGGGTCTGAATGTAAGGTCACTGGGGCTTGGGATGCTAATGTATTCAGATTTTTTGTGTATGTATAGCTGCTTTTATTTCACTCGATTTATGAACTTTAGGTAGTCCGTAGAAATTACTTGTTTTTGGTACAAAGTTTATTAGGAAATCCTTCTCTTTTTTTGTTAATATTTTATTATGTGTTGTGCAGAGTTTTGTAATTTTTTGTTATAATGTTTTTGTCTATGTTAGTGTCAATTACTTTGTAGCTGTTCCTATCCTCTAGTGTTTCTAAATTTTTGTTTTATAGTATGTTCTGTCCATGATTACTATAGCGCTGCCTTTATCTGCTTCTTTTATAATTATGTTATTATTTTTTCGAATGTTCTCTAAGGCTAGTCTTTGTCTATATGTGAGATTGTCGAATGATTTGGATTTTTCCTGTAGGTCGAGGTTCCAGAGTTTTTCAAAAATATATTTATCTCATTGGTATTGTTATTTTTGTTTGGGAATAAATTGGATTTGTTTTTACTAGTGACTCATCTGTACTACTTTCGCTATTGTTAAATATTTCTCTTAGTCTCAGTTTGCGTTCAAATTCCTTAATGTCTTTTTTAAGTCTACTATATTGCTTTTAGGAGCAGGGCAGAATTTTAGGCCCAATTTCAGTAGGTTGATTTCGTCATTTGTAAGTGTATATGTAGATAGGTTTATTATTTTGGGTTTTGTATCATCTAAACGGGTTTTTCTTGTTCGGACTGGGGCTTCTAAAAATAATGATTGTTTCTTTTAATATATCTTGGGTTTTCTAAGAGATACCTTCTTCCTGTACATTTTGAGTTTTCTAACCAATGAGAGTTTCCCTTGGTAAAATTGGGGTTGTTGTTTCTCGATGGCTCTATATAGGTGTGTTTGCTTTTGTTAGGGGGCCTGTTCCAGATGTTCCTAGGTTTGTTGTTTTTGTATTGATTGTATGTGGATTGTGTGTAGAACTTTTTGTGAAATTCTGGTTGTACTCCTGGATATAGGTAATGGTTGCCTGGTTTGTGTGTGTGTGTGTGTACTGGTTCCATGCAGCTTGGGAAATATGTGTGTATATGTGTGTGTGTACTAATTACTTGTGGTGGGATAGTGTGTATGTGCGTATGTGTGTGTATGCGTGTATAGGTACAAATAAGTTTACGAATTCCTCGTAGTAAGACAATATGTATGGAGGGGAAATATACGCACGCATATATACACGCATGCTGACAGGAACACACCAAAATAGAAACAGATCCAAGAGCACATAGGGGTCACTAAAACATTAAAAGATTAAATGCCGATAACTACTCGCTGGACAAACCTTAATTGTTTTATGACCCTTCGCGCAGAACTCTTCATTGACAATTCTAGAAAGAAAATTCGGATTGCCAACGCACAAACAGAGAATGTCTCATATCGAGAACATTTCACATTGAACATGAAGAAAAATTAATTATTTTTAATAATATGTAGAAATCTCCACTTTTACCTGAAGACGGTCGCGAGACCAGAAACACGTGTCGTAGTAAAATTATGTAAAACAAAGCATAATATTTTTTCTAAATAAATCCACATTACAACCAAAAACGTTTGCGGCACCTCTCTTCTTTTTTAATATATATATATATATATATATATATATATATATATATATATATATATATATATATATATATATATATATATAGGTTTTCCTAACGACGACACTATCAAGAAAGGTTTCTTTACAAATATCGAATATTCAAGCTTTATCTCGTTATCTCTCTCTATCACTCCCTTTCTTTCTCTCTACCTCTTTCATGCTATCGCTAGTTTTTTGTCACTCCCTCTCTCTGTGTCGCCATATATCACTCTCTTCATGTCTCGCTCTATTCTCTCTCTTTTTCTATGTCTTTATCTCTCTATCTTTATATAGGTGCTAGTGAGTATTTTTCTCGCTACGGCCATCTCTGTCACTATTTCCTTATCTCTTTCTTTCTCTAATTACTGTTACGCTCTCTATTTATCTCTCTTTCTCTCTCTGTTTATCTATCATTATCTTTCTCCTTTTGCCTTTATGTCTCTTTATGATGGTCTGTCTCCTATCTATCTATCTATCTATCTATCTATCTAATCTTTATCTCTCTTTTTCTTTCTCTATATATCGATAGCTCTAACTCTTTATCTGTCTTTTTATCTCTCCCTATTTCCCCCCCTCTCTCTCTACCTTTTTTATACTAGCACTAGTTTCTCTTATTTTTACTCTGTCTCTTTGTATGTCACTTTCCCATTCTCTCTCTCTCCATTCTATCTCTTTTTCCATGTCTCTATCTCACTATATTTATGTCTGTCTGTCCGTCTGTCTGTCTCTCTCTTTCTCTCTCTCTCTTTCTCTCTCTCTCTTTCTCTCTCTCTCTCTCTCTCTCTCTCTCTCTCTCTATATATATATATATATATATATATATGTGTGTGCGTGTGGGTATCTTTCTCTTTATAGACATCTCTCTATTTCTCTTTCTTTCTCTTTCACTTGATATCTCTCACGCTCCACCTCTTTCTCTTTCTCTACCATTGTCTCTCTTTATCTCTCATATATATATATATATATATATATTATATATATATATATAGATAGATAGATAAAGAGAGAGAGAGAGAGAGAGAGAGAAAGAGAAAGTGAAAGAGAGAGATTAACTGATGATTGTTCCCGGCATTTATTATTGCCTCCTTGAGGGATTCAGTTTTTAAAACATTCGGCCATCTTTTGTTACAAAATGATCATTTGTTACCAAAACCAAAAACCAACAACAGATCGCGTCTAAAAGAACATTTCCTTTATTTCTGAAACATTTTCAGAATGCGAAATGGAAAAGTAGGAAGCGAAGAAGAAACGTTCACAGAATTTATTTGAAAATCAGACCGATAAAAAGATCTCTTTGAAATTCTATCAAGGATGATATCTCATTTTTGTAAATGGGTTTTAGCGAGTATCAGTGAAAACATAGTTATTGAATATAAAATGAAAAAAAAAACTTTGTAATTTAAAAAAAAAATGTCGGGTCCAACAATAATTTCTTAAAGAAAAAAAGAAATGGAAAACGAAAAGACAAAATAGTGTCGTCTGCTGTTATGATTTTTTTTTTGCACTTCATAATGGATGTGTTTGAGTGATGTAATGTGCAAAATGCTTGTCTCGCTAGAACAATTACGATTGAATAGTGAATTTGATCCTCCCTGGGTGCTCAATACTTTCAGCCTTGTGCCACATCTAAGCTACGCTTAGAAAATCACGACAATGGATGAGTTTAGTCACTTCGACGTAGTGTAATGTTTGGCAAGTCTTTATCGCTAGATCAGTTACGATTGAATACTGAGTTCGATCCATACTTGGTGCTCAATACTTTCAGCCTTGTGCCACATCTAAGCTATTTATCTTTAAAGATAATCAGATCTGAGAAACTTGTCTAATCCTTGAAAATTCGAAATATTGCGATGGAGTAGACGTCGAAAAATCGGGGAAAATGAATAACTAGAATTGTTGTGTGGGTGAAGAATTGGTTATTCGGGCAGAAATAATTGGAATGAACATAGTGAGTTCAAATTTAAGTTGAGGCTGATGGGGTTTATTTCGTACAAACACCCTAGGAAAAGGCTGGAATCTTCCTCGTTGTCCCGACCCCACCAGCTATGAAGAAGAGATTCTGCCATTGATAGAGCAACTAGTGCATAAGAAGGATACACTCATGAAGAAGATAATGATAAATCACTACACGACCATTTGCAAGGAGAGTCATGGTCTTTCGCAAGTATTAAACGAAAAGGAAGCTGTGGAGAGTCGTGACTACGTACGTCTTGATGGTTGCCGAATATAGAGCAGTAACGATACAAACATTTTGTAATCACTGTCTACTTTTCAGTAGAGTATCTTCTTTTTGTGCCGTGTCCGCTCATGACTCTCCACAACTTCCAGATCTTTGTAGTTTTTAATAAATTTTATCCTTCGTTATTTCTCCTAAACCCTGTTCCGCCATTCATTTCCTTCAAGCTCATCAAGTATATCATGCACTCTGTCCCTCAATCTCTCCTGTGAGTATCAGATTTTCCAAGCCCTCCTTCCTCACTACGTGCCCCAGAATTCTCAACTGTCTCTTCCTCATGTTAAATTTCCTATTTGTTTCCATTTTCCTCTAAAGCCTCGTTGTTGCTCACATGTTGGGTCCATGGTATTCTCAGCATCCTTCTGTAGAAACACATTTTTATTGCTCAAGTCTCTTGCACATTTTTGAGAAGATTGGTTAGCATTCGTTGCTATATATAGACATAGATCACGTGACAGTTCAGTACACTTTACATTATTTCTGTTGCTTCAAATCTCTTCTTCATTTTTGAGGAGATTATCCAGCATTCACTGCCATACAAGAGGACAGATATCACATAAAAATTCAGTACTCTTTCCTTTGATTTTGTTGCTTCAAGTCTCTTCATATATGAGGAGATTGTCCTGCATTCACTGTCATAGAGGAGGACTGATATTACGTAACAGTGCAGTACTCTATTCTTTGATTCTGTTGCTTCAAGTCTCTTCTTCATCTTTGAGGAGATTGTCCAACATTCTCTGCCATACAGGAGCACAGATATCACGTAAGAGTTCATTACTTTCTTTGTATTTTAACATGTAAATTTTAAATTAAGCGTTCGATTGTGGACTCTATGGTGCCACTCACCCACACTGGCTGAGTGCACTGGATGATACCTGGATTTGAAGAAAATGTAATACTTAATTAAGATTAAATCTTGTGTTTTCCTTATTAGCGTATGAAACGTTTTCCCCGTCGATATCAGTAAGTGATGGATTAATCGGAAATTTTTAATTTAGGGTGAGCAGGAAGAGTTTTTTTTTATTTATTTATTCATTGTTTCTTTTTTTTTTACTCAATTCGCCCCAAACAAAGCGACAATGCCACTAGAATGCAGAGGGTTACAAGGAGTGAAAGGGAATATGAATGAGAATTGGGAGGATTGAGGAAAGAACAAATAAGGAACAGGGTTCAAGAAGACAGAAGAAATCGGAAATGAGTTCCACATGTAGGGAGTGCGAGAAAAGAAACTCTTAGAGTAGGAGGGAGCAGTTGCATCTAGCTAGTTCAACAGCAAAACAGTAAGACCGAGTTTCTAATCAAGTAGCACGCTTAAATTCATGTAGTCATGGAACCAGGGAAAAAAAAGCTTATCAGCACAGTTTTCATGATAATATTTGTAGAAAAGACAGAGGAAAGCCACGTCACATCTGTGAGAAAGTGACTGAAGTCGAGATGCCAAGTCAGGATCGATTGCAGATTTGCATAAATTCCTTTTTTGAATTTTGTCAAGAATCTTGAGATATTTGGTAGGAACATTAGACCCGATATAGCAGAAGAATTTAATGCATGGATGAATGGTAGATTTGTAAATCTGCAAGATGAGTTCCGATGAGAAAAATTATCTTGCACGACACAGTGAATCAAACTTTCTTCGCAGTAGACTCGATATAGTTTCTTCATTTCATTTCAGTGGAAAACATAAGGCCAAGTAGGCGTAGAGTGTTGCACTCCTAGAGTTTAGCATCAGCCATGCTGACTGCAGGCAGAAAAGGTTCTCTGTGTTGATTAAATGAAAGTTTTCTTTAAGAACCATTTCTTTCTATTTGACCTTGGTTGGTACAACAAAGGATTCAGTCAATATCAAGTCGTGCAGTTTTTGAATGACTGATAGATTTATTTTGTTTTACGGCTTATCGACCTGTTGTGGGTTATTTGAAGCTGAAAGCTATTTTTGAATTGCATACGAATAATTCTTTTTTTGTGTGGGTGAATTTTGTATTAACAATTTTGAACATAAATATAAATTATATAACAATCATTCCCCCCACCACACACACACATAAAACTTGCATAAAAATAGATTGTAATCAAATGTTTCCTTACAAATAAATTGTAGGATCTTTCCAAGCTGAATTCTTGTAGAAACAGATGGTAAACTTTTATTAAAAAACAAATCTCATTTACGAACTGCAAAATCTCAATTGGTTCAGTATTTTGAAATTTAGTGAAATTTAGGTTATCAGTTCTATAGTACTTGACTCGTGACTGTTGGGAAGCTACAAGTCTATGGAGCGGGTATCAGAAAAAGTATCACTGGAAGACAGTGGGATAATCTTATAGATGAATAAATAACGAAGATAAGTCTTTTAATATTGTACAGATTATCAATACATTCACAATCGTGTATGGTACCTAACTTGGCAAAGTATTTTTCTCAACGTCGTATTGTAGTTTCCCTGTGGTTTTTTCTATAAATAATTTCATGGTAATTGTTCGAATGAACTCTTCGCTATGAAACCTAGACTTTATGAATTTAAGCGCAGTACTAGATTGGCAAATTTCATCATTTTTCAGTTGCAATAGTTAGATGTAACCGTAAGTTCTATGCTAACAGTTTCTTCTCTCACATAAGATTCACTTATTGGCATCTCGGCTTCAGTCACTTTCCTACCACCATAATGTAGCTTTCCTTTGCCTTTCCTTTAAATAATTTCATGCTAATTCTTCTTTTCACTATGGTACATAGACTTTATGAATTTAAGTGCAGTACTAGAGTGATGGCAAGGTCTCATCATTTTACAGTTGAAATGGCTAGATGTAACCGTAAGTTCTATGCTAACAGTTTCTTCTCTCACATAAGATTCACTTATTGGCATCTCGGCTTCAGACACTTTCCTACCACCATAATGTAGCTTTCCTTTGCCTTTCCTTTAAATAATTTCATGCTAATTCTTCTTTTCACTATGGTACATAGACTTTACGAATTTAAGCAGAGTACTAGATTGGTGGCAAGGTCTCATCATTTTACAGTTGAAATGGCTAGATGTAACCGTAAGTTCTATGCTAACAGTTTCTTCTCTCACATAAGATTCACTTATTGGCATCTCGGCTTCAGTCACTTTCCTACCACCATAATGTAGCTTTCCTTTGCCTTTCCTTTGAATAATTTCATGCTAATTCTTCTTTTCATTATGGTTTTATAGACTTTATGTATTTAAGTGCAGTACTAGATTAGTGGCAAGGTCTCATCATTTTACAGTTGAAATGGCTAGATGTAACCGTAAGTTCTATGCTAACAGTTTCTTCTCTCACATAAGATTCACTTATTGGCATCTCGGCTTCAGTCACTTTCCTACCACCATAATGTAGCTTTCCTTTGCCTTTCCTTTAAATAATTTCATGCTAATTCTTCTTTTCACTATGGTACATAGTCTTTATAATTTAAGTCCAGTACTAGATTGGTGGCAAGGTCTCATCATTTTACACTTTGAAATGGCTAGATGTAACCGTAAGTTCTATGCTAACAGTTTCTTCTCTCACATAAGATTCACTTATTGGCATCTCGGCTTCAGTCACTTTCCTACCACCATAATGTAGCTTTCCTTTGCCTTTCCTTTGAATAATTTCATGCTAATTCTTCTTTTCATTATGGTACATAGACTTTATGTATTTAAGTGCAGTACTAGATTAGTGGCAAGGTCTCATCATTTTACAGTTGAAATGGCTAGATGTAACCGTAAGTTCTATGCTAACAGTTTCTTCTCTCACATAAGATTCACTTATTGGCATCTCGGCTTCAGTCACTTTCCTACCACCATAATGTAGCTTTCCTTTGCCTTTCCTTTGAATAATTTCATGCTAATTCTTCTTTTCATTATGGTACATAGACTTTATGTATTTAAGTGCAGTACTAGATTAGTGGCAAGGTTTCATCATTTTACAGTTGAAATGGCTAGATGTAACCGTAAGTTCTATGCTAACAGTTTCTTCTCTCACATAAGATTCACTTATTGGCATCTAGGCTTCAGTCACTTTCCTACCACCATAATGTAGCTTTCCTTTGCCTTTCCTTTGAATAATTTCATGCTAATTCTTCTTTTCATTATGGTACATAGACTTTATGTATTTAAGTGCAGTACTAGATTAGTGGCAAGGTCTCATCATTTTACAGTTGAAATGGCTAGATGTAACCGTAAGTTCTATGCTAACAGTTTCTTCTCTCACATAAGATTCACTTATTGGCATCTCGGCTTCAGTCCTTTCCTACCACCATAATGTAGCTTTCCTTTGCCTTTCCTTTAAATAATTTCATGCTAATTCTTCTTTTCACTATGGTACATAGACTTTATGAATTTAAATTGCAGTACTAGATTGATGGCAAGGTCTCATCATTTTACAGTTGAAATGGCTAGATGTAACCGTAAGTTCTATGCTAACAGTTTCTTCTCTCATATAAGATTCACTTATTGGCATCTCGGCTTCAGTCACTTTCCTACCACCATAATGTAGCTTTCCTTTAAATAATTTCATGCTAATTTTTCTTTTCACTATGGCACATAGACTTTATGAATTTAAGTGCAGTACTAGATTGGTGGCAAGGTCTCATCATTTTACAGTTGAAATGGCTAGATGTAACCGTAAGTTCTATGCTAACAGTTTCTTCTCTCATATAAGATTCACTTATTGGCATCTCGGCTTCAGTCACTTTCCTACCACCATAATGTAGCTTTCCTTTGCCTTTCCTTTAAATAATTTCATGCTAATTCTTCTTTTCACTATAATTTTTATAGACTTTATGAATTTAAGTGCAGTACGAGATTGGTGGCAAGGTCTCATCATTTTACACTTGAAATGGCTAGATGTAACCGTAAGTTCTATGCTAACAGTTTCTTCTCTCATAAGATTCACTTATTGGCATCTCGGCTTCAGTCCTTTCCTACCACCATAATGTAGCTTTCCTTTGCCTTTCCTTTAAATAATTTCATGCTAATTCTTCTTTTCACTATGGTTTTATAGACTTTATGAATTTAAGTGCAGTACTAGATTGGTGGCAAGGTCTCATCATTTTACACTTGAAATGGCTAGATGTAACCGTAAGTTCTATGCTAACAGTTTCTTCTCTCATATAAGATTCACTTATTGGCATCTCGGCTTCAGTCACTTTCCTACCACCATAATGTAGCTTTCCTTTGCCTTTCCTTTAAATAATTTCATGCTAATTCTTCTTTTCACTATGGTACATAGACTTTATGAATTTAAGTGCAGTACGAGATTGGTGGCAAGGTCTCATCATTTTACAGTTGAAATGGCTAGATGTAACCGTAAGTTCTATGCTAACAGTTTCTTCTCTCATATAAGATTCACTTATTGGCATCTCGGCTTCAGTCACTTTCCTACCACCATAATGTAGCTTTCCTTTGCCTTTCCTTTAAATAATTTCATGCTAATTCTTCTTTTCACTATGGTACATAGACTTTATGAATTTAAGTGCAGTACGAGATTGGTGGCAAGGTCTCATCATTTTACACTTTGAAATGGCTAGATGTAACCGTAAGTTCTATGCTAATGTTTCTTCTCTCGCTAGATTCACTTATTGGCATCTCGGCTTCACCGTACCACCATAATGTTCTTTGCCTTTCCTTTAAATAATTTCATGTTTCTTTTTCACTATGGTATTAGACTTTATGAATTTAAAGTCAGTACTAGATTGGTGGCAAGGTCTCATCATTTTACACCCGAAATGGCTAGATGTAACCGTAAGTTCTATGCTAACAGTTTCTTCTATTATTCTCGTGAAAACTCTCTCAGCAATCAACTCAGATCGTGAAAATCGTTAAATCGTTATCTTCTGTCTTCTTAATTCTTGATCTGTTCTGAATATATTATTGTAGTCAGATAAGGTCTCTTTGAATAGGAGATTATGAGTGCGTTGGATGCTGAGGGTGATAGGCCTTTGGTCTCAGAAGCCTGCTCGCAGGGGAAATGAGGCACGTCCTCTTACTACGGTATTCAAAATGTTCGGCTCACTGTACCGCTTCAGTAAGTACTTGGCCCTTCCTGCTATCCTCTACCTTTATAAGAACCAGATCAGGGCGAAATGGAGTACTGTTGTCCTATTTGGGCAGGAGTTGTCCAGACCTGGCTCTCCAGCCTTGATAGTCTTCAAGCCCTTGTTGGTGACGAACTATTCTCCAGCCTTCAACCTCTCTGCAACAGGCGGGATGTGATAGCCTCTTACTGCTACTTTCACGGAAAGTGCTCGGACGAACTGCATTTTCTGGCCCCGCCCAAGGAAACCCTCACAGCAAGAACAGGCTATGCCACCTACATAGTAGGAAACCACTAGCATTCCCTCCGTAGTCCATCGTGGCTTCTTCCCACGAACCGCTAATCTATGGAACCGTCTCCTAACAAGAAACTTCCACGATCACTGCAATCTTAACCCGTACAAGGCTAGGGTTAACCGTTATGTTGTACCCCTATATGCGTAAATTGCCCTCAAACTTACCCCTCTATTTCCAGTGGCCCCGAGACTTGTAAAGGGTGAACCTCGCTTTAAAAAATCCTGTCTAGTGGGTCTATGTATAAGAGAGAGAGAGAGAGAGAGAGTGTGTGTGTGTGTGTGTGTGTGTGTGTGTGTCTGTCTGTCTGTCTGTTGTGGAGTCTGTGTTTTTCTTCTATAGGGTTTTATACGAAGCTATGGAGCGGGCGTTAGGAAAAGAGTCCCTGGAAGTTGGGATAATACTATAAATGAACAAATAACAAAGACAAATCTTTTGATGTTTCGTTCGAATTCGCAGTAAAAGAAAGTGTTATTTAATCATTTTCACGTAATAAACTACTTTAAAGCGCGCACTTCACTCTATTGATGTGTGGTAATGGCTTTGTTTTCACTCTTTATTGTTGTTTATCTTAGGCCGTTAAATCAAAGATAGAGAAAAGCAAAATTCGAGCAGTTTTATTGTACGAAATCGTAAAGATATGGAAACTGCTTGCAATACACATTGGCCTCACAAAACAGAGACAAGCAAACATTTATTGTCTTTTGAGCCAGTGAAGGATTTTCAGCTCAATTACGGAAACGTATCATTGCTATTTGCAATTGAGTGGAAGGTTAAAACTTTCTCATTTCTGATTTAACAAATAAAGGATTAGATCTGGAAAGACTGCTTTGCAGGAAAGAGTCGAAATCCCTGTAAAAAGCATACATTTTGCAATTACCCTATTTAGACATCTGACGGGATTTTCAGTGCCAAAAGTTGATTAAGCAACTCCAATCCCTCGAAAAAACAAACATAAAATACCCCCCCACCCCCCAAAAATTCAAAAATGTTTTTCTGATAAGTACAAAAAAAGTTATATTTGGTGCCTGGTTTGATACTATGGACACTCACGTAGAAAGGGTTGAGCTCATTTTATTTTAATCCCCTATTTGATGGACCAGCAGATGGTTCCTTGTAAAGTTCGGTCTTCTAACCACTGACCGGTGACGAACGGAAAGTAAATGAGTGGATGGAGGGTTTTGGGGATCAAGTGGCAACAAAACCGGATATATGGTATATCCAGGTGCTGATCTATATTAACAGTCATGATCGGGATCAAGGAGATTGACGTGTACGTCGTGTGGTCCCTGCGCTATCCTTTAGTATTGTCAGCGTATACATTTTTTTTTTAAGCATTTCACCCCAAGCAAGGCGGGAAGCCACTAGGACGCAAAGGGTTACAGAAAATCTAGAGCAAGATCAGATAGGAGTGATAGAAGAAAGGATGAGGGTAGTGGATAGATCGATTGACATTACACTTGAATAGCTGGAGATTATAGCTCACAGGGAAACAGGAATAGGGAAGGGAGTTCCACAGGCGAGAGGTGCGAGACATGAAGCTATTAGAGTAGAAAAGACGGCTACATTTAGGAGTTTCGACAGTGAAGGGGTGAGAGCGGGATGCCAGCCTCGTAAAGCGCTGGAACTTATGACGTCTGGGAACCAGTGAATGCAGCTCCTCGGAGCAATTTCCATGAAAGTATTTGTAGAACAGACAGAGAGAGGCGACGGCGCGTCTGTGAGAAAGTGACTGCAGACGAGACGCCAGGGCAGGGCCAACTACATTGCATATCCGCCTCTGGAGCCTATCAAGAACCCCGAGGCAAACAGAAGGGGCACCAGACCATATATGGCAGCAATACATGCAAGGGCGAATTGTTGATTTGTAGATCTGGAGGATCGACTCCGGGGAGAAAAATTTCCTGGCGCGGCACAGGTAGCCAACTTTCCTTGCGCTGGACGAAGCAATTGACTCAATGTATTTATTCCATCTCAGGTCAGCAGTCAACGTGAGACCGAGAAGCCGCAGAGAGTTGCTCTCGAGAAGTTGAGCGTCAGACATTCTAATGGAAGGAAGGGAAGGATCTCTGTGGTGATTAATAGAGAGTAGTTTTGTCTCAGAAGCGTTGAAGTTGACCAGCCAATTCATACCCCAGTTCACAATCAATTGGAGGTCCTTTTCGAGACGCACGGCCAGGTGAGTTTTTTCAGCGAGACTAGATTTGTTTTTGAGGCAGGAATAAATTGTGGTATCATCCGCGTAGATGCCAACTTGGGAAGTTACGGCGTCAGGAAGGTCATTTATATAGATAAGGAATAGAGTGGGGCCTAGGATGGAGCCTTGAGGGACACCTGCGTTCGTGGGATAGGAACTGGAGGAATAATCGTATTAGGTTATATAATCGACCCGTAATGCCATAATCCTGGAGCTTGCGAAGAAGGCCGGCATGCCAAACCCTATCAAATGCTTTGGAGATGTCTAGTGCTACGGCTCGGGCTTCCCCGTTATTTTGAAGAGCTCGGTGGACTGTTTCAGTGATGGCCGTAAGCACATCGGCTGTAGATCGGGCAAAGCGGAAACCATATTGCTTGTCTGAGAGCAGATTATGGGATGTGAGGTGGTTAACCACCCCGGTATTGATTAGGGCTTCAAAGACTTTGCCGAAGAGGGGAAGAAGACTGATAGGACGGTAGTTGGAAGGGTCAGAGGGGTCACCGGAGTTCTTGAAGACAGGGACGATCGAAGAGGACTTCCAGCAGTCAGGAAAACAAGATTCTTTGAGGCAGTAGTTGTATAGATTAGAAAGGGCGGGCGCCAGTTCAGGCGCGCATTTCTTCAAGACAATGGCTGGTATCCCGTCACCACCACTAGCTTTGTTGGGGTCTAAATTGGAGATAATGCCCAGTACCAAAGATGGGGTTATGTTTAACCCACTCAATATGGCCTCAGTTCTAAGAGGGAAGTCGGGTATGGGTACACCGGAAGAGTCGAGCGTCGAGTTGAATGAAAATTTCCGAGCAAAGCATTCAGCCTTGTCGGTAGAGGAGGTCAGGACTTCGAACTGGTTGAATAAAGGAGGTATAGAGGGTTTGCAATTGTTCAATACGCTCTTGCAGAGACGCCAATAATCTTTGGAGCCAAATTTGCGAGATGCAATACGTTCCTTCATTCGAGCCGCAAATAGTGACTTAGCATCATTGAGGACACGCTTACATCCGTTACGGGCGGAGGCAAAGAGACGTCTATTGCAGTCAGACATGTCGCTACGGTATAGGTGGACGTAGTGGTTCCTATGGGCGATGGCGGCTGAGCAAGCAGCCGAGAACCAGGGGGAGGAGCGCGACTTGACCCTATATTTCCTTGATGGGATGAAAGCGTCGATTCCAGCTTTAACCCAGGAAGAGACCTCAGAAGCACATTCTTGGACGGGGAGCTTAAAGACTCCATCCCAGGGGACATCGCGGAGGAAATCACGGAACGCGTCCCAGTCAGCTCGTTGATAGTGGAACGAAGTTCTAGTGGTAGGAGGTTCTTTGTAGGGGGTGGAGTTAAAGGAGATGTTAACTGATACTACTGCATGATCAGAGTTACCAAAAGGGCAGAGTTGGGAGGCGCTACAGGATTCGGGGATGGAGGTAAAGCACAGGTCGAGTAGAGAGGCTTTACCTTCCCGGTTGAAGGCTAAACGAGTGGGGAAGTTAACTATCTGTGTGAGGGAATGAGAGATTGAAAAATTGAGCGTTTGAATGCCTGCGTGGTCAGTAGTAGCATTCTTAAGCCACAAGGTGTGATGGGCGTTAAAGTCACCAAACACAAAAATGTGAGCGAACGGGTGGAGGGAGAGAGCCTTGTCTATGCTGTCAGAAATGCTATCAAGTATCTCACAGTCTTGAGAGGATGGAGAGCGGTAAAGGAAGATAGCTTACCGCATTGAGGATAGAGAGTCGGAGACACATGTATGACTGGTGTGGCGATTCGAGAGAGAACTCTCTGTCCAGAGGGGGATGTTCCTTGACGTAGACACCAAGACTGTGCATGTGGGTTAGAGAGTCTTTTCTGAGGAGAGGAAGATAGCCGGGAATCGAGAGATCAGAAGAGTGGATAGACGAGACAATGTTTGTCTCACAGAGAGCCAGTATATCCGGGCCGTTTGCAATGAGGAAAGATTCCAGACTGCAGAAGTTTGTCTTACGTCGAGATAAGTAGATGGGTGCCGAGTTGATAGTAGGAAAAGCTGTGTTGTTAGACGAACAAATAGTCACAAGTATCATCTACCTACTCATCTGGACATGCAGATGAAGCTCTGAATAAAACATCTATTTTATAATATTGGAAACAGAATTCGCGTTCTTATTGGCGTTTGGCTTTCTTCTTGTTACCTTGTGAGCGTGTAGTAGCTTTTGGTGTGCAACGATGGGAATAAGAATCGGAATGCAACGTGGTGTAGATCATTGGTTGCTCGGTGGAAAGATTAGGAGTGGGTCATGTTGCATGTTTATCCCTGGCATATAATGCCAAAAAGTGGGTAATTATGAATTAAATATATGTGTCATATAGAAAGAAAATGAGTAACTACCGACACCGAGGTTCGAGCGTGACATTCTTGACATTTTTTTTTAAAGCGTTTCTCCCCAAGCAAGGCGGGAAAACACTAGGATGCAAGGGGTTACAGAAAATTTGGAGCAAGATCAGATAGGAGTGATAGAAGAAAGGATGAGGAGAAGGGTAGTGGATAGATCAAGGCAACTGGAGATACAGATGTCAGAGAGAGAGAGAGAGAGAGAGAGAGAGAGAGAGAGAGAGAGAGAGAGAGAGTACCGGGAACCCCTTCCTAAACAAGAAACAAGGCATAAGCCTCTACTCATGTCCAAAAGAAGTGAGAGGGGTGTTGATCGGGTGGTAGGAAAGCCTACCTACTCCTGTTTTTCGCCAGGTGTATAAATAGCGGTGTCAGGCTACTGACTGGAGTGATTATTGAGTGGATCTATCCAGACGATCAATCAACAAGTCTACAAATAGATCAGTGCGCGAGAAGAGACGAGAGTTGTGGTAGGACAAATCGTAGGCTGCTTCACTGCGATAATGCACTTTCTCACAATGATCTGAAGATTGGGACGTTCGTTTCCGAAAAGAACTTCACCGTTTACGGAAACAACATTCCTATTCATTTGATATTGCTCCGTGTGATTTTTTTCTTTTCCCCAAGCTCAAGTAGGTCAAGTGGACCCTTTTTTTTCAAGGTGCGGAGGGTCGTCAAGCGGGGCGTAACGGCGGAGTTGAGGGGCATCTAAGAAGAGCACTTCCAGCAGTACATCGAAGCGTGGCAAAGAAGGATGGAAAAGTGCATTACACTAGATTCGGAATATTTTGATGGGGAGGACATGTAGTTTGTTGCTTAGAATTGTAATAAATTGTTTGTGATACTCGTGCCGTTATTTTCTGTATTTTATAGATCGGAGAATATTTTATTGTTGAAAATTAAATTTGTAAAATTGGTAAAAACCAATTTTATTTATGTTTCGTGAAAAAAATTATTTGGAATATAGTATAATAATTTGAAAGGAGATGTTGTGATTTTACATGCAAAATTAAAAAGAAATTTATTTCTAGATAGAAGTAAAAATATTCCCTTGAATTTCGCTTTTGCATTTTGACATTTTATCTAAAATATTGTATTTTTCGATCGTGTGACAATCTTTTCTTGAAAGTTCAATGAGCAAATCGGGTGTTTATTATCATTTATATTGAAAAGCAAAACAAAAACTATGGATATCTTTCTTTTAATGCAGATTAAAAATTGGATATTTTTTAGTTTTTAAAGAATTTTGCAGCTGGCAAATTACAATAAATGCTATATTAAACTCTCAAAAAATCAAGCACTTCGTGCTTTTATAAAGGGCTTCTACACAATAAGATTTTAAAAATATAGACGTTCAAGAAATTCAGCATTAAAAAATTGTTTGTTAGACTAATGAAGTCCTCCTTTGGTTGATTTTTTACCATCAGTCTTCGACCCAAGTTTTGGGCTCAAATACTGCCATCTCTTTCTCTTTTGAGAAGTATCTTATTGAAAGCTGGGTCACCATTTTTATAATCCTTTCTGTGTTTTAGATATAACAAGTGTTGCATGTCCATGTCGTCTTTGGATCCCAACGCTACTGAATAGATGGTTTCTTTTTCTTAATCGATTTTATTAGAGTAGAGGGATAGAAGTGCCAGCTTAGATACTAGTGGGGAAGCGGGAGGAAAGAAGAGCCAATATCCCTGTAGAAAATATAAATTATGCAGTTACCCCATTTTGACGTCTTCTGGTGGGATTTTCAATGCCAAAAATGTATTAACCAACTCCCAAAAAACAAAGACACAAAAAACAGAAAAAATAAAACAAAAAAATACCCCCCACCAAACAATATGCAAGAGTAGAAGTTTAAGTCATAATTTTCTGATAGATAAAAGAAAAATTATGTCAAACAGTGATATTTGGTATCTCTTTGTGATATGGAAAGGCGAAAGGTCGTTTTTATCACGATCTCAAGTGTTTTTGTTTGATAGACCAGTGAATGCTTCTTTTCGAAGTTCGGGCTTCCAAGCGGTATCTACTTTAACGGAAGGGGAAGTAAAAGTAAAGAAGTAGGTAGGTATTTTGGAGATCAAGTGCCAACAAAACCGGAAATAGGATATATCCGGTTGCTGGTCTATAGTAGCAGTGATAGTTAGTTTCGGTGAGAATTCTGGTTTGGCTTTGGCGGGAGACGGACGCGTACGTCGTATGGTTCCTGTGCGGTCCATTAGTCTTGCCAAGCTCCACGTGAGGATGCGTAGATGGGTGCGGATTCGGGAATGTATGTCATTTATGTCACGTATGTTGGCTTTAGCATCCCTTTCCGTGTGGACTTAGCCAGTCTCTCGAACCTGGGTGTGGGAAGCGTAACGACACTTCAAAATTCTTGTGGCCCTCTGTTGAATTCGCACTGTTTTAGACTTATGTCAAAACCCCAAAGAAAGGCAATCATTCGCTTTCAGAACACTATGTCCACGACGTATTCTGACCAACCTCTGGTCACGTTTGTCCTGATCTTCTCATTCTGTAACACAATCCCAGTTTTGTACCCTCATTGGAAAGTATGAATTTCTTGATTTCTAAAGTACTTGGATGGCATGTGAATGGAGATTCATACTTTTCTACCCAGTCTATCAATTCTAATATGCTTGAAGCATCACTTTTAATTTCAGGGGTCTGCCGCACTCCAACACACGTGTCTATATTGATTTTCTGAGTCACCCTTCCCACCTAATTTTAAGTATTTTAGTTGCACCTCGAACCAAGTCTCGTTTACTTTCTAAACACAACAGCGTTTGAAGAATATTTTTACTGTGGGCAGATTCACATTTGACCTGACGATGTTAACAACATCTTTGCTCTGAAATTTTAAACACTCTAAAAGATATTATGGAATTAACACATTAATTCCATCTACATTTTACGCGCGCGCGAGTTTTCCTCGTGCGTGTGTGCGCGCGGTTTGCACCCCTTCCTCCCTCTTACAGTTAGACGTAGCAGTAATCTTCCTTTAACTACTGAGGAGGCTCGCTGGCTCCTACTGATGAAGTCAGCCTAACAGATTTTGAATTTTTTCCCGCGCGTTTCTCGGCGTCTCAAACGAACAGCGTTTGCAAGCCAGTTGTCTCCCGACTTTCGACCTAACTAGACGGGCAACTCATTTATTCCGTGCCCTTAACCCATATGCGGGCCGGAATATCTTATTTTAACAATGTCGACCTCACACTGTACCAAGATTTCTTCTCGTCTTGGAGCTGCCCGCAGGTCAGACCTTCTCCGTTTTCGACCAGAAGACGTTCGAGACACACGACACAGTCGTGAGCAAAACTTCGTATTCAACAAGTGGCTTATTTTTATCCCTCGTCAGTCAATCTTAAATACAGACAGGGATATCTTACTGACGAACAAATATTCTTCGTCCCTTCTGGACTCGCCATAAGTAACTTCACATAGACGATGCAACCAACTGCAAATAACTCTTGGCTAGACGTCCACAGCAATCCGTTAAAATTTTCAACAGTTAATTCAAGGCCTGACCAAACTCTGAGACGACTGAACTTTCTCTCTACTTTGAACCTGAACATAAAAAAAAGATAAATAAACACAAAATCACATACACTCTCAACGCCCAAATATCCACAGTGAGTACTCCTTTCTATCTGTGCGCACATACACCTCGTGTTTAACGAGTTCCTTTTTCCAGAGCCTTATAAAACTCTTTTTCCCGCCTTGTTCATCTTACTTTCCTATTTAGGCGCGGAACATCTTCTCTGATCTCGTACCACGAGATTCCTACTTGTTTTTCCATTTAATAAAAAAATTACACATGTTTTGCATCCAGACGCCTTTGTCATTTTATTCCGGCTATCTCTTTGATGTTTATAATTTATGCACTCGCTGATTGACCCCCTTCCTCTTCATTCACGCATTTTTTTTATATATATTGTTTGAGGACTCGGTAGTTTAGTGTGGTGTCTGGCACAAGGCCACTTTGTAATAAACCAGTACTGCACCCTATCGGGTCTGCAACAATATAAAACATGTCTGGACTTTTCTATCATTTTAATCATAAATCAGCTTGGGTAGTAAACTCCTATGCCAAATTCACAAAGATTTTCAATTTTTTTTTTTTTGTAAATTATTGCTGCAGAATGTAAGTGGTCAGCGACTAAACCAAATTCCTAACCACCCTCTTTGCCTGGAGGGGAGGGTCACCTTGGGTTAAATAGCCTCACCAACCCACAATTGGCAAGGGATAATGAGTACGGTTACATCCTGAAGACAGTCAATCAGGAAGCGGTTTTTCCAACAGGAGTGAGTAGACCTTGAATTTGGATTTTTTTTAAGCGTTTCTCCCCAAACAAGGCGGGAAGCCACTAGGACGCAAGGGGTTACAGAAAATTTGGAGCAGGATCAGATAGGAGTGATAGAATAAAGGATGAGGAGAAGGGTAGTGGATAGATCAAGGCAATTGGAAATGTCGATTGACATTACATTTGAATAGTTGGAGATTATAGATCTTAGGGAAGGGAGTTCCACAGGCAAGAGGTGCGAGACATGAAGCCATTGGAGTAGAAGAGACAGCTACATTTAGGAGTTTCAACAGTGAAAGGGTTTGAGCGGTATGCCAGCCTCGTAGGGCGCTTGAACTCATGAAGTCTGGGAACCAGCGAATGCAGCTCCTCGGGGCAATTGCCATGAAAGTATTTGTAAAACAGACAGAGAGAGGCGACGGCGCGTCTGTGAGAAAGTGACTGTAGACGAGTTGCCAGAGCAGGGCCAATTATATTGCATATCCGCCTCTGGAGCCTATCAAGAACCCCGAGGCAAACAGAAGGGGCTCCAGACCATATATGGCAGCAATACTCCATGCAAGGGCGAATTGTTGATTTGTAGATCTGGAGGATCGATTCTGGGGAGAAAAATTTCCTGGGAGCCAACTTTCCTTGCGGTGGACGAAGCAATTGACTCAATGTATTTGTTCCATCTCAAGTCAGCAGTCAACGTGAGGCCGAGCAGCCGCAGAGAGGTGCTCTCGAGAAGTTGAGCGTCAGACATTCTAATGGAGGGAAGGGAAGGATCTCTGTGATGACTAATTGGGATTTTATTTTAAACCATGTTTTGAAACGTATAACCTAATAATTCTTTTGGATGTTGCAAACCATCTTATAACAACTTTGTAATGTTATTTCAAGTAAGCATAAATTCATCAGCAAGTATCTCTTTCGAATCGCAGTTAAAATCGCCTACCCATAATGCTGTATATAAGTTTTTAATTCCTTCTTCTGAGAATGAAATGAATGTAGAACCAACACAAAGTAGTCCAAACGTTTTTGTTAATCTTCAATATTTGTAACTGAAGAAAACAGCTTGTCTGTTGATCCAGAGAATTTATTATTCGAAAACATTTGGAAATAAGGAATCTTCGTGGAATTTCATTGGTATGAAGTAGTCAGACCACCATACAAGATTTTTTGACGAATAGGTTGCATGCTTCTTCGTTACTCTTGTTTTAACACCTATATTCAACTTCTGTGAGTTTCCCACCCACAGCCATTTAGTCTTGTTCAGTTTACTTCCCTCTAGCCAATTATAAATAGCCTTTGCTCTCTGATCTGCATGACAGACTTCTTCATTGCCTTTGCAGGTGTACACTGAAACAGGTATTTACTTTCAGAGTCAATCACAAGATTTTAATTCTCTTTCATATCTGGTGAGTACACATGTACTTGATCCAGAACTTCTACTTCAATCATTACATTTTGTCAAGGCACCCATCAAGCGATATTGGGGGGGGGGTTCTCGTACATACGATCCATCGCTAAAGATGCAGGAAATTGGTCGGCTCCATGAACCACTCTAGTAAGTACCTGACCCATCATGCTATCCTCTACCTTGACAAGATTCAAATCAGGCCAAAAATGGAGTACTTTTGCCACATTTGGGCGGGAACTAACCAGCCCTTACTTTCCAGTCTTGATAGAGTCCTAATGCGTCGTCAGGTCTTTCTGGGTAACAAACTATTTTCCACCCGTCAACTTCTGTCCCACAGGTGGGATGTGCCAAGCCTCTCGCTACTCATGGAAAGTGTTCGGATTAACTACATTCCTTAGTTCCGTCAGTTCTAGTCTTTCACAATTAGGACTCATCATGACAATCACATTGTAGAAAACCACCTTCATTCCTTTTGTATTCCGTTGGAGAGAAGTAAATTTAATTCGACCATCGTCTTCCCGTGGAATCGACCCCCAAGAGGCTTTTTCTACAATCCCTACAATCTTAACCTGTTCAAATTCCGGGTTGACCGTTATCTTCGCCCACTCTCCGCATCAACTGCGTCTCAATGTAACCCTCTGCCTTGAATGACCCTGTGTCATGTATAGGGTGAACCTTACTGTAAATAAAAAAATAAATTAAAATCTATTTTACTTACTTTTTAATTTTTTCAAGTTCTTTCATTAATTTTTCTTGTGACCTCTGCACTTAGATGATTTTTCTGTCAATAACCCCTGGCATCTAAAAGGGCTGCAATGTTTATAGATTCTATGGGTCTAATCGTAACTCCATGTTTGAAACTGGACATAGCACCATTTCTAATATTGTCGTAATTCTTTGGTCCATTTAAATGAGATGAAAACACAGGTTTGTCATTGCTAGTGACAGAATCAGAATTCACATCTATTATGAAACTTTTTACGTGATCTTCTAGTTCATCTATTTCTTCTGCTGGAAGACATTCCTCAAAATGTATCTTCGCCTTTTTCTCTGCCATTTCTTCATCGTACACTTTTTTCTTCGTTTTTTTTTTGCACATCTTTCTTGCTCAAGTTTTAAAAATCATTTTTCTTGTTTCCTGTGATCTTGAATATTATGGGAATCCATTTGATGGGGCCCTTTACACTGTACTTTGTCTGTTTGTCCTTTAATAAATACCAATTGCTTCACTAGAATGTTCTTTTTCTAGAAAGAGCCTGTTATATGATCACCAATTTCACAAAGTTGACATTTCATAGCTACACAAGTTAATATCGTGCTTTTACAATTCAATATATTTTAGAAATGGTCTTTTTCATTTATTAATCAGACATAATTTATTACTAGAACCTTATTTTTAGTGGATTTGAGTAATCAATGAAAATCCATTCCAATTTCTTTTGTTTACGTTAGGATACGAAACTTAGCAGAGATGTATATTTCGGGAGTTATTCTAGCTTTGTTTGTCCATGAGGCTCTCCGGAGACAAGAATTCAAAGCATGTTAGATCTTAATGACGTTTTTCCCTAGGTGAACGCAGGTTCGAATCCTGCCAGGGAGCGCGTATTTTTTCTAATTGGATTTCTCGAATATTCAGGCTGGTAGATGAAAATAAATAAATATACTGCTTAATAAATAAACGGAACGTCTACTCAAATACGAGTATCCAGTAAAGATAAGTTTTATGTATTAAAATTCAATATATCAAACAATTTGTTTGATATATTGAATTTAAATTGCCTTTCCCTTTAGAATCTATTTTTAGGAAAATACGCTTCAAAGTCTGCCCGCTTCTATCTCTCTTTTTAGTATATAATATAAAAAGAATACCCGCTCGGCCCGGTGGCTAGGATCAAAGTGTAGTATCTGCGCTTTGTGAGCTGCCGGGTCGAGTGTCTGTCGAACTCTCTGCTTGCAGAGAGGAACCCGGACGAAGCTCAGCCGAAGGGTAGGGTTTCGTTGGGGGAGGTTGACGGAACTGGCCAGCCTCGGCGGGTTTGGATGGTTATTTATTTTTGTCTGGGCCTACGGGCTCAGAGATACCCACATTAAAAAGGCCTTGTGCCACATTCGATCCCCGTGGGTGGATTGATAAATACCATCTCTCTTTTTAGTACTGATCGAAATTTCCTTCCTAACCTTTTGTTTAAGCTAGTGTTGAAAGTAAACATATTCGTAATATCATCGTTTTCCATCACATTTCATATAAGGCCGTATCACGTTGAAACAGCAGTTCCGTTTTGATCACCGAAGTTAAGCAATGTTGAACTTTTTCTTTTTTTCCTTTTTGAAAAAAAAAAAAATTTTAAAATATTTTTTGGGTTCGGTGGCAATTTTATTTGTTTTCTCAAGAAAAATTCAAATATGAACTTTTTTTAAAAATTTTTAATTGTGAAAAATTGGTGGAAACTGATATGTTTACGTTTTTTGAAAAGATTTCTTTGGAAAATTTTATGTCAATTTTAACGTACATGCTGTTTGATTTTTTTTTTTTTTTTTTGTTTTTTATCTGAGAAATTAAAAGTAGAAAACCAGCCTAAATAGCAGTCGGGTTTCTTAATAATGAGATTATGACTTCGAACTGAGTTCCTCAGAAGCGACACAAAGATTTTATACTGGACAGGTTGGCCTTTACGACAATGAATTCTTACAATGAATTGGAGATTTTCGTAGTTCAAAATCAGTCGTCTAAATTTGCCATGTAGAAACAATATTATTACGAAATGGTCCCCAGCTGGTCCAGAATAAAATCATTTGCTGGAAAACCACATCAAAGTTTCATATATTTCTTTGTTTGGATCACTCATCAATTTCCTTAAATATAAACACGTTCAAAATTTTAAAGCATTATCTCATTACTTGGTACGCTTTTGCAGTGGGTGGCACTTCGACGTTGTGTAATGGTTAACAAGCTTTTCTCACTAGATCAATTACGACTGAGTAGTGAATTCGATCCTCACTGGGCGCCCCATACTTTCGGCCTTGTGCCATATTCAAACTACGCTTAGGAGCTCATTATGCCACTTCTACGTGGCGTAATGTTTAGCAAACTTGAGCCCGCTAGATCAATTACGACTGAGTAGTGAATTCGATCCTCACTGGGCGCCCCATACTTTCGGCCTTGTGCCACATCTAAACTACGCTTAGGAGCTCATTATCTTACTTCAACGTGGTGTAATGTTTAACAAATTTGTCCCGCTAGACCAATTACGACTGAGTAGTGAGTTCGATTCTCACTGAGTGCCTCACACTTTCCACATTGCGCCACATTTAAGCTCTGCTTAGAAAATCATTTTGGTCACTTCGACGTGATGCAATGGTTAGCAAGCTTGTCACGTTGGATTAATTACCACTGAATAGTAAGTTTGATCCTCACCGGGTGCTCCACACTTTCGGCCTTGTGCCACATCTAAGCCATGCTTAGAAAATCACCACCATTACTTGGCATTTTTCCTGATTTTTTATCCCTTAATTTGAGGAGGGTATAACAAGGGAGAAACCGTAATTTCGTATCTTAAATAAATATTTCCCACATTTGCTCCTCAAGTGTTTGGATTTTATTTTTTTTCTAATTTTCCCAATAATTTCAGGATTTAACTTTTTCGACAGATATTTTTTTTTTTCGGTTTTATATTTTTGGGTCAATGTTCGAGAGGACGTGACACTTCATGTAAAGGTCGACCTCATGACTAGGTTTTTTTCACTTCTCGTTTCTTTTCAATTAAGAGATATCTTCCAGTATGGAAATTGCATCAAATCTTCTATCTTCCTATATATATATATATATATATATATATATATATATATATATATATATATATAAATATATACACGTGTATGTGTTTGTATATATATATATATATATATATATATATATATATATATATCCGAGTGTAACACTAAAATTGTCCAAATAATTTAACACCGATATTGTCCAATTATTACATTAATCTTTGAACTGTTGTATCTTAGAAATGATTAAAGATATCTTATTGGAGACGTTGATAACACACATACATATAATATATATATATATATATATATATATATATATATATATATATATACACGTTTCATTAAATAATATAGACAAGTGTTGTCTATTTATTTTATGTAAAATCTTTTCGTATCTTCTGATAAGTTTGATAACATTATCATTAACCGAAAAAGAAATTCACAATATTTATCCATTATTTTTAATATAATCTAAGCTTTCTGGCTTACTCAAGCCATTATCAAAGATGTAATTACAAACATATCAAATAATATACGGACACGACAGTAATGATAGTCTGTCATTGTTTAGTTTACATAGTGGATCTCTAAGTAAAAAAAAAAAAAATTAAATTAATCATATACTACACTAAATCTAGTATATCCAACTTAATACTTCATAATGATTCTTCTCCCCGGTTGGCGATTTGCAAAAAAACCAACATAGTTTATAAATTCAAGTGCCCTTTGGGAGAGTGTATCTCCAACGAATTAAATAATATTTATGTTGGTCATACCACAAACTCGCTTTCACGACGCTTGACACTACATTTTAATGAAAACTCTAACATTTTTAGGCATTTAAAACAACATGCCTGCCCGCACACACAATTCCGTAAAATACTTGTCGAAAACACAACTATACTTCGACATGAAAAACAATAGACAAAAACTAAAAAATACTTGAAGCATTATACATCAAACAGTTAAAACCCAACCTAAACAAAATCAACTATGGAATCTCTACAAATATTCTTAAATGTCTATAATTTCTATAATTGGTAACAGAAGCCATTGGTTTATACCAACGGCTTTCCTTATTTCATTCTCCAATTCACTCTCGTGTAGTCATGTGTGAAGTCATGAGATGCGGTGCGATTTTCGCTTCTAGCGCCTTATATGCGCGTGTTCATCGTTGCTTAGTTGCCTATCTTCCTAGTAAATATAGTGTTAAGTCAACATTAGAAGTAATCCAAATCCTAAAAAGTGAAAAACCTGACAATTAAATCATGGCTTCACTTGACGTTGAAAACTTATTTACCAATGTCCCTGTTAGTGAAACTATTGACATAATCATAAGAAATATATACAGTAACTCATCTTTACCCCCACTTAAAATTAATCCTAATATATTGAGAAAACTACTATTAACTTGTACTACTGAAGTCCCTTTCTTCGATCATAATAACAATATATATATACAACGTGATAGTGTCTCCATGGGTTCAGTATTATATGTATTTAGCAATTTCTACGTGTCGAACCTCGAAAATAAGTTATTTACAGATTTTAAAAACCATCAATCTACCTAAGATACGTTGATGATATTCTTATGTTAGTTAAAAATACAGATGAAATAATTCAACTTCAAAAGCGGTTCCAAAATAATTCTGTCCTTAAATTCACATATGAACTCAATACTAATAATAAAATCCCCTTCCTTGACATATTGATAAACACAAATAATAACAAATTTACTATTTCGCCATACAAAAAACCTACAAGCATAAATTCATGTACATTAACTACAAGAGCGAATGCCCATATTACTACAAAATAGCAATTATAAAGAATCTAATACATCGTGCAGAAACTAATTCATCCACCAAACAGATTTTTTTTTTTGTGAACTAAAGAATATAAAACAGACACTTATTAATAATAGCTTTCCAAACTATATAGTTGATGAACAAATAAGATGCTTTCTTTGAAATCTCAATAATAAGCAAATTGTACATAATACTGCTTCTACTGATCTCAAATATATTAATCTCCTATATCGTAATCAAAATGCATACTAATTATAAACAAGATGAACACATACTAAAAAATTTAGTAAATTCTAATATATCAACTACAGATCCTAGCAAAAAAAAAAAAAAAAAAAATTAAATTAATCATATACTACACTAAATCTAGTATATCCAACTTAATACTTCGCAATGATTCTTCTCCCCCGGTTAGCGATTTGCAAAAAAACAACATAGTTTATAAATTCAAGTGCCCTTTGGGAGAGTGTATCTCCAACGAATTAAATAATATTTATGTTGGTCATACCACAAACTCGCTTTCACGACGCTTGACACTACATTTTAATGAAAACTCTAACATTTTTAGGCATTTAAAACAACATGCCTGCCCGCACACACAATTCCGTAAAATACTTGTCGAAAACACAACTATACTTCGACATGAAAACAATAGACAAAAACTAAAAATACTTGAAGCATTATACATCAAACAGTTAAAACCCAACCTAAACAAAATCAACTATGGAATCTCTACAAATATTCTTAAATGTCTATAATTTCTATAATTGGTAACAGAAGCCATTGGTTTATACCAACGGCTTTCCTTATTTCATTCTCCAATTCACTCTCGTGTAGTCATGTGTGAAGTCATGAGATGCGGTGCGATTTTCGCTTCTAGCGCCTTATATGCGCGTGTTCATCGTTGCTTAGTTGCCTATCTTCCTAGTAAATATAGTGTTAAGTCAACATTAGAAGTAATCCAAATCCTAAAAAGTGAAAAACCTGACAATTAAATCATGGCTTCACTTGACGTTGAAAACTTATTTACCAATGTCCCTGTTAGTGAAACTATTGACATAATCATAAGAAATATATACAGTAACTCATCTTTACCCCCACTTAAAATTAATCCTAATATATTGAGAAAACTACTATTAACTTGTACTACTGAAGTCCCTTTCTTCGATCATAATAACAATATATATATACAACGTGATAGTGTCTCCATGGGTTCAGTATTGGGCCCGACATTTAGCAATTTCTACGTGTCGAACCTCGAAAATAAGTTATTTACAGATTTTAAAAAACCATCAATCTACCTAAGATACGTTGATGATATTCTTATGTTAGTTAAAAATACAGATGAAATAATTCAACTTCAAAAGCGGTTCCAAAATAATTCTGTCCTTAAATTCACATATGAACTCAATACTAATAATAAAATCCCTTCCTTGACATATTGATAAACACAAATAATAACAAATTTACTATTTCGCCATACAAAAACCTACAAGCATAAATTCATGTACACTTAACTACAAGAGCGAATGCCCATATTACTACAAAATAGCAATTATAAAGAATCTAATACATCGTGCAGAAACTAATTCATCCACCAAACAGATTTTTACAGTGAACTAAAGAATATAAAACAGACACTTATTAATAATAGCTTTCAAAACTATATAGTTGATGAACAAATAAGATGCTTTCTTTGAAATCTCAATAATAAGCAAATTGTACATAATACTGCTTCTACTGATCTCAAATATATTAATCTCCTATATCGTAATCAAATGCATACTAATTATAAACAAGATGAACACATACTAAAAAATTTAGTAAATTCTAATATATCAACTACAGATCCTAGCAAAAAAAAAAAAAAAAAAATTAAATTAATCATATACTACACTAAATCTAGTATATCCAACTTAATACTTCGCAATGATTCTTCTCCCCCGGTTAGCGATTTGCAAAAAACCAACATAGTTTATAAATTCAAGTGCCCTTTGGGAAAGTGTATCTCCAACGAATTAAATAATATTTATGTTGGTCACACCACAAAGTCGCTTTCACGACGCTTGACACTACATTTTAATGAAAACTCTAACATTTTTAGGCATTTAAAACAACATGCCTGCCCGCACACACAATTCCGTAAAATACTTGTCGAAAACACAACTATACTTCGACATGAAAACAATAGACAAAAACTAAAAATACTTGAAGCATTATACATCAAACAGTTAAAACACAACCTAAACAAAATCAACTATGGAATCTCTACAAATATTCTTAAATGTCTATAATTTCTATAATTGGTAACAGAAGCCATTGGTTTATACCAACGGCTTTCCTTATTTCATTCTCCAATTCACTCTCGTGTAGTCATGTGTGACGTCATGAGATGCGGTGCGATTTTCGCTTCTAGCGTCTTATATGCGCGTGTTCATCGTTGCTTAGTGATCCACTATGTAAACTAAACAATGACAGACTATCATTACTGTCGTGTCCGTATATTGTGTGATATGTTTGTAATTACATCTTTGATAATGGCTTGAGTAAGCCGAAAGCTTAGATTATATTAAAAAATAATGGATAAATATTGTGAATTTCTTTTTTCGGTTAATGATAATGTTATCAAACTTATCAGAAGATACGAAAAGATTTTACATAAAATAAATAGACAACACTTGTCTATATTATTTAATGAAACGTGTATAAATGAAAATATGCTGCCTAAATACACACAATATATATATATATATATATATATATATATATATATATATATATATATATTATTTAGGATATTACATCGAACGCATGCCAAAATTGATACACAGTTGAAGTCGTGTTTCGATGCGTATCAAATGCATCTCATCAGTCGATTGTAAATTACTGGCGAGTGAACGATTTATTTAGATTTAAAAGCAAAATACAACCTCTTTTTACTTTTAAATCTAAATAAGTCGTTCACTCGCCAGTAATTTACAATCACCTGATGAGGTGCATTGATACGCATAGAAACACGACTGCAATTGTGTATCAATATTTCCATATTTGACATATTTCCAGTGTAATATCTTAAAACAAATAATATTGCTCTACTTTGTATAGAGCCCTCTTTTAAATTAAATATTACGAACATTGAAATTGTACTCTGTTCTTTCTCATCTTACCTGTATATATATATATATGTATGTATATATATATATGCGAGTATAATAAAATAAATCTCTAAAGGTATAGAGTGCAGGTTATCTAGAAATTCCTCTAGCAAAATAATTTTCGAAGATAAAAAGAAAGAATATGAAAACACTTTAAATGAAGATGGACATAAAACTAAACTGGAATTTAAAACTCAACTGAAACAGCAAATAAAGAACAATTGGAGAGAAAGAAAAAAATATCATTTGGTTTAATCCTTCCTATTAACTTAGAGAACAAATGTAAAATAGAGAGAATATTTTTCAAATTAACTAATAAACACTTCCCAAAATTTCCGAATTACATAAGATATTCAATAAAAACACAGTTAAATTAAGCTACAGTTGCACTAGTAATTTCGAAACAATAATAAAAAAGAAGAAACGCCTGAAATTTCAAAACTAACGTGCAGCAAGATATCGTTAACAGTGAAACATGTAACTGTAGAAATAAAAGTAAATGTCTACTAGATGGAGTTTGCAAAATTGAAGGCGTAATTGGCCAGACCAAAATATACATAGGCTGCGCGCTGAAGGCAGCTTGAAGAAGAGGTCACAAGTCCTCATTCAAGCTAGAAAGACTTAGGAATCCAACAAGACAAGCCATGTGTGGAAATTAAAAGAAAAAGAAGATTCGATTGTAAACTGGGAAATATTTTAAAAAGCCAAACCTTACAAAACCATAATGATATCTGCAATCTTTGTCAGTAAGAAAAGTTAACAATTAACAATTTCCAAACCAGAAAAAAAACCTTCTGTGTGAGAGATCAGAAATAATGACACGATGCATACACACTAAAAAGTGTCTTTTGAGTTCGTATAAACCAGGATGAAAATAGTGACTTTGCAAGTGTAGCTTAGATGTAGTACAAGGACGAAAGTAGGGGGCACCCAGTGAGGATCGAACTCACTACTAATTGTTCTAGCGAGACAAGGTTGCTAACCATTACATTCCGCCTAGATGTCCGACCAGAATGAACATATGTACATTTCAGATAACTCAACTCCGATAAAATTTCAATTCTCTTTCTTTTCTCCTCCTCTCCTTCTATTACGCTTCGTGCTGTGCGTTTATTTATTCAATTTTAAATAATAAAGCGTTAGGAAATTATTTAGCTTGGATCGCCTAAAGATACCGAAAGTTTGAAACCAAGGTAGTATGATTATATATATATATATATATATATATATATATATATATATATATATATATATATAGAGAGAGAGAGAGAGAGAGAGAGAGACAAAAGCAAAACTTATCTTAGTCGACGATTTAGGAATTTATTTTTTAAAATGGCTTTATAAACAAAAGTAAAAATGCCGTTAGATTTTCATTTTTTTTTTGTTAATTTAAGAGACGCTCATAAATATTCATCAAACTAACTGAAAAGACAATGGAATTTATGGAAGACGCTAAATGACGTAATTTTATGTTTGATAAACGAAAGTGTATAAATGCTGAATATTTTATTATAATGTAATTAATATTTATATTATTTTAGTTTGGAATTAATTTACACCTTTGTGAAAATTAATTGAAACAAAACGAATAATTCCGTTATTATTTACTTTTTTCGTATTTTTTCAATTAAATATGATATAGTGCACGTATTAGTACTTCGTATGTCCATTCCATGAAGTCTTGCAAATTGACCACAGATTCTCCATTGGATTTAAGTCATGAGGGTTTGCGAGCCAGTCGATAGTACTTTGATTTGCTCACTGTTAAGGCTTGCCATTGTGTTCATTCAGCGTTACAATTTTCGTATGCTACCTTGGAGTAACGTCCATCGCAGACAATGGCCGTAAGACAATTAATCGACAGTCGAAACAATAGTGTCTGGACGTGATAAAAATCTAATGCAATCACGGATGACAATATTTTTCAAGGTCAAACAAATTTCATCATACACTCTGAAAATAGATTCATATTACTGCACGCCACTGAAAATGACCTAATCTGAGGGGAAAAATAGAAATCGATTACACCCTGTCCTTCTAGTGCGTCTAAAATTGACCGTATGGTGAGAGAAAGGAAACTACAGAAGTTGTTTCAATCAATTTTGCATAAGGGTATTATATATTTTAAATAACCGAAGATTATGAATTTAACAATTTAGTTTAAATTATTTAACATTTTTAGTCATGCATGTTGTATTGGGTTTGAGGTAATTATTTCGGGAATGAAGATATTTGATATATATATATATATATATATATATATATATATATATATATATATATATATATATATATCTTCTTTTTATGTATCGTGTCCCTTCAAGGCGTAGGCGATCATGGCTCTCCCCATATCCAATGTCGCGCTCAATATGTTTTGTTCTTTTGCTACTCCTTCCAAACCTGTTCCGTCATCCACTTGCTTAAGCCCGCTAGGTATGTCACGCCGTGCTTTCCATTGTCTCTCTTTACATCTATCCGCCCTGTGAGTATCATGTTCTCCAGTCCCTCCGTTCTCCTTAAAAATCTCAGCTGCATCTTCCTGATGTTAAGTACAAGCTTCCTCCTTACTTGTATCCTCTCCAAAACCGCATCGTTGCTCACATGTTCGGTCCATGATATCTTTAGCATCTTTGTGTACCTCGAGTCTCTTCTTCGTCTTTGAGGAGACCGTCCAACATTCATTGCTGTAAAAGGAGGACAGATATCACATAGCAGTTCAGTACTCTTTTCTTTGTTACCAAAGAAATCCTCCTGTCTCACTGTCTCAGAATACTCTGCCTGGCTTTTGGAATGCGTCTTTGGCCATCCCAATATGTCTTCGGATCTCAGCGTCGCACTTACTGTCCTCTGTCAGAACACTCCCCAGATATTTAAATTTCCGCGCCTGCTTGATTTTAGTGTCCCCGACCTGTAAATCGCATTTTGGGCTCAACTTTTTACTGATGAGGATGGTATATATATATATATATATATATATATATATATATATATATATATATAAGGTGACCAAAAGAATTCACATCATTTTAAAAGCAATTATCTTGAAAACTACTAAGTCTTGCGCAATGAAACTGATCAGTTTAGGTGTTGAACATCATAAGTTTATCATGGGACCGATTTTATATGTGTTCAATATATGCGCCGCCTGTGACACGTCACACGTCAAGTCGGTATTAAGCTCTTGCCAAAGCACGCTGTAGCATATCTCCGGTAACATTATCCAATGCGGCCATTTCATCAGAAAACTGACTTTATCTCCACCACGCCTGATCCATCTTTCTGGCAGATTCTTACTGAGATAACAAAAAAAAAAAGTTAAATATAAAATCTTGAACTATTTCTATACATTCTGTGAAAATTTGACGTTATTTCAAGAAGAATTGCCAAAATTTTTGGCTTGTGAAATGATGTCAAATCTTTGGGACACCTTGTATATATAGACATCAATAAATAAAAATATTAAAATCTTTGAATTCCCTCTGTCTAATTTTTCTCATTTTAATGACTATATCTTTTTTTTTTTTTTTAGAATTAATCCTTTTCATTTCTGTTACTTTTTATTCGCAGCATTTGGTTTAATAAAAGAAATATACAACGCATAATGGAGACCGAAGCTTGTTAACCTGTACACCATGAGGGAAAATCTTTGTCTGTCATTTCGAAATTATAGTCCATTCCAAGCTGATTGATTTTGGTACGCATATGCTTGTTTGGTTATGATTTTTTTTTATTTTAATTCAAAACCTTCGATAATGTGAAGGGAGAAATCAAAAACAAGAAATTCAAAAGATCTCAAGTTCCAGTGAAATCGAACGTAACAATACTGACCGGGTTATTTCGTAGAAATCGATAGTTCTTCTCGCTAAAACCATAAGATTTTCTGAAAAGCAGATATCAGCGAAATAATCTCACCAAGAAAAAGGGCAAGCACCTTGTGAACTTTTGGCGCCGAGATTGTTGTTATTATCACAATGTTTCAGCCGTTGTACTTAGCGGCCTTCTTCAGGCAACGTGGAGATTTACCCTTGTCAATCCAGTTGGTTTTCCCGGCTTCAGTTACTTTGACGATTTTGAGCCACACTGTGTGACTTTTATATCTGTCGCTGCCTCTTTCAGGCCATTAAGGTGTTGTGTCTACGAGATCCACCTGGTTCCTCAATCTTTCATGGTCATGGCAGGATGTCGGAACATCTTCCAGCGCCGGATTAATCTGCTGGAGGTCCTGGAGAACGATGTCATTTCAGCGATTGCGGGGTCTACCACAAGGTCAACTCCAGTTTGCATCATGTTTGTCTGTGTATATATTAATCTCAATTTACGTGTATATATATATAGGTTTGTTTCTGTGTATCTGTGTTTGTGTTTGCATATGTCTAGTTGGATGTATATAGGTTTGTGCATGTGTTCTGCAGATTTATCCGCTTCTTGCCTTGCATTTTGCGTCCTATCCAATCGCAAATTAATCCAACACTTTCTTGGCGTTCGTTTACAAAAAGAAGGAAGGAGAACGATTCCTGAAAAAGGCTTTAATATGAAAAAAGAATGATAATATACAGAAGAACAGGGGCTTGGTGACCATGAAACGTAAATACAATAAACGTTGCTGTTTGTTATACATATAATGCTAAACGAAAAGCGTGCAAAATCCACAAAACCAAAAAGAGAAAAGTATTATATAAGCTCAAAATCTATAAACTTTATATTGTCTACGAAGCCAATAAATAATATACTTGAGAGAAATTGGTCTAATCCGAAGATAGTGGTTATCACAAACACTTCTAAAATAATTAAAAATATTGAAACAAAATAAAACAAACAACAAACTTTACATAAGAAGGGGTCTACCAAATAGGAAGTAAACAAATCCCTTCAAAATACATCGACAAAACATAAATTTTAAGAAAAGATTACTCAGATATAAAACGAACTTAAGATTAAACAGCACACTCATTTTCCTTGGGGAGCAAAGACGGAACTTAACACCAACACGATCAAACATCAAATGACGAAAAATGGTTTCTGTGTCGGAGGATTGTGCATTGTTCCGGTTAATAAATTTTGAAAATAATTATTTAAAATTTTTCCACCGAAAAAGTGCTTTGTAATAATCCCTTTGAAGGGTATTTAAGCAATGTTTCTAGACAGACAAGGCAGTAAGGAAGACAACGACAACAGACAGCAAGAGATGGTAACATTTACACATTCACCCATCTTCCTCGCCAAGCTACGGGACACTTACACTTTCCTACTCACTTTCTCCTTTGCCTCTTCTCTCTTACACATACACACGAAGAAATCACATTTCTTTTCGTCTTAACAAACACCGCCAAACAAGGACTGTAAGATCTTCAATACTCACACTCGCTTAAGAAAAAATTAGTTTTAAATTATAAGAAAATAAAAATATTTCATCTTTAAACTGATTTTCGCCTTTTTCTTTGTTATTGCTTGATTCAAATTTGCAACAGCCTTGTATGCACACCGAAACCTTCATTACTAAAATTTTAACTTGAAAAAAAAAAAAAAAAAAAAAAAAATGATTAAGGTAATTTTAACAGATGTACGAATTCTGTTAATATACGACTGGGTCTTTTCAGTTTATTACGTTTTCTTACTAAAACGGTGTTGAAAAATATGTGATACGAAAAATCGTAAAGCAACTGATTATATATATATATATATATATATAATAAAAATACTATCAAAATAAAAAAATATAACGCAAATAAATAAATCCAATGTTAATCGCGTTCTGTCTCATCAAAGACGATCTTGTTGAAATAAAATCCGTTTTTCTGATAACTCTGTTTCATCAGTAAAACATGTCAAAATAAGAGTTTTTTCAAACTTGTTTTCTATATTTACCAAATATCAATCTGCATCAGACGACCAAAATCCAGATCTTCTGCAAATGTTTAGCTAGCAGGAAATGATATGCTGTAAACAGTTTTCAGTTATTTTAATATTTGAATTTTTAAATATTCCGTCGTCATTCGGACACAAATTCCAATGTTGGATGTTCAAGCACCAAACGAAAGGCGGATTTACAATCCCGGGATCACGCTGAGGTCAAAAACATATAATATGTCTATGTAGAACAAGTGTGGCCTAAGTTCGAGGGGTTTCAGACACACGTACGGACAAACAAAATTTGTTATTTATTTATTTAGAAGATAGAAGATTAGACAGACAGACAGACAGACAGACAGACAGACAGATAGATAGATAGATAGATAGATAGATAATGAGCAGATTGAGATAGATAGATAGGAACAGACTGAGATAGATAGATAGATATGAGCAGATTGAGATAGAAACAAACAAACAGACTGAGATAGATAGATAGATAGATAGATAGATAGATAGATAGATAGATAGATAGATAGATAGATTTGAATTTTTAATTGTTCCCTCTTCATCCGGACACAAATTCCAATGTTGGATGTTCAAGCACCAAACGAAAGGCAGATTTACAAAGTTTCGTCCGGGTTCCTCTCTGCCAAAGCAGAGAGTTCGACAGACGTTGCACACAGTCAGAGACTGTATCTCGACGTATCTCAATCGCAGGTATTTTCTCTGTCAGTATAAGTATACTTTGGACGAGTCCATCTTATGTAAAAAAGGGGAGAGCCCCACAAAAATAAGTTTCCTTTATCTTTCCATTTTCTCTAAATTTTTATCTTTGCTCACATTTTCGGTCCATGTTATCCTCAGCATCCTTCTGTAGAACCACATTTCTGTTGTTTCAAGTCACTTGTTCATTTTTGAGGAGATTGTTCAGCAATCACTGGCATAGAGGATGACATATATCACGTAACAGTTCAGTACACTTTTTCTTGTTTCTAGCAAAATTTTTTCTTTTTCTTAGTACTGTGCTTAGCTTTTGTAAGGCATCTTTGGCTATCCCAATACGCCTCCGAATCTCAGTGTTCGCTTCCCATACTTAGTGGCTATTTTCTCTCGTTTCGTTCTTTGCTGCTTCAAATCGGAATATAGGAATTTTCCACATTACCTGATCCAAGCCTTGAACTCACGCATACCAGGAAACTATATATATATATATATATATATATATATATGTGTGTGTGTGTGTGTGTGCAAATATATAGAAAAATAGGAAAGACGTTAGGTAAACAATCCAAAGTTCTTTAGTATTTTTCTTTTTATTTAAAAAAAAAACAGTGCTCAATACAAAAGTAGAGCTTAAATTATAATTAAGATATGATTCCTTCGCTACATAAGAGTTCTCATGTTTCAAAAATGAGGATGAAACAGGGCTTGATACTTTAATTCAATTTAATTTTAATAATTATATTGAGGTTTTTAGCTCTTTTTGAAACATGAGAACTCTTATGTAGCGAAGGAATCATACTTTTGAAAAAATAATTATAAGATATATATATATATATATATATATATATATATATATATATATATATATATATATAATCTAGTCGATATCATTTAGATGCTTTTTTTCTTTTTGTTTCCATCACTTTTGTTAGAAGGTATGCCACACTGTGATAATAGAAGATCTTCCAGGAATGGTGAAATGTTATAAGAGTCAGGGCGCAAATTTATTGTGGATGACCTTGCGATCAATGCACTCTCTAAACAACTTTTGCCTTAGTGTATTGTTTTCTTTGATCAGAGTAGCCGTTTTTAATGTCAAAATTGTGGTCACTCTTGTTACGGTTAGCAACTAATGCATTTAATGTGTTGTCTTGTAAAATGTCCCTTTTGTGTTCATATGATGTTTGTATTTGAATTCGTAAGGTTTCTCTGTTCTGGGTATGACGATAATCTACATCCGCGTCCTGGGTAAGACGGTAAACTAGGTCCAACAGCAATGCTTCTGATTAAGAGGTTTTGAGGAGCGTGGAACAACCTCTTAATTACTGGTGTTCCCAGCTCCACTCTGACCCAGGGTGGTAGTACCTGTTAGGATCCCAGCTATGGGCAAATAGCTAACCCCCAAACTGTGGCCAAAACATTACGAAAGTGTGAAAATAGATTTCAATACCAGAAATACTTTTTAAAAAAATTATTGCCAGCAATACATTTTTGAAGAGAAAATATTACCAAAAATAGATTCATGAAGGAAAATATATTACCAGCAACAAAAATTTTGTTGGTATTAAATAAACCATTGAGGTTGATATACCGTAAAACAAACTATTACAGGCGACCGAGTAAATTTCTCCTTCAGGTTTTAGCCTATTGTTTTGTTTACTTCTCAATGTTGACTTCAATATCCACTTTTATAAACCCATAAATATAGCATACCTTAAAACAATATTTTCATGATATATATATATATATAGGCAAAAGTTTAAAAAATATTACACCCAAGCCCCATGACACATGAAGGACTGAAAGAAGCAAGGTCGGTTGGAGGAACGGATTGTGGAATCGGAGAGCCGAGTTCGAATTCTAGTCGAATCCCTTATAACCCTGAAAAAGGTCTGAATCCTCTTCTTCTCCCCAGGAGCTATGGGTAAAATAGCAGGACAGATCAGGTTACAATACTTTCGCCTTGTTTCCAGAAAATATTATTTTCTTAATGTTAAAGGTGATGGAAAGGGCTATAAAAATTGTCCATTAGATAAGTAAATATTAATTAATACTTAATTAATCTTGTCAAGTTAGAAGAGTAATTTAAAAAATTAATTCAAATTCCGTCACAAAAATATAACCAAATATGGGTAAATTTTCTAATAAAAATATTTTTGGTTTCAGAAGTAGCGACCCGCCAAGGAAGAGATTAAAAAAAAATGGATCAAATTTGATTAACCTCTAATGAAGTGCAAATGGTTCTAGTAAATGGGCGGTGGAGTTGTCGAAGTTACCTGCACATTCGCAAGGAGTGAAAAGAGAAGGTAAATTAACTATTGAAACTTCACAAATTTTATATATATATGAAAGAAGTGAGGTACAAACACATTATTACTAAATCATTGTGACATGAAATATGACCTTCATTTGCTTCAAATGGAAATTATACTGAACAATTTACTCATATTATTATGTAATATGCTTTAAAGTGCAGCTGTTGTAGTATGATTTTTAATAAACAATACAAATTTAATACATTTTGTCTCATAATTTCTCCCCAGTACTATTATCGTGATATATACTTTAATCGATTTTTTGTTTTTATTAATTATAATCTACCAAATGGTGTAAGATCTTTTTGATTGGGTAGCTTTTTTTGTATTGTTTAACAATTTTTTACAGAGATTTCACTTATCGAATACAGTAAAATTTGCATACTTTTCTTGCAATGATTCATGATTAGAATTCTGGTTTGAATATATTTTCCATTCAATGTATTTAATGAAGAAGTTATCAACTTTATTTCGATTGATTCTTGAAATGGTTTAAATTAAATGAGGTATTTGTGTATATTTTTCGGACAATATTTAAAAGTAAATACTCAAAAATAGATAAAAGCCGTGGTTCTGATGTTTGAAGGCAGTACTTATCACATCAAACTTCAGCTTTCACATCGAGCGCATTGTTGATTTTCAAATCGATGGGAAAAATCAATCTCCCTACTTTACAAAGGTGACACACGCTGGGATCGCCTCCGAAGTCGATATTATCCAGAAGTTCATATGCCTGACAAATCACCCTGGGTGAGGTTCGAATTATCGTCTAATGGACAGAAAGCGAACTTTGTAACCATACGTCTACGATTCTATATAGATCACGGTCTACCCTGCTATTTATTTATTTACTGACGCTATAGCTGATGACAGGGAGAAGAATTCGGTTTGATGTGTTCCCCAAAGATAAAGTTGAACGCAGCAAGCTTGACTGGAATTTGAAAAGGGATACTCAATTTCAGTTTCCTCATTGTAGATATATTTTAACTGACTCGTAAAACCAGGATTTTTTTTTTTTAGATTTCTTGGGCAATCTGGTGGTGTAAATTTGGGTCAGGGTTCAATTCTTCTTACCTGCGGTGTCTCCAAATGCTAAGATATCTGGAAAATATCTGAAACTAATTGCGATGCATGAGTACGGGGCTTCATGCTCATTATTTATTTGAATGACTTTGTCATATTCAAGCGGCGGAGGTAAGCAGCTTCCAATGAATTGATTTTTTGTTTCATTTAGAGAATTGTCTGATGACGGAAATAAATGGTAATTTGAAGACGAGAAAACACGCAATCATTGTCAATTATTATTAATTTTTGACTAGCAATTATTTCTTCTTCGTTTACTTGCTTTTTATTTCAACTCTAGTATTTAATAATTTGATGTGACGAGGGAAATATACGATAAGCAATAACGACGAATTGCAGGGAGATCTTATTGAAACGATTGTCATATGTACAGCAAAGAAACCGGATGGAAGTGAATACAACCACCACCCAACAATCAGCTTGATTGGACGCATAACAAATGAAATAATTAATATTCAAATGAATTGAGCTTGTAGCACTCATTTTGCAATATATAGAAATTTCTAAGCAATATATATATATATATATTACATTATTTACATTATTCGGACTATTGTCCTCATCTTTGTCGTCATATTTATCACAACGTTTCGGCCGTTGTACGCTCCGGCCTTCTTCAGGTGGTTGGAATGTTGAACTGAACCCTTTATTTCGATCACCGGGGTAGACTGTTCTAGTTCCACGTGCCATGTTTGATGGATGTCAGTTATCAGTTATCTCTTGTTAATTTCCCTCTGAAAGTTCTCCACTGCCTTAACCGGGTATTGAACTCACACTCTTTGCGTCCCGTTTAGTGGATCTAACCAACGCCTTTATCTACTGTGCCATGTGAGGACATCTGGGTATGAATTTCTGGGTATTATAAACCTAATGTCTTCGGCAACCATTTTTACCAGTGCTCATATTTCAATTTTGCTGTTATCAAATACATGTTTTTACCAGAGCTCATATTGCAACTTTTTTGTTATCATTGCTTTTTTCTGGCACCCCCTTTTTCTGGTTCCCATATTGTATTTATTTCTATGCTTGGTCGGCTCAAGGTAAGACTTCAAGAACACCAGAAAGCTGTAACACGAGGGGAAGTAGAAAAATCAGGTGTGGCTGACCACATATGGAGAGAGAAGGGAGATCACCGCCCTCTGTTGGATCATGTTTCAAATCATAGACAAGGAACACCACTGGAAAATTCGTAAACTTAAGGAATCAGCACATATGCTAGGCCACAAAAATCTGAAAGAATGAAAGAAAATCACCATATTGATGCATATTTTTTAATCCTATCTAAGCTTTCGGCTTATATAAGCCATTATCACAGATGACAATTACATTCTCGTTTTCTCTCTCGCGTGCTCATGTGTGATGTCATGAGCTGTGGTGCGATTTTCGATTCGAGCGTCTCGTATGCACGATTTTTGTCGTTGCTTGGAAATCTTCCATGCAAACAAAAACAGACTATCATTATTATTTTGTCTGTTTATTAGTTAATATATTGTAATGTAATTGTCATCTTTGATAATGGCTTATGTAAGCCAAAAGCTTAGATAGGATAATTTTCCAAAAACGGAAAGTGAAGTAGTATTTCATTAATCGCATTTTTGAACAAAATCGTTTAGAATGGTCATTGTTAGCCACCTGAAGAAACGTTTTGTTTTAACGCTGTAACAAAATGTACAATTTTGGAGTGGATATTTATATGTTGTAATGTAACAATGTATAATAAATATTTCTTGTTCTACTTTTGTATTGAGCCCTGTTTTAATTAATGTTTTGGACGTTGCAATGTTATATATATATATATATATATATTCTAAGAAAGCATCTTATTTATTCATCAAGTTTTTTTTTGTAATCCAACTTGATGAACAAATAAGATGCTTTCTTAGAAGTCTGAATACTAAACAAATAGAACATAATAATGCTTCAACTAATCCCAAACATATTAATCTCCTATATCGTATAAGACCAACATTTTTGACAAATAAGATGCTGTCTTAGAATATATATATATCAAATAGAACATAATACTTTTGCACGCCATCCTAAACATATATATATATATATATATATATATATATATATATATATATATATATATATGTGCGTGTGTGTGTGCGTGTGTGCGTGTGTATACCACTCTTCGACAAAGTCTTCGAAGCTTTAATCAACGCCGAAATGGTTAAGCATCTTACACCCCATGATCTGCTCTCCGACAAGCAATATGGTTTCCGCTTTGCACGTTCTACAGCTGATGTGCTTACGGCCATAACTGAAATTGTTTACCAAGCACTTCATAATAACGGAGAAGCTCGTGCTGTGGCTCTAGATATCTCCAAACGAGTTTTTTGGCATACCGGGCTTCTTCGCAAGCTTCAGGGTTATGGAATTTCAGGTCGATTGTTTGACTTAATACAATCATTCCTGTCAAACCGTGAATTGAAGGTCGTTCTCACCGGATTCACCTCCAGCTCCTATCACACGAACGCTGATGTTCCCCAAGGCTCCATCCTAGGCCCTGTTCTGTTCCTTGTCTTCATTAACAATCTTCCTGATGTAACATGTTCCCAAGTAGGCATCTATTTGGACGACACTACTATTTACTCCTGCATCAAAAGCAAAGTCTCGCTGACAAAACTAACCTGGCCGTTTGTGTCAAAAAGGACCTCCAATCAGATGTGGACTGGGGCAGGAATTGGCTGTTTGACTTTAATGCTTCAAAAACAAAACTGCTCTCTATTACTTATCACAGAGAACCATTCTGCATCCCATTAGAATGTCTGACGCTCAACTCCACGAGAGCACCCCTTTGCAATTGCTCGGTCTCACATTGTCTGCTGACCTGAGATGGAACAAATACATTGAGTCAATAGCTTCGTTCACCGCAAGGAAATTTGGCTCCTTGTGACGTGCCAGGAATTTTTTCTCGCCAGAGTTGATTTTTCAAATCTGCAAGTCAAGTATTCACCCTTGCATGGTGTATTGCTGCCATATATGATCTGAAGCCGTTTCTGTTTATCTCAAGGTCCTTGATAAAATCCAGAGACGGATATCGTAATCCCCATCACAAGCCATCCTAATCGCCATCACAAGCCATACTAATCGCCATCACAAGCCATACTAATCCCCATCACAAGCTATCCTAATGAAAACCGAAATCAGATTGGAAGGACATCTTTCTTGTATGAACGACAGAGGACTTCCAAAACAATTTCTCTTTGTCTAGTTTCTAACAAGCAAGTCAGTTGGAAGGCTTTCCTGACATTATATAGAGAACTTCAATCTGAAGCGATGCACCTTCCTGGGAAAGCAAAGCCTATAGAAACTGAACCATTAGCAGTAGAATAAAAATATATAATTATCTGATGACTTACCTTGTGCAAAACGTTGACATATTTGTTACATGATGCCTAACTGACAATAAATTCCCCCACCGAAGAAAATTCACAATTTAGGCCTTTTTCGAAATCTTGGCAAGTCACGTAGACGGTTGAATTCAAACTTTATATTTTGTTCAATTATAGATTCATCTAAAATTTAAGAACAAAAAAAAACTCTTATTCGATGCTGAATAAACACGCCATCGCAAAAGATACATTCATAGAGAGAGAGGGAGAGAGAGAGTAAAGAGAGAGATAGAGAAAGAGAGAGAGAGAAAGAGAGAGAGAAAGAGAGATAGATAGATAGATAGAGAGAGACAGAGACAGACAGACAGACAGACAGCATTAATGGATGTATTTTGAATCCGACATTTTTATTACTGTTGCATTGTGTTGTCCTACGACACGTGATCAGCAGTCAACTTTTTTTTATAATTTCTGAAATTTCGGCGAAAGTCAAATTCTCCAAATTGCTTAGGTGTACAATAAGAGAAATTTTCATTATAGCTTCACAACCAACCAAAGCAAGCAAGAGGTCAATTATTTCATTTTCTCTTCCTCTTGCATGGTTGTCTTCCATTTTTTAGCCGCTAGCCTGGGCTGCAAAACACATGATCCAAGTCTCCACAAATTCTGATTCAACCAAGAGACTTAAACATTCTATTGGCAACGCTATAATTACATTAATCGTTATTATAGGGGATACTATTATATATATATATATATATGTCGAGAGAGAGAAAGAGAGAGAGAGAGAGAGAAAGAAAGAGAGAGAGTGAGAGTGAGAGAAAGAGAAAGAGAGAATATGTAAGTTCTAAATCTTCAAGTTCAAATTTATACGAGCTACTTGTCTAATTTTCCGTAAAAACCTCAAGTTATTTTCCGATTTTTAATGAATCAGCGTCTACTGGAATATGTTTCCAGCGAAGATTTAAACACGCAATCCTTATCGATGGAAGATTGATAGTCTTAAATGATTAGAAAAAGTAGATCAATGTGTAAGTCATTCAAATTTAGCCAAAGCAAGGAAAAGATTCAAAGGCCGATTATCTCCCCTCAATTAATACGAAATGAGGTGAGTCACATGAAGTAACGTCATGATTATTTATTTTTGACTCGTGTTTCTTTCATCTTATTTCTATTGCATGTTTACACCTAGTAGTCGTAATAAGACGCAATAGTCTTAAGTTGTCTGAATTTCTTAGATGAAGCATTGTCATTATTATTCATTTTTCATTCGTCTTTCTTTCATCTTATTTCTATTGCTTATTTACACCTAGTAGTAGTAATAAGACGTAATAGTCTTAAGTTGTCTGAATTTCTTAGATGAAGCATTGTCATTATTATTCATTTTTCATTCGTCCTATTTCTATTGCTTGTTTACACCTAGTAGTAGTAATAAGACGTAATAGTCTTAAGTTGTCTGAATTTCTTAGATGAAGCATTGTCATTATTATTCATTTTTCATTCGTCTTTCTTTCATCTTATTTCTATTGCTTGTTTACACCTAGTAGTAGTAATAAGACGTAATAGTCTTAAGTTGTCTGAAATTCTTAGATGAAGCATTGTCATTATTATTCATTTTTCATTCGTCTTTCTTTCATCTTATTTCTATTGCTTGTTTACACCTAGTAGTAGTAATAAGACGTAATAGTCTTAAGTTGTCTGAATTTCTTAGATGAAGCATTGTCATTATTATTCATTTTTCATTCGTCTTTCTTTCATCTTATTTCTATTGCTTGTTTACACCTAGTAGTAGTAATAAGACGTAATAGTCTTAAGTTGTCTGAATTTCTTAGATGAAGCATTGTCATTATTATTCATTTTTCATTCGTCTTTCTTTCATCTTATTTCTATTGCTTGTTTACACGTAGTAGTAGTAATAAGACGTAATAGTCTTAGGTTGTCTGAATTTCTTAGATGAAGCATTGTCATTATTATTCATTTTTCATTCGTCCTATTTCTATTGCTTGTTTACACCTAGTAGTAGTAATAAGACGTAATAGTCTTAAGTTGTCTGAATTTCTTAGATGAAGCATTGTCATTATTATTCATTTTTCATTCGTCTTTCTTTCATCTTATTTCTATTGCTTGTTTACACCTAGTAGTAGTAATAAGACGTAATAGTCTTAAGTTGTCTGAAATTCTTAGATGAAGCATTGTCATTATTATTCATTTTTCATTCGTCTTTTCTTTCATCTTATTTCTATTGCTTGTTTACACCTAGTAGTAGTAATAAGACGTAATAGTCTTAAGTTGTCTGAATTTCTTAGATGAAGTATTGTCATTATTATACATTTTTCACTCGTCTTTCTTTCATCTTATTTCTATTGCTTGTTTACACGTATTAGTAGTAATAAGACGTAATAGTCTTAGGTTGTCTGAATTTCTTAGATGAAGCATTGTCATTATTATTCATTTTTCATTCGTCTTTCTTTCATCTTATTTCTATTGCTTGTTTACACGTAGTAGTAGTAATAAGACGTAATAGTCTTAGGTTGTCTGAATTTCTTAGATGAAGCATTGTCATTATTATTCATTTTCATTCGTCCTATTTCTATTGCTTGTTTTTACACCTAGTAGTAGTAATAAGACGTAATAGTCTTAAGTTGTCTGAATTTCTTAGATGAAGCATTGTCATTATTATTCATTTTTTCGTCTTTCGTTCATCTTATTTCTATTGCTTGTTTACACCTAGTAGTAGTAATAAGACGTAATAGTCTTAAGTTGTCTGAAATTCTTAGATGAAGCATTGTCATTATTATTCATTTTCATTCGTCTTTCTTTCATCTCTATTTCTATTGCTTGTTTACACCTAGTAGTAGTAATAAGACGTAATAGTCTTAAGTTGTCTGAATTTCTTAGATGAAGCATTGTCATTATTATTCATTTTTCATTCGTCTTTCTTTCATCTTATTTCTATTGCTTGTTTACACCTAGTAGTAGTAATAAGACGTAATAGTCTTAGGTTGTCTGAATTTCTTAGATGAAGCATTGTCATTATTATTCATTTTTCATTCGTCTTTCTTTCATCTTATTTCTATTGCTTGTTTACACGTAGTAGTAGTAATAAGACGTAATAGTCTTAGGTTGTCTGAATTTCTTAGATGAAGCATTTCATTATTATTCATTTTCATTGTCATTATTATTCATTTTTAGTAATAAGACGTATTCTTAAGTTGTCTGAATTTCTTAGATGAAGCATTGTCATTATTATTCATTTTCATTCTTCCTATTTCTATTGCTTGTTTACACCTAGTAGTAGTAATAAGACGTAATAGTCTTAGGTTGTCTGAATTTCTTAGATGAAGCATTGTCATTATTATTCATTTTTCATTCGTCTTTCTTTCATCTTATTTCTATTGCTTGTTTACACGTAGTAGTAGTAATAAGACGTAATAGTCTTAAGTTGTCTGAATTTCTTAGATGAAGCATTGTCATTATTATTCATTTATGACTCGTCTTTCTTTCATCTTATATCTATTGCTTGTTTACACCTAGTAGTAGTAATAAGACGTAATAGTCTTAGGTTGTCTGAATTTCTTAGATGAAGCATTGTCATTATTATTCATTTTTCATTCGTCTTTCTTTCATCTTATTTCTATTGTTTGTTTACACCTAGTAGTAGTAATAAGACGTGATAGTCTTAAGTTGTCTGAATTTCTTAGATGAAGCATTGTCATTATTATTCATTTTTCATTCGTCTTTCTTTCATCTTATTTCTATTGCTTTGTTTACACCTAGTAGTAGTAATAAGACGTAATAGTCTTAAGTTGTCTGAATTTCTTAGATGAAGCATTGTCATTATTATTCATTTTCATTCGTCTTTCTTTCATCATTTATTTCTATTGCTTGTTTACACCTAGTAGTAGTAATAAGACGTAATAGTCTTAAGTTGTCTGAATTTCTTAGATGAAGCATTGTCATTATTATTCATTTTTTCATTCGTCTTTCTTTCATCTTATTTCTATTGTTTGTTTACACCTAGTAGTAGTAATAAGACGTAATAGTCTTAAGTTGTCTGAATTTCTTAGATGAAGCATTGTCATTATTATTCATTTTTCATTCGTCTTTCTTTCATCTTATTTCTATTGCTTGTTTACACCTAGTAGTAGTAATAAGACGTAATAGTCTTAAGTTGTCTGAATTTCTTAGATGAAGCATTGTCATTATTATTCATTTTCATTCGTCGTTTCATTTATTTCATTGCTTGTTTACACCTCTATTGCTTGTTTACATTTTTTCCTAGTAGTAGTAATAAGACGTAATAGTCTTAAGTTGTCTGAATTTCTTAGATGAAGCATTGTCATTATTATTCATTTTTCATTCGTCTTTCTTTCATCTTATTTCTATTGCTTGTTTTACACCTAGTAGTAGTAATAAGACGTAATAGTCTTAAGTTGTCTGAAATTCTTAGATGAAGCATTGTCATTATTATTCATTTTTCATTCGTCTTTCTTTCATCTTATTTCTATTGCTTGTTTACACCTAGTAGTAGTAATAAGACGTAATAGTCTTAAGTTGTCTGAATTTCTTAGATGAAGCATTGTCATTATTATTCATTTTTCATTCGTCTTTTCTTTCATCTTATTTCTATTGCTTGTTTACACCTAGTAGTAGTAATAAGACGTAATAGTCTTAAGTTGTCTGAATTTCTTAGATGAAGCATTGTCATTATTATTCATTTTTCATTCGTCCTTCTTTCATCTTATTTCTATTGCTTGTTTACACGTAGTAGTAGTAATAAGACGTAATAGTCTTAAGTTGTCTGAATTTCTTTTTGAAGCATTGTCATTATTATTCATTTTTCATTCGTCCTATTTCTATTGCTTGTTTACACCTAGTAGTAGTAATAAGACGTAATAGTCTTAAGTTGTCTGAATTTCTTAGATGAAGCATTGTCATTATTATTCATTTTCATTCGTCTTTCTTTCATCTTATTTCTATTGCTTTTTACACCTAGTAGTAGTAATAAGACGTAATAGTCTTAAGTTGTCTGAATTTCTTAGATGAAGCATTGTCATTATTATTCATTTTTTATTCGTCTTTCTTTCATCTTATTTCTATTGCTTTTTTACACCTAGTAGTCGTAAATAAGAAGTAATAGTCTTAAGTTGTCTGAATTTCTTAGATGAAGCATTGTCATTATTATTCATTTTTCATTCGTCTTTCTTTCATCTTATTTCTATTGCTTGTTTACACCTAGTAGTAGTAATAAGACGTAATAGTCTTAAGTTGTCTGAATTTCTTAGATGAAGCATTGTCATTATTATTCATTTTTATTCGTCTTTCTTTCATCTTATTTCTATTGCTTTGTTTACACTAGTAGTAGTAATAAGACGTAATAGTCTTAGGTTGTCTGAATTTCTTAGATGAAGCATTGTCATTATTATTCATTTTTCATTCGTCTTTCTTTCTTCATCTTATTTCTATTGCTTGTTTTACACCTAGTAGTAGTAATAAGACGTAATAGTCTTAAGTTGTCTGAATTTCTTAGATGAAGCATTGTCATTATTATTCATTTTTCATTCGTCTTTCTTTCATCTTATTTCTATTGCTTGTTTACACCTAGTAGTAGTAATAAGACGTGATAGTCTTAAGTTGTCTGAATTTCTTAGATGAAGCATTGTCATTATTATTCATTTTCATTCGTCTTTCTTTCATCTTATTTCTATTGCTTGTTTACACCTAGTAGTAGTAATAAGACGTGATAATCTTAAGTTGTCTGAATTTCTTAGATGAAGCATTGTCATTATTATTCATTTTTCATTCGTCTTTCTTTCATCTTATTTCTATTGCTTTTATTTACACCTAGTAGTAGTAATAAGACGTGATAGTCTTAAGTTGTCTGAATTTCTTAGATGAAGCATTGTCATTATTATTCATTTTTCATTCGTCTTTCTTTCATCTTATTTCTATTGCTTGTTTACACCTAGTAGTAGTAATAAGACGTGATAGTCTTAAGTTGTCTGAATTTCTTAGATGAAGCATTGTCATTATTATTCATTTTTCACTCGTCTTTCTTTCATCTTATTTCTATTGTTTTTTTTACACCTAGTAGTAGTAATAAGACGTGATAGTCTTAAGTTGTCTGAATTTCTTAGATGAAGCATTGTCATTATTATTCATTTTCATTCGTCTTTCTTTCATCTTATTTCTATTGCTTGTTTACACCTAGTAGTAGTAATAAGACGTGATAGTCTTAAGTTGTCTGAATTTCTTAGATGAAGCATTGTCATTATTATTCATTTTTCATTCGTCTTTCTTTCATCTTATTTCTATTGCTTGTTTACACCTAGTAGTAGTAATAAGACGTAGATAGTCTTAAGTTGTCTGAATTTCTTAGATGAAATAAGCATTGTCATTATTATTCATTTTCATTCGTCTTTCTTTCATCTTATTTCTATTGCTTGTTTACACCTAGTAGTAGTAATAAGACGTAATAGTCTTAAGTTGTCTGAATTTCTTAGATGAAGCATTGTCATTATTATTCATTTTTCATTCGTCTTTCTTTCATCTTATTTCTATTGCTTGTTTACACCTAGTAGTAGTAATAAGACGTAATAGTCTTAAGTTGTCTGAATTTCTTAGATGAAGCATTGTCATTATTATTCATTTTTCATTCGTCTTTTTCTTTCATCTTATTTCTATTGCTTGTTTACACCTAGTCTTAGATGAAGCATTGTCATTATTATTCATTTTCACGTCTTCTTTCATCTTATTTCTATTGCTTGTTTACCTAGTAGTAGTAATAAGACGTAATAGTCTTAAGTTGTCTGAATTTCTTAGATGAAGCATTGTCATTATTATTCATTTTTCACTCGTCTTTCTTTCATCTTAATTCTATTGCTTGTTTACACCTAGTAGTCGTAATAAGACGTAATAGTCTTAAGTTGTCTGAATTTCTTAGATGAAGCATTGTCATTATTATTCATTTTTCATTCGTCTTTCTTTCATCTTATATCTATTGCTTGTTTACACCTAGTAGTAGTAATAAGACGTAATAGTCTTAGGTTGTCTGAATTTCTTAGATGAAGCATTGTCATTATTATTCATTTTTCATTCGTCTTTCTTTCATCTTATTTCTATTGCTTGTTTACACCTAGTAGTAGTAATAAGACGTGATAGTCTTAAGTTGTCTGAATTTTTTAGATGAAGCATTGTCATTATTATTCATTTTCATTCGTCTTTCTTTCATCTTATTTCTATTGCTTGTTTACACCTAGTAGTAGTAATAAGACGTGATAGTCTTAAGTTGTCTGAATTTCTTAGATGAAGCATTGTCATTATTATTCATTTTTCATTCGTCTTTCTTTCATCTTATTTCTATTGCTTGTTTACCTAGTAGTAGTAATAAGACGTAATAGTCTTAAGTTGTCTGAATTTCTTAGATGAAGCATTGTCATTATTATTCATTTTCATTCGTCTTTCTTTCATCTTATTTCTATTGCTTGTTTACACCTAGTAGTAGTAATAAGACGTAATAGTCTTAAGTTGTCTGAATTTCTTAGATGAAGCATTGTCATTATTATTCATTTTTCATTCGTCTTTCTTTCATCTTATTTCTATTGCTTGTTTACACCTAGTAGTAGTAATAAGACGTAATAGTCTTAAGTTGTCTGAATTTCTTAGATGAAGCATTGTCATTATTATTCATTTTTCATTCGTCTTTCTTTCATCTTATTTCTATTGCTTGTTTACACCTAGTAGTAGTAATAAGACGTAATAGTCTTAAGTTGTCTGAATTTCTTAGATGAAGCATTGTCATTATTATTCATTTTTCATTCGTCTTTCTTTCATCTTATTTCTATTGCTTGTTTACACCTAGTAGTAGTAATAAGACGTAATAGTCTTAAGTTGTCTGAATTTCTTAGATGAAGCATTGTCATTATTATTCATTTTTCATTCGTCTTTCTTTCATCTTATTTCTATTGCTTGTTTTACACCTAGTAGTAGTAATAAGACGTGATAGTCTTAAGTTGTCTGAATTTCTTAGATGAAGCATTGTCATTATTATTCATTTTCACTCGTCTTTCTTTCATCTTATTTCTATTGCTTGTTTACACCTAGTAGTAGTAATAAGACGTAATAGTCTTAAGTTGTCTGAATTTCTTAGATGAAGCATTGTCATTATTATTCATTTTTCATTCGTCTTTCTTTCATCTTATTTCTATTGCTTGTTTTACACCTAGTAGTAGTAATAAGACGTAATAGTCTTAAGTTGTCTGAATTTCTTAGATGAAGCATTGTCATTATTATTCATTTTTTCACTCGTCTTTCTTTCATCTTATTTCTATTGCTTGTTTACACCTAGTAGTAGTAATAAGACGTAATAGTCTTAAGTTGTCTGAATTTCTTAGATGAAGCATTGTCATTATTATTCATTTTTCATTCGTCTTTCTTTCATCTTATTTCTATTGCTTGTTTACACCTAGTAGTAGTAATAAGACGTGATAGTCTTAAGTTGTCTGAATTTCTTAGATGAAGCATTGTCATTATTATTCATTTTTTGCTTGTTCGTCTTTCTTTTAGATGAAGCATTGTCTTATTTTCATTTTCATTCGTCCTTTCATTTCTTTCTTTTTACATTTTTAGTTATTGCTTGTTTACACCTAGTAGTAGTAATAAGACGTGATAGTCTTAAGTTGTCTGAATTTCTTAGATGAAGCATTGTCATTTATTATTCATTTTCATTCGTCTTTCTTTCATCTTATTTCTATTGCTTGTTTTACACCTAGTAGTAGTAATAAGACGTAATAGTCTTAAGTTGTCTGAATTTCTTAGATGAAGCATTGTCATTATTATTCATTTTTTGCATTTTACATCTTTGTCTTTCATCTTATTTCTATTGTCTTGTTTACACCTAGTAGTAGTAATAAGACGTAATAGTCTTAAGTTGTCTGAATTTCTTAGATGAAGCATTGTCATTATTATTCATTTTTCATTCGTCTTTCTTTCATCTTATTTCTATTGCTTGTTTACACCTAGTAGTAGTAATAAGACGTGATAGTCTTAAGTTGTCTGAATTTCTTAGATGAAGCATTGTCATTATTCATTTTTCATTCGTCTTTCTTTCATCTTATTTCTATTGCTTGTTTTACACCTAGTAGTAGTAATAAGACGTGATAGTCTTAAGTTGTCTGAATTTCTTAGATGAAGCATTGTCATTATTATTCATTTTCATTCGTCTTTCTTTCATCTTATTTCTATTGCTTGTTTACACCTAGTAGTAGTAATAAGACGTGATAGTCTTAAGTTGTCTGAATTTCTTAGATGAAGCATTGTCATTATTATTCATTTTTCATTCGTCTTTCTTTCATCTTATTTCTATTGCTTGTTTACACGTAGTAGTAGTAATAAGACGAATAGTCTTAGGTTGTCTGAATTTCTTAGATGAAGCATTGTCATTATTATTCATTTTTCATTCGTCTTTCTTTCATCTTATTTCTATTGTTTGTTTACACCTAGTAGTAGTAATAAGACGTGATAGTCTTAAGTTGTCTGAATTTCTTAGATGAAGCATTGTCATTATTATTCATTTTTCACTCGTCTTTCTTTCATCTTATTTCTATTGCTTGTTTACACCTAGTAGTAGTAATAAGACGTGATAGTCTTAAGTTGTCTGAATTTCTTAGATGAAGCATTGTCATTATTATTCATTTTTCATTCGTCTTTCTTTCATCTTATTTCTATTGCTTGTTCCTTTCTTATGACCGTAATATGTTTTTCGCTTTTCCCAAATTGTATCCAAAACTTTCTGCTCTTCTTATTAAGTTATCTCCCCTTTTTTCTAATTACTTTAAGTTTGCCCCCAATTCCAGTAAAGACTCCCCATAATAATTTTGAGGTTCATCGGGGGTTTGTCACCAGTGGAAATTTTAAATAAACCCAAACTAGATTCTTTTTAACTTTATATTTCTTTAACTTTTTTCCCCTTTTCTTTTTTAATTTTATAAACTATAACTTTTTTCTAAATTTTAACCCTCATATCATTAACACCTTTCTGTACAATTTCAAAATTTTTTTATTTGGGGAATTGTCAATTTTTAATAAAGATGTAGAAATAGTATTCTTTTTTTTTTTCAAAAATTCTTTTTTGTTCATTTTTAATGTTTGATCCAAATGTCTGGATCTAGTATTTTTTTATGTTTTTATTACTATTAAAAACTTTTGTTGGTTATTTATTTTTAAACCTGAATCAAAGTTTCTTTTTTTTGATAACCATTTCTTTTTAAAAATTTTTTATCTTTCTCTTTTTGTTCAAACTTGTTTTTTTATTTTGGTGAGATAAATTTTTCCTTTTTGTATAATTTTAATATTATATTTAAATAAATTTTTTAACTTATAATTTTTTAAAATTTGTGCTTAAGAAATTACAATTTTTAAATTTAAAAAAATTTTTTTATTTTCTTGAACTCCCTTTTCAATTTTAATTCCGTTAAATTGGTAAAACTTTTTTTAAACCCGATTTAGGGGAATTCGAATCTTTCTAGGGTTTTTGTTTATTTTCCTGAATTAATTAAATTTCAGTTTTCTAGCCTTAAAAACATATATGATATTTTAAAGGGGGTTTAATTTCTTTTATTTGTAACCATCCCGTTATAATTTAATTTAAAAAATTTCTTTAAATTAAAAAAATTTTTAAAAAAATTTTGACCCAAAAAATATTTTCCAACAAATTTTTTTTTAAACAAAATCT